>NMRA01000262.1:429360-529893 GCA_002633005.1 Phoronis australis
CAAGCAACATCGCTAAGTTCAGCTGCTCGTGTGGCCGTACAGTTTGATCCATAGTTTACGCTTTTCAACATCATTTTTCGGCTTAGGACATGCCAGAAATGACGGGATATTATTCTGGAGCGGCATAACGGCTGTCGGTGCTACACACGCCATATCAACACAGTTTCCCCATTCTTAGCGGACAATTTCTTTAGCTATAGACTAAAGTAAGTTTTACTCGACTACGTGTGGTTTATCAGGTAAAATGGCGGCTTGGATATACACACGAAGGTGTGCCAAGAATGCTACGTTCTGATTGGTCAATTAAGCCGTCCGTCATAATCCTGGCGATAGGTCAATTGGTTCACATTTTGATACACCGAGGATTCATAAGCTATACCTATTTCTGTTAACCGAGGACAATTAAACGATATTTGAGGAAAGGAATTAAGCTAATGTAAGATTTCAACAAAATGAAAACCCTACCAGTACGATTGATCTTTACTTTTCTCTTTTGCTGTAAAATATAGTGTTTCATATTACTGAACACGTTACTTCAAACAAGAGGCACCGAAATGTTAAAATTAAGGTCCTGCCAGTTGTCATGATTGCAATTTAAAAAAGCAATTATGGCAAAATGGGTAATGAGTAACGCATCGACTGGTCACGAAATGAATATCCGGTGTGTTTTACAGCTGCAGTGTTCGGTGAAATTTGAAATAAAATAATAAGATATGACTCACGCTCTTTCTTGGTGACTCTCTGAGCTTGCTCGATGACATTCTTTTCCCAGGAGTCACTTCCCCACGTTTTTCTTCAGCAATTGATTCGTCGCAGCTTTCGCTTTCCGTTTCAGCGAACAGATCTTCACTTTGCCAGCCTGCTTCACCCCCTCTCGTGTGAGTAGATTCGGATCTTTTGTCGTCTACTCCGGTAATACCCCAAGTATCTAGTAATGCTCCATCGCTGTGATTACCATCTGCAACGTGGTCCTCTACTATATTTTCCGGTGCGGTTTTGTTCAGTGTGCTCTCGAATTCAGGTAGCGCATCAGATTGTCCCTCATCGTTCCTACTTTCACAACTGACTATGCCTTGCTCCGAAATTAAACGGTCATTTTTAGGAGTATGTACTCGGTTGCTGTCTGGATACTTTCCATTTATTTCCACAAAATTCTCATAACCTCCTTTAGTGGTTGCAGACGTTTCCTTTGCAACGTCTTTAATACTGACCTCAGCGCATCCACCGATTGACTTTTTCTTTAATTCGGCATAGACATGTGAGTCTCTCTGGGTGCCCGTCAACCCCTTCTGTAGCGACCTACCGTTTTGTTGGAGTTGACTTAATATCACTTGCTTTACTCTCCCAAGGGGCGCTTCGGGTTCTTTCTTAAAGCGAGGTGCCTGTGACACACCCTGTTGACCACTGTTGTTCAACACCTCGGACTCGTGGGGATGCAAGCTGTGTGTCACACTCCGTTGGCTTTCAATGCCATCGAAACTGGAACGCGATAGCATGAGCGTGTCTCCAACCTTACATTTCCTTTTATTGACTTGTTTGTAGTACAGGCCTCCAATAACTCCACCGATGAGTCCGACGCACGCAACAACACCGATAGCAACGGAATAGTTCATCCCATTGTTGCTGTTTTTGTAATCGTCACGTGTAGCAATATCCTACAGATAACATTCAAATACATGCATGAAAGAAAAAATACCTTGTTTTCACAAAATATAATTTACTTTTAGGAGTGTTTGTGTTAAAAGAGGGGAACAATCTGAATGTGGTTTCTCAGCGATTGTAAATGGCAGACTAGTGCAGGAACAGCAGGGAGCTTACAGTATGACAACTTCCAGCATGGGAATGGAGATAGAAGCAGTTACAAAGGCTCGCGAGTGGGTCACAACAACTCGGCAAGCACGTGTGATCTTTGTTACAGATTCACAAAGTACTCGAAGAAAATTGAAAGTGGACATTTCAGAGCTGAATGGACTGAGCTCCTAACAAAGACGACTTTGAAAACGATCACCTGGATACTTACCCCAGGCCATGCTGGAGTTAGGGGGAATGAACGTGCTGATGAGCTGGCTGGGAAAGCAAAACCAGAAGGGAGGCTGTGCCCTGATAAACCGGAAATCGTGAATATGGTCAGGGAGAAGCTGAAGAAGGACCAAGAGGAATCGGAACATCATCATTTGGAACGACTTTGTGAGATAGGAGTTGGATGGGCTGCATGCAGGAAATCAAGACTTTGTGGAAGAAACAGAAGGCTAGTGAATCAGCCACTGATTGGAACTGTCAGCATCTACTCACTTCGGGATGTACTTCTTCGGGGGACGGAGTGTTTATGGGGATGTCCCTTGTGCAGTGATGTCAGTCCTTCACTCAGGTGACTCAGAAGAGTGTTTGGAATTGAAGTCAGTCAACAGCACGTATATTATTTCCAATACAAGGCGGAAAATTTCACACGTACCGCTTAAGACTCAGGAAATCCACTGCACAGTGGCTGCACAAGGAAAGTCGGGCGATTTTTGACATACAAAAACGCTTGGCTGAAGTAATGATCCCGTTAAAAATTTTACTTTTATGGTTGGAAAGCTGGATTCCAACAAATTTTGGTACACATATGGCATTACGTACTTGCACCATTTTTGTTACGAAATTGTTATAAATTAGAGAGAGAATACATCGTAATCAATTATGTGTCAATATACTTTGGGAATATACATGTCTTTGAACAATTGGAAGGTGCGTTCATTGGAAACCAAATTGGAAGACCAAACAAAAACCTCACTGAACTATTCGTCACTTCGGTCAAACTACGACAGGCTGTGCCGCCCTGCTCCTCTCCTCCCCCAACCTAAGGAAGATGAAAATTGCTGGTGTTCAGCAGCCTGGTTTAGAGCATCCCACATCGTAGCACTTACTATATTCTGAAAAGCACTGCTGTTACTGGTCTGTACTCACTTTGAAACCTGCGCATCAATACTTGCACGGGAAGCCAAACGATGTTATCGCCAGTTTTCCTAAAATGCGATTTTGGAGTTATTCTGGATCAGTTTGAAGTTAATTGAAGTGGCACAATTCTAATTATACAAGGGTGTGTCGATACGCGACACGCGCACCTCACGTAATTTCCCGCTATCTTTGTTTACGAACCGTTTTTTTATATCAGATTCGTCATTGCGTTCGTCACATTGTAACAAATGAGACTATTGCTTGGTCTACTTTGAGTCCAAAATACTATACCGGGATGCGCGCATTATGACCTCTCAATGAGTATAAATGTTAAGCTTCGATGATTTCCATTGTATGGCATTTAATATCCGTCGGAGTTGGCTCGGTCGCTGCAAAAAATGCAGCATTTCCGTTTCATACTAAAGGGGTGCAGAATTTCTTGCCATCAGATTACGAACGGTGCGTGTGCGCAGATATCAAGCCTTTCTAAAGAAGGGTGGAATATCGTCGACATTGCTGTTCTCTGCTGTGCCGCTACTGCTTCGAGTGTCTTTTTGAAACACGAAGTGTCGCGAGCTGCTTCCACTGTGGAAACTGCATGTGTGAACAATCACCATAACGTGCAAGGCCAGAAATTGGCATAGCTTCACCGTGAGCTGGTGGTGTCTTCAACCCATAACCTATGAGTTACCCAGCACTGTTTATTCTCGTAGCAGCGCCTACATTACGTTGAAGTTCTCATAGCAGCACACAAGTTAAACAATTTGCACTAAAGCGTCACAGTGGGATGGCCCTTGACGTCTTGTTTATTCGAACCAATCACTGCCTTAGCCAGTGTTTACTGTGCAGGCGTGTACTTTTATTTCCTGGTCGTGAAAGAATTCATCGTAACATCCACTGCCTACCATTTCTCCGTCATGTAGAGATGGCTACGTTGCGTCCTCCTCTCGAGGACTTCATCAGGCCACTGAGTTGTCACGTGACCTGTCATGTGATCCGTCGCACAGTTTCCGCGGGATTCTCTTCAGCGCCCTATCCCATGTCCTAGGTAAGTGAAACCGCAGCCCCCCCTGTCTATTGAGGCTAGGATTCTCGATTCTCTCGTAGATAGCTTCTTTGACCCCTCTCCGAAATCAATTTTCTTCTCTATCCAGGATCTTCACATCTTCCATGGCGAAAGAATGGTCTGTGGAAGCCATGTGACTAAAAACATTTAACAATTGACTCCTTATGGTATTAACAGGTTTGAATACAACAGCAATGTCATGTCCCCTCATAAGGAGTCAATTGTTAAATGTGAAAGACAAAACCAGCAAAGAGAAAACATCCAATGTGGTGTATGGCATTTCATGCTCGGAACTGGGGTGTGGAGCAGCATATATTGGGGAAACCAAACAAGCCCTGAAAAGTCGTTTCAACCAGCATCGGAGGTCTAGTTATGGGGACTGCCACGATTCTGCAGTTTTTACTCAAATGGCTTCCACAGACCACTCTTTCGCCATGGAAGATGTGAAGATCGATCCTGGATAGAGAAGAAAATTGGTTTCGGAGAGGGGTCAAAGAAGCTATCTACGAGAGAATCGAGAATCCTAGCCTCAATAGACAGGGGGGCTGCGGTTTCACTTACCTAGGACATGGGATAGGGCGCTGAAGAGAATCCCGCGGAAACTGTGCGACGGATCACATGACAAGTCACGTGACAACTCAGTGGCCTGATGAAGTCCTCGAGAGGAGGACGCAACGTAGCCATCTCTACATAGCATAAGTCCAGTAGTAGATTTATTTATTGTTTCTTATACTGACCCAACTGGATGACTGAAAACATTCATCGCATTTCTCCGTCACTGAGCCGAACCCAGTTATTTCCTGTCCACTACAGAACACACCATATATAAAATAAAACAATTTGGCCACTCTAACACGTGTTGTTATAGACGTGCACTGATCGCTTAGGTGGGCCCATTGCATTGATCACTTGAAACCATTTTTATGCTTCATCAGTGTATAGTTAGAACCGAACGAGGAGCTAGTGGTTTGACTCAAGGGTCTAGCAGTGTGTCCTCGCGTGTTTATCGAACCAAGCGGGCACGTAAACTGCACTGCCTCCTTGGGATCATGCCATCACACCCCATGCCAAAACCCACTCATCTGAGATTTGCTTCAATCTGGGATTGCCTATGAATACTTCAGTTTGGAAAGCAAATAATTACAGCATTTTGGTAAATAGTATGCAGTAAACTGGTGCACAATAAATCGTCACACAAACAAAATGGCGGGACATAACCGAATGTCACTTCGAGAGTGACGAATGCATAATTCGTCATAGCCCAAAGAAAGTGGATTAACTCCAAAAGAATTTTTATGATAATCATAGAATCGTATATTAATAAAAAATGACTCTCAAAACGGTTGCCATCTCCTTTGAAGAAAACAAAGCACTCGCATCAGTGTCAATCGAAGTTTCGAATCACGTCCAAGTAACCTACTGTCCTGCATGTGTGAGTACCGACAGCCCCCGCCCCCTTCCTTCCCCTCAGTTGTCAACAGCGCGAGAACCGGCAATCAAGTCACCACCAAAAATGCTTTGACCTGATTGGCTTCACTTTTACTCTGGTTGGAAGGAAATTTTGCACACGTAAGTGTAAAAATATTGCATGACCTCAGAAATTCTCGAAAAGTACAGACCAGTACCAACAATGTTGGCTTAAGCCGAGAATGCATTACCTCGAAACCCTACCTGTCTGGATGTCTCCAGTTTTGATTCTGATCCCGTTGCACCACGACCCCAGGGAGTCGAAGCAGGACGATTGCATATATCCTCGTCAATAAGCCCGTCTCTGTCATTGTCTCTATGAACAAAAACATAGACAAAAGCAGACATGCCTGTGGACACAGCACCACTATTTGCCTTCATTTTGGAAGTCGTCTTATTTTATACATTTAAGCTAAAACTCCCAAGCACAAAATAATGTGCGTCTTTGATAACTTGTCTCTTAGACACATATAAAGATATGGTACTTAATTTACGGTGCCTTATTTGTGTTTTACAAAATCAATGTATGTTTTGGATGCATTTTTGTAAGATGGTTGCTGTCTTACATGCCATCATTAAATTCTTCGTCTACGATGCCATCACAGTCGTCGTCCTTTCGATTGCAGTGTTGGATGACGTCACTAAAGGAACATTTTCGTTTTCGAGCGAGAATTGGACTGTTGTTGGATGTCTTGCCAATTTGGACGCCGGAGCACAACGATGTGTGTACTAGGATCAACGCGAAGACAACGTAATTAATCTGTAAGACGAGTTTAATTCATAGGTTATACGTCCTACTGAGTATCAATATATTTTTACTTGACTAACGCCATTTAAAATGTACGAAGCCCATCAAATGAATTGCGGCAGACTGTCAAGTGAGCAAGAACTCCCGCTGGTGTGTTTGATTCGATATGACAATCAATCGGTGGAATTACGCGAATATACATTACTGCTAACACATTGGGCATTTGCTCCATTGCTTAGCCATAGAAATTAAGGCATCGACAGTTCTTTTGGGTAAACAAGTAGTCGACTGAGATATAGGCCAGCCCTTGATTTAACTCAACACCTCAGTGGAGGTAGGAAAAGACCATTGCAGGTACTATTGAGTTGTTTAGCTAGCAAAGCACAGTGAACTGCAAGTGCAGTACCGATGTTTGCAATTTCAAGCACTTACATTACACTGATGAAGTGTGAATAAATGAGGATACAGAGAACTGACTAGTCTGATGCAGAGTTTTTAACAACGATTCGACATTAATTGTTGAAAAAAATTCATTCTGCATTTCTCGCATTCTCTAAAAATACTCCTTGCCTGTGTATTGCATTTGTGCAGTCGAACGGTTTTTACGAACTCTGTATCAGAGAGGCAGTACTGCCCAATCATACTACGTATTGATCAATGCATGGGCATATGAGGAACTACGGCAGCTGTTAAAGGCGAAGGCAACATTTTTCCATGTCATTTTAGCTAAAATAAGGTTAGTTGGTTATCCTAGACATATTTTCCACTTAATTACAGCTTTTCGTAATTTTATAAATTACTCCTCCGCTACTCCGGAAGTGACGTTTTAGGAGGCAAGCGTTTCCCGCCACTTGGTTGACTTTACCGTGCGAATCTGTTCTATTCTACTTTTGTTTTGTGCTGTTTTTCAACAATTGTCGCCACCACTTTCCATCGGCGAGTATTCTGAGGCAAGATAGGTTAGCAGAGAACTCAACTACGTTGGATTTAGGGATTGTTTAGTGTGTTGTAAGCTGAAAATGGCTGAAGTCGGTGACCCGTATCACAGTGACAGTAGTGTGAATGACGGAGACCTTGTTCACAGCAGTGGTGACGAGAATTTTTTTCAGTGGGTGGGTACATGCTTGAGCTCCAGTATAACGAGGCAGAGTACGCACAGGCACAGGCAGCTGTTGAGAGAAACGAGGCGGCTACTGAGGACAGACGTGGTGACACATCTTTGTGCAAATTCACTGTGTGCGTTGTTATGCCTACCTCAATGGAATGCTTGTGCTCTTCAGAGTTCGATGAGGCCAAGCCACTACTGGACATGGTTAAGTGGACCTCCGGCATACCACGGACAGAGGAACAACTGTCCCACTTGCCAGAGTGTCCCGCGACACACTCCCACTGGATGGTGACCTCAGCATCCAAACTGCTTACACCGTGTCGTGTGACTCCCTCGCCACACACCTGGCACCTTCTAAATAGCTCCAACACTTTAGACAAGTCCACAATAAACTTATCAAAGTTTGGCTCACCGATCTGTTCACTGGACGACAAACTGTCCTCTNTCACACGAACGAGCCAAGTACGGCGAAGTGTGTCATCCATCGGAAAGCGATGTAAAGGTACTCCCAAAGCGCGCGTGAGCCGATAATTAGTACATCCTGGTACGCAGCAACAGTGTGGCATGTTGACTGACTAGTAAATGAAAGCAAACGACGACGGAACTTAACACAACCGAGGTAGAACAATGACTGACTCGGCAGCTCTCACAGTCAGACAATATGAAAAGAAATTGGCGCGAAATGCTTGCCTCCTAAAACGTCACTTCCGGAGTAGCGGACGAGTAATTAATAAAACTACGAAAAGCTGTAATTAAGTGGAAAATATGTCTAGGATAGCCAACTAACCTTATTTTAGCTCAAAATGACATGGAAAAAGGTTGCCTTCGCCTTTAAACACACGTGTTGTATTGCAGGTAGCATGTTGTGTGCTGTGCTGTATTGCAGGTAGCATGTTGTGTGCTGTGCTGTATTGCAGGTAGCATGTTGTGTGCTGTGCTGTATTGCAGGTAGCATGATGTGTAGTGTGCTGTATTAGCGCGGGGACACTGTTATTGGAACGCTTTCCTATACACAGGGTCCAGACGCTCCGTATCTTAAGTCAAAATATTGTCAGAATTGCAGTATGAGGATCTCCTGGAAAGTATGAAACACTGTCCCTGCGCCACAAGACTCTTTACAAACCTTACATCTAGGAACACAACAGCGAACCACAGCCATTCAAAACAAAACAATTTTGGTACTGAACTCTCGATGTCAAGATGGGGATTTTTCACTTGTTGTTTATGTACCGACTGGAAGTAATGTGCCTTGATGCAAACCTGTATACTAAATGCACAGATTTGCACCGACGTGAGCCAGAAAATTGCCAAATAAAATCTGGCATGACATTGGTGTCATTAAAACTACATCCTTCCTTGACTAAACTAAATTATTTAACGGTGTTAGAAAAATTGACGTCACTTATTAGCCATTTTCGCCGATTCTTCAATGAACTGTTCTTTTTTCACGATACATGCCACAACAAATTATCGCAACTGGTTTCATTTCGTTTTTAGCAATTTAAAACCAGTAAACCGAATTTCCGAACAAACTTTGCTGCCGCAAAGTTGCAGTAATCTGTCGTCAGAATGACCACTGTCGTAATACGCATGCTGGCGCCCCTGATGACAGTCACGAGAATACACGAACCGAGTTCATGAACCAGAAATTGACCTATCGCAAGCTCTTCCCCTTTGCGAAAAGTCACAAACAAACAAGATGTCGGAGGTACGTACACTGTTGCTAAACGACTTCGACAAAGACAACAACCGATGCTTTTCAGCAGAGAAACGTACGTTCGTAAAGGCGATGATGAAAAAATAATTGTTTGAGGAAAAGTATTTCAGAGCCAGCGAAAACACGAAGAACCCCACGGGGTTCACCTTCACCTGACAAGTGACAAGGCCACTTATGCGATATGTTCATGTAAAGCTGGGTATGTACATGTACCTTCAAGTCTATTTATCTGTAAGCTTCCATAGATTTCAGGATTTTTCGAACAAAATCAGTGAAGATTCACCGATATTTTATTCTGTCGAGTAAAGTAGGTCGAGTCGTTAACACTGTTCACGCTTTCCTAATCTTCGAACGAAATATTTTTATTAAAAATTCAAGCTCACAGGTCAAGTACACACTCATCTTGCGCTAGGCAGGCATTAGCTCCAGTAGGTCTAGGGCTGTGCCCAAGTCAAACTAAGGCTTGGAATTGGCCGTAAAAATCGCACCAATAAGAGATTTAAAAAACCGTCTGACGAACTTCGCATTTTTGTTGTTTCATTGCATAACGGTAGATTTCAGTTAATTTTAAGCGTAGGATGATCACTAAGCTGTGGTGTGGTTGCAAAATATGACAAGTCTCATGTGTAGTGGCAAATAATGGCTACTACAAAAATAACTCGAATTCTTCTTTAAATCTTCATGAATCTAAATATAATGTTTGAACAGATTCAAAATGAGCTCTCTCTAACTCTACAATCAGAGTGTATACTAGAGGTTTCCATCAAAAAGTAATTCAACTGTTTATTTTTTCGTGACAACAGCTCGAACAAGACTTTGAGTTCAGCAATCCCGACAGTGCCCTCCCGTGCCGATCGAATCTCTCAATTTCGAGAGTTCAGTTGATCGCCAGCCTACAGGTATACGAATGACAAAAATATACCTCTGCTACGAAACAAAATGATATCCATTAGGGCGAAATAAATGATAAATAATAAGTATTTCCTTAAAAACAAGTTTCCGCTAGCCTAGTGCCGAGATCCGGCTAGCAGGTGACGAGTGAAGCTCCGGAGTCAAAATCAGATAGGCCCACACTATAGCCACTAAACTGAAAAGTGCGTATATTGGAACAATTATCTTTGTGTTTAACCTTCGAGTAATCAAGCAACATTGCCAAGTTGGCTGCTCGTTAGGCCGTTCCCACACTGAGTTTGACTATCCCTCGTTTACACAGTTTTCGGTGGAGGGAATGCACAAAAATGACGGGATATTCTTCTCGAGCTGCATAACGGCTGTCGTGATTACACACGCCATACCAACACCGTTTCAACATTTTTATTCCACAATTTCTTGTGCTTTAGACTAAAATAAGTGTTACACGACAGCGTGTTGTTTTTCGGTAAAATGGCGGCTTGGAAACGCAGACGAAGCTGTTTCAAGAATGCTGCGTTCTGATTGGTCAATTAAGTCGTCAGCCATAATCCTGGCGATAGGTCAATCCGAATTCCTGGGAACGGAGCCTAACTGGTGAACCAATTTTTATGCACCCACATACTTATATGTGGACGCATTATGCCGTCATCTTCGTCCGTCCGTCCCGTCCGTCCGTCCGTCCGTCCGGGGTCCAGCGTCCGCTACTCTATCTCCAAAACCCTTTGACATACGTTCTTGAAATTTGGCACATATGTTCCATTCATAAATGGGACGGCATGAGCGAACTTTCGGACGGATCCGATTACCAGTGTGCCCCCTAGTGGCAATTTTAGTTTTTTATACGTACCTTTGTATCTTCAAAAGTCCTGAACGGATTTTCATGAAATTTGGTATGTAGGCACCTATTAGTGAGGTGACGCTGTCCTCTTGTTTTCGGATGGATTCGACGTAGTTTGCGCCACCTAGTGGCCATTTTTACTGTCGAGTCTGTTTTTTGTGTCCACCCCTCTATCAACCAAACCGCTCAAAGGGTGATTGTGAAAATTGGCATGTATGTGTTTACTATGAAGAGGATGGTTGACGATGATTTTCCGACGATTTCGAATACTGTGGCGCCTCCTAGTGGCAGTTTTGTTTTTTTGCGCCTATGTATGTATCTCCTAAACCGTTTGCAGGATCTTTACGAATGTTAACGATGGACGACGACTGTTGAACAGATCCGACGACAGGTGTGCCCCCTAGTGGCAATTTTATTTTTTTACGTTTACCTTTGTATCTTCAAAAGTCCGTAACGGATTTTCATGAAATTTAATATGTAGGCACCCATTAGTGGGATGACACTATCCTCCCGTTTTCGAATGTATTCGGCGTAGTTTGAGACACCTAGTGGCCATTTTTACTGTTTTCGAGTCCACCCCTCTATCAACCAAACCGCTCAAAGCATGATTGTTGTGAAAATTGGCATGTATGTGCTTACTATAAAGAGGCCGGTTGACAATGATTTTCCGACGATTTCTACTACCTTGGCGCCTCCTAGTGGTAGTTTTGTTTTTGTTGCACCTATGGCTGTATCTCCTAAACCGTTCGCAGGATCTTTACTTAATGTAGCAACTGTATTTATATGATGTTGACTATAGATGACGACGACTTTCGGACATATCTGACTACTGCTGTGCCCCCTAGTGGCAATTTTAGTTTTTTACGTTTAACTCCAGTATCTTTAAAGGTCCTCAACAGATTTTCATAAAATTTTAAATATAGGCATGTATTGGTGTGATGACGCTATCCTGTTTTTGGATGGAATCTAAATATTTTGCACCACCTAGTGGCCATTTTTTGCTGTTTTCAAATCTTGTTTTTGGTGTCCACCCCTGTATCAACCAAACCATTTGAAAATTGGCATCTATGTTCTCAGTGTGAATACGACCTTTGATGATGGTGACTGACTACTGTGGCGCCTCCTAGTGGTAGTTTTGTTTTGCGCCCATAGTTGTATCTCCTAAACCCACTGCAGAATCTTTACTAAATTTAGTAAGTGTATTAATATGAAGATAACAACAGACGACGATAACTTTCAGGCGGATCTAATGGACACAGTGCCCACTAGAGGCAATTTCATTTTATTCTGTTTTCCTTTGTTTCTCTGAAGTTCTTTGACAGATTTTTATGAAATATGTCATGTTCCTGTTTTTGGATTTATTATATGTTTTTGCGCCATCTAGTGGCCATTTTTATGATACAAATAAATAACCCTAAAAGCACAACATTTGCAATGTATTCGTGGGCGCATTTCAACGCTCCGCGTTGCTCTTGTTATTGTAGGACGTTGGATTATCGTTTTTTGTAGAAGCGTAATGTGCGAAAAAAGAATGGTATATAATTTAAACATCTTGCAGATACAGTGTAATTGTAATTCTCATATCAATGATTAGCAGTCACCAGTTAGGAGTTGTGAAGCGTTAAGCGTTGACCAAGACGCGGGCCAGGCGTTTTTTCATGAAGCACTACGGAACGTTTTCGAGCGATTTTGTTAATAGTTCTGGTGAATGCCAGTGGACAACATAATACGTTTTACTACTTCAAGTGCTAAACTTGCACAAATTAATCAAAACATTTTTTTCGTCAAATAAGAATATCAGGTAAGATTGGCATAAGAATATCAGGTAAGATTGGCTTTACAAAAAGTGTTGTAGGTATGTAGAAAACATTGAACATCTGGGAATTCAAATTTTATTAGAAACTTTGTGTGAAGTAATACTTTTGACTGATATTGATATTTTGTATTGAAGTATATAATAATCAGAAGTGCAATTGGGCAGTTCTACACACGCTATATAGCCCGCGAGCTAGCTGTATGAATACTATTGTCAAAATACAGCCAGGTACCACTAATTCTTGGTACAAATCTATTATATACTGAAATATTCAGCTTTGCGCCGATGTGGGTAAAAAACTGGCCACATAAAATCTGACACAAAATTAGTGTCATTTAAAACTACAGTTTCCTTGAGTAAACTAAATTATTGAACGGTGTTGGAAAAAATGACGTTCCACCGTTATTTTGCTGCTAAAGTTGTCGAGCGATCTTTAGCTTCGATAGTTTGTTGTGACATGTACGCAACGTGTACTCTTGCGGACAGGACACAAATGTTTGTGCTTTCTTTTTGCATATTAGAAGTACACAATTAATACCTGATAACGGTTTCATTAATTTAAGTACAAATCATTTCTAATGCACCTTAGAATGCAAAATGTAACATGTCACAAATCTATTCTACGTTCTAAACTTTTGAGGAGTGGTAAAGGTCGCAATACAAAGCATTATTTGTTACGAAAGTCGCTCAAGGATACTTATACACTCATAGATTAAATCATTATTAAGCAGTAAGGGATTACGAAAATGTAGCATAAAGGTTTATGAACTCGGTCCGTGAATTCTCATGACCTGCACTAGCGGTGCCAGCACGCGTGTGACATCAACGGTCCAAAAGGACCTTGATCAGTCTCGTCCCAACCCTCAAGATAGCGCTGACCGGTTTTAACGTTTGAGGGTGGAAAACACCTTCTGCGCAATGATTGGCCGAGAGATGTTGAAAGGTTTAAGAAAAAGCGCGTGCACGTGATACGAGCATACCTTTTCCAAAATGACGACAGACTTTCTTTGCGAATTGGATAGCTTTTTGCACTTAAACGGCAGTATCGGGCAAGGTGAGTGTCGGTTGACTCACATATTTTGCATGCACCCCCGCTGGTCGTTAGATTTATATTTTGAAATAACTCTCACGAGTAGGTGACGAGTAAAGTTCCCGAGATGTGTGCAATTTCGGGGTCTAATGGAGCTCAACACACGGTGGTACCCAGCTGTATGTTGATGATCATAGTTTTCATACTGCTAGCTGGCTGGCTAATGCCTTTGCCTCACCCCGTCTCAAACACTCGTTTACGATTGCAAAACAGGTAAAATGTTTTTAAGTCATTTCTAGGCAAATGACCACGTGAACTGTGTGAGTTGAAAAAGTCTTGCATGGTACAAATCACTATATACTTACATTAGCCATGCATGACACAAAAGGATAGGAGTGGTTTCTAAGGAGGTGTTTTTTGTCAATTGCATTTCCATTCACGAGTAAGAAACGTGCATCGAAAACACGCGATCGGAAGTAATTTTCCATAGCTCGTGATCGATCTGAATCTTTGCTCACTAGAATAGAAAGTTTCAAAACAAAAATCCACCAATTACATGATAACCTTCAGCTCATATTTTTAGACACGAAGTATAAGACGCGAAAGAATGACCTATTAGACACGAAACAATGACTTAATAGACACAAAACAATGGCCTATTAGGCGCGAAACAATGACCAATTACACAAGAAACAATGCGCAATTAGACAAGAAACAATGACCTATTAAACAAAAAAAATCAAAAATAACAGTCATTGACCTAATAAACGCGAAACAATGACCTATTTGACAGAAAACAATGACCTATTGTTCCCGCCACTTGACTAAGAGAAAACTGCGTGTTGTGGAAAACATCGTACTCATTATGAAATTTCAAAAGAAGAAATTCAACAGGTTTGCACTCCAAGATCACAATACTAGTGACCTTCGATTGCAAGTTAAAGCGAAACTTGCAGGCTACTTCCTTGTCTCTGTGGTTGCTTGGCCCAATTACTTAGAAACTTAATATAACAAAGCCACGATGTGAATATGAAATTGCCAAATGCTTTTGAGAACGTGTCCAGTAAGTATCGTAATGTGGTTCTGAGGAATAACACTGGATGATGAAACGATCAGATGTTTGCAGAATTTTTGTTTTGTTAACATATTTACAACGAATACAACTGCACATTTGTGGTAAAATAGCATTCCTTGTTGTCGTTTAGTTCTTGCTGTAGAGTGGCACACTAAAGCGCATGGGAATAAGTCTTTAAACGCGAACCATGGCACTGTGTCTCAAAAAGAATTCTATTAATGCATGTTAACAGATTTAATACTCTTTAGCATACCTGTACTATCACGTTTATGGTAATAGATTTGTGCAATTTGGTTGACTTCGAACGCTAAAACTAGATAAACTGGGGCAAATCTGTGAACACGTGGATATTGAAATTCTCAGCTGCTGATCAAAGAGTAGGGAGACACCTATTGGCCCTTTATCTTTGTCAGCTCATTTACATTTTTGCTCCTACATATTCATATGTGATTGCATGATACTGTCATCCCTGTCCATCAGCTGATGTACATGTATCGTGTTGCCGAGATATAGTGATTTTTGAACGGGTCTGACCGCTGTGATGGACGGCATGAGCAAATGTTCAGATGGGGCCTACTACTCATTTGCTCCGTAGTGGTGATTTTAGTTTTTTATATTTAGCTTTGTCTCTTCGTAGTTCTTTCGACGTGTTTCGATGAAATTCCACAGTTGGTAGCTATTTAGGAATTGACGATGCATTCTTGTTTTCGAATTGCCACCTGGTGTCCTTTTTAACCGTTTGAAGACTATTTGAAGCGTTCCTCCTTCTATTGGCCATGTTGTGCGTGAACTTGGAATCGTGAGTGAACTTGGAATAAATTTCTCTTCCAAGTTCACGCAAGTGATCTTGAGATTAAGCAAGCGTTTGCGACATCTTGTGTGCAACTGTTAAGTAAAATTTGTAATGGTGGACACGAATTTGTTTGTCATGAGTTATTGTGTCTGTTTTAATTATATTTATTGCCCATTCTGTATGTTATTCTGGTCTCGGTAATTGTTTCCAAAGGTGGCCTGACTGGGATGTTTGGGTGGGTGACTGGCAACCTGAGACCTTTCCAATGAAAACTAGGTCGGATACAATGAATAACTAGCGAGTACCTACCGTACCGAGAGGGGTTTTGCATTGAATAGTTTGTCCTGCTCCGTTGTACCTGTCACCTCACCGCCCGTGTATACGCCAGTGCTTAGAGCTCGCAATTTGCTCGTAATTGGTGGAAGTGTTTTCATTTTATATCTCACTTATGACATCGTCAATCGTTGGCAGCATAGCCTTAAGCAGGGATATGTAATACTTTCTTATCTGATTAGGAAGAAATTCAGATAACACTTGTTGAGTAAAGGTGTTATTTTTGGGAAATAAAGTGGAAATACTAATTTCATTTTTAAACGTGCAATTTAATGAATATTAGTTTTTCATTATTATGCTGTGTGATGTCATCAGGTCTAAATATTGATGGCAATCAGACAATAGTTACAGAACACAACTCTCTGAGGTTCTGTTGACAGGTTTTGAATGTTCTCATAGAGATGATTAGACTTTTCTGGCCTACCATATTTTTACCTTTCTCTGCTCAGTACAGACCAACATAACAATACGCCAATGTGTGTAAAGACTTTATGATATACAGACAAAAGTGGCCCAATGAAATAATACTGTCCATACCACTTGCATTGGCACAATATCTTACACACCACCGCCCAGCATTCGCTGTTTGAAAAGCAACCGTGTTAGACTGAGTGAGGTAACATATGCATATGCGTCTTTTGCAGGTTGTCGACATCTCTAAATACAGTTGATAACATTTAACAACTGGACTGAAACATGGTGGCATACAGTAATTTTTGATACAAATGTTCCCATGTGAGTGAGGAGCATACATGTACAGAGGTAATGACACATCTAAGTTGTGTTAATATTGTTTTTTTCGTTATGCAAGACAGGTGATTTTCAGCTTTTTTATGTAGTTGTCATTGTCCTTGAAGGTTGTCTTCTAGCAAGAAAGTGTTTGTTCCATCAACTCTTTCATTTATAGGTTGTATTTAGTTGTCTATAGCATAGGCGGGGACCCAGCGGGCCCGCCCCCAGCAAAATGAAACAAAAAGCGTGAAGCGCGAAGAAAAAGAGCTAGGAGTTCAGTAACTAGAACCGGTAGCGGATGGGGGGGGGGCTCAGATCCCAGATCGCGGCGGAATCGTGTTCCCGCTTTTGCTTAGTCCACCGATAGATTTTCTGAACAGAAGGTTCACATCCTCGGCTCCCGCAACTTTCGGACCCCCTATGCACATAAATCGCGCTTTGCCCAATTCCCTGAGGCCAACATGTTGGGTTGCCCCCTTATGGCATCCTAGATCCGCCACTGTATAGTACATAAAATACTTGAATGCGATGAGTGATCTTGTTTGAATATTCTGACAAATAAATTATCATTGTCAAAATGTGAAAAAGAGAATAATAAAATTTCCGTTTACTTGAATTTCTATGACATTCACCTACTGACAATAAATCTCGATCCTTGTTCACTTTTCAAAGCTCGTTATATATGTATTTGTCACAGGTATTATGCACGTCAACATGAAAACAATTTTGTCTGTAACGCGTATTTGTGATTGAAGAGTTTTGTATGTAGTATTATCGTGTTTGCATAAAGGGAATTTAAACTATTCTATTTATTTTAAACAGGTTCCAAGGATAAGAGGAAGAGTCCCCCTCAATTGACGCAGCACGTTCAAGCTACTAAATCAGGGACACACAACTGGTCTCATTGACAGCACATGTTTATGAACATCTTTATCGCTTACAAAGCGTCGGTGATAACCATTCGTGCCACCGTGCATTGTCTGTAAGTTAGCCAAAGTTGGAGTACCCCATTTCATTGCTCTAACAGCATTTGAAGCTGCTTGCCAATGAATCTCCTTAAATGCAGCATACATGTGTATGTCCCTCTCAGGTTTATGTAACCTAATCTGCCCGATAGATCAGTCTATTTTTC
The DNA here is from genome assembly GCA_002633005.1 of Phoronis australis. Taxonomy (NCBI): domain Eukaryota; kingdom Metazoa; phylum Phoronida; family Phoronidae; genus Phoronis; species Phoronis australis. The sequence goes on from NMRA01000262.1 coordinate 447,065, forward strand.
TTTCATTAAATGGCTACTGATGCCTCTTTAACGCTTTGATGTACTGACATTGTCGGCTTGCTTTGTTGTCAGGGTTTATGATTTGTATGGTATATGATTGGTCACATTGCTAGTTGCGTGACATCCTGGTGGCGTAAATGAAAAGTCTTATTCCACAGAGAGGTGGATCAAAATAATAAAACTGTGTTCTAGACAATCAGAGGACATCATAATCAGTTGTCATGTAATGAAACAGCATGAGTCACCCAAAATTTAATGTCAGGACATAAAGTTATGTGGCACCTTACTGACAAATATCTACAAACTTTGGAATTTAACTTTTTAAAACACTACTTTAATTTATGAAAGTAGAGAGTCTGTATATATTGACTTTATATATCAACCTGCCATTAATTGGGTCCCGTGACCATATTTTTAATAAGATTCCGGAAAAAGGGAATACATAACAAAACAGAGGAGTCGATAGCACGACCAAATGCCGATTCTGATTTCTTAGTAATCCTTTTCGTTTTAATCAATGTTTGAGTTTTTCATGAAATTACTAAAAGTCCCGGTTTTAGCTAGCCCTCCCATGCCAAAGAAGATCAGACAAAAGACAATCTCTAAAAGCCTGATGGGGAACAGTGCATAAAGTACAAGATCTGAAAGTTTTCATTGGAATAATATCAGCCATTTGCAAGATATGTTTTCCGCTTTACCAAGTTTAGATATTTGTCTAGGATCTCCCATAACCTTAACCTGATGCTTGAACACTTTTCTTTTACTGCGCAGTGAATGATGTCGTATAACTGTTAGTCTTCACATACGCCATATGTTGATCACATCAGCTGTTGGCTAACAGGTTAGCAGAAAGTCCTGGGTTCAAACTTTGGTGGGGACAGAGAGCATTTTAGATGTAACTATGTATCACCTGATGCCAACAAATATCGGGTGTGAAAAGATGAATTTTTTGCTTATTATTCTTAAAATTCTAACAATATTTTCCTTTGAATTAAAGTTAGGGCCAGACTCCAGTCAAAATGGAATCAGTTATTTTGACGTAATCACCTTTTTAAGTTTGCCTCTGTATGGTAGGAGTTCGTTGGCATACTTTAATGAAATTTGACACAGTTGTGTTTTACAGATATGACGCCACCTTCTCAATTCGGATGGGTTTAACACACTATGCACCATCTAATGATCATTTTTATGATTCCAAAAACACGACTGGAATTGCGTTGCAGTCGTGGGTGCAATAGCTCTTGTATACAGAAGGCAAGCATCGAGAATTTTTACACCGTTTGAGCATTTATTACAGTACTGCATTTTACAAAGGTTATGATAAGTGTGTAGGGGGATGGATTGTTTTTCAAATGAGAACCATTCATTACACAACACACATCCCATGGAGTCCGCTCAGTGTTGTCATCGAAAAATTATTGTTGGTTACTGCATCAGAATATTTGTGCAAGTCGGGATGTTGCGATGTTGCATTTTAAAAGTACATGTACCAAGAGATTTCAAAAAGAAAGTAGACAGACTTCAACAGAAGTCTCCAAGACTGCCAAATTTGGATAAACTCCTTACCAGAATAATTTGTCAGTTTACGTAGTCGAATGTTTGTCAGAGTTGAATGTCGACATTGTGTCTAGTCCTTTATTTTTTGTTTGTGAATGGTCTTGCGCAATAAGTTGTTTTTGTTGAGATTTAGCTAGAGTTGGATTGGATTCTATTGGAAAAGAAACAAATATTTTATTAGCCTTGTCAAATTACGACATTGAGTAGTTTAGTTTGAAAAATATTGTATGCTAGCCTTTGTACCTTTACACAGTATGTCTTAGGTTGTATTATAATTTGGTGGTATTTTGGAAAAAATAAAAACTTAGACCTGTCCATGCAGATATTGTTAAAGCAACGTCACATTCTTATTTTTAAATATCTTTAAAAACTATCCACCATTTTCGTTGTAACATACATCATCTCCAGAGGCTCCGGTCCACCTGCACTAACATTGTGAACATGTTTTCTGTGGCACCTGAGCTTTCCAAAAAGAATGGGCCCAGCTCGAGGATTTCATTTTTGTCTATGAAAGTGTCTCATTAAAGGAGCATGTCACCCAAAAAACAACCTAATTTAGATCGAGTAGTTCTACTCCATAACGACACGTACGTTTGCGTTGCCTGACACCTGACGGCAGACGGAGGTGTTGAAATTATCCAATGACATCATCGGTTTCACACGTACTCTGTTCAGCAGTTCACAACACGGTTTACTGGTGTCAGCTTATCGCTTGAAGTCATTGTTTAACACCAATAAATCATTAAATTTCGATGTAAAACCGATAAAATAACACCGAGTTCTTATAAAAACGTGTTGTTTTATTTCGCTGTTACGGATTTATTGGAATTTGGACACACCTTAGCCTACAAAGTTCGGCAGGCCAATAAGGTCCGTAGCAGGAGTTTGGGGTCTGTTCGGAGATAATTTCGAAGTATTTTCCGTGAGATACAGATAGGAGAACCTAGATCTGCGTTGTTTAGACTTGTGATTAATTGAGTTCTAAACACAAAGCGAGGAGCCCCGGCCGATCAGGCCCGTCGGGGCCGACCGGATTGACTCGTTATCCCGGGCACTAGCTCGGAAACTGATCAGACATCACGAACATAAACCAGCCAAAGTTCAGTGGAAACTAAACTTCCAGTCAAGAAAATAGTATACTAGTGACCCAAAGTAATGTGCACGTGATTATGTTGGTGAATTAGCCACGAAACTTCAAATCTACTTACTCGTCGGGGGCCGCAAATTCAGGTTCCGCTTTGGCCACAGCACCGTCAGGGTAGAAGTTGTACATTGACAATCATTATTTGAGTAATGTAAATGTAAATAAAGATTCCCCTAACACCTGGCCGTGGGATGGAATTCGAGTTGTTTCACAACAGTTTCTGCCAGCAAACACTAAATTAGCATGAGCTCACACGGCCTCGGTCTCCCGTCAATTGAGTTTTATTGCACCTAAAGCCGGTAACGCAGTGATTTATTCATTGCTGGCTTCTCAAATCATTTGCTCTCACGAACATTACAAATTGCATCTTATGAGACAGACTTTGTTTCGGTTTTATATAAGTATTGGTTAGGGTGAGAATAATTCATTTTAAAATAGAATGCTCAGTAATAAACGTCAACATGGCAACTCGCAATCCCGACTTGGGACGAGCTACTAGAGCTCATCAGTCCCGACTTTGCAGGTGGATCGTTAAGTTTTACAGGCTATCAATTTGAACAGGAATACAGTGATGAAGAAATACTAGAGACGTGCCGTGAACAAGCTCAGACAACGGAACGTATGTAGTTATTTGGTAAGCCGGCATTCGTCAGGCACTGTCGACGTCTGCAGGCCACAGACACGGAGGTGTTTCACGGCCTCATACTTGCTATTTACAGCGTACATTTCATTCTTCAATACCATGAGCCACTTCCTAAGCATTTCGGACTCTCGAGGTAGTAAAATAAAAACAATATACCCGCTTTCCTCGCAGCTGCTTAGTTCGGACAAGCGGGAACGATGCACTGCATCATAGCGGCATTCACTCTGCATATGAACCACTGACGTCGCTATCGTCGTTTCTCACCTTCCTCACAAGTTAACGCGACACCTCTTGACAAGGTAAGGTCGACCGTATGCGAGGCGATGTGGATATAGACCGATTAAGACGGCAAAAAAGACTAATTAAATCGGGTGGCATTCTCCTTTAAAGGTATCAAAATTTTTATAAAATTGAAAATGCGAAACCACATTCTGTTTTAAGTACTGGTTAAATTTGGAATTATGTAGAAGACGATTGCTAAATGTGTTAGAGTAGTCTCAAGAACAAGAATTGCGTTTAGAGTTTATTGTAATTTGCGAGAGAAATCTTGCTTCAACACTTATTTTTTGTAAAATGAAAAGACATTTATTCCAAGTTTGCTTCTTAAAGGGAACAGTGTTTTTTTCTGAATTAATTTAGCATACAGCTTTGTACCAAGGCAAGGGCAACGGATGGTATCCTATGTCTACCCTCTTAGATGACACCTTTTCACAGAGTTTGAACAACTAGGTGCCATACAAAAAAGCATGGAGAACTTTTTACTACACTGGCAAACAGTAAATAATAAGAATCTGCGATACAATGATAAAACGCGACGTAAACTCTATCCACTCAATGCCCCAATATGGAGCAGAAATATGTGATAAGCAGTCGATGCCCTGTCAATCACTGACATATCAGCCAATCAGAGATTGTTGTCAGCATTAGTGTTTTTACAATAAAATGTGAATCAGCTTTTGTTTGGAGCGCAACTCGGGCAAATGTGAGTTTTATTTGTATTTTAGAACCGGTTTACTACTGCATTATTTTTACTAAAGTCATCTTTTAAACTTGGCATTGGGTAAAAATTAATCGCTGATAATTTACAGGGATAGAAAAAATATTCATAATGTCTTGTAATCTTTCAGAGAATGCTTACTTCACAACATATCGTTTGTAAAGGGAAAAAGAATGGCCTGCTTAAACGTGGAATTCGGAAGAAAATAATTGTTAACGTGTTCAATAAAGTCTCAAGATAAGTAAAAGCTGTGCTTACAAGATATTGAAACCATCCAGAGAATGTTTGGTTCATCATGTGACTTTGTAAGGCTAATATACAATCATTCCAAGTTTAAACAAGGGCGTGGCTTGCTTAAACTTGGAATTGGGTAGAAAACAATTTGCGAATGCATTCAGAGGTGTTCCAAACATAATAGAAAATTCATTTATGACATACTGTAACCGGTCAGAGAATATTTGCTACACCACACGATTTTTTGTAAAGAAGAAATTGAATTATTCCAAGTTTAAGCAAGGATGTGGCTTGCGTAAACTTGGATTTGGGTGCAAAAAATACGAAATGCATTCAGGGGTGTTTCAAAAGTAATAGAAAATGCATTTGCAATGTATTGAAACCAGCGAAAGAATGTTTGGTTAACCACGTGATTTTTTGTAAGGCTGACACTGGATTCTTTCAAGTTTTAAACGAGCCACGCCCTTGCTGAAACTTGGAATTGGGTAGAAAAAACTGCGAATGCGCTCAGAAGTGTTCCAAAATTTATAGAAAATGCATTTAAAATGTCTTGCAACCAGTTACCGAATGTTTGGTTCACCATGTGATTTTTTGTAAAGCAGAAATTAAATTCTTCCAAGTTAAAGCAAGGGCGTATCTTGCATAAACTTGGAATTTACGGGGTAGAATAAATTCGGCCAGAGGTCTTCCGAAATTAATAGAAAATGCATTTAAAATGTATTGCAACCAGTGAGTGAATGTTTATTTCACCCCTTGATCAAACGTCAACCAGGCACTAATTTCAAACATCCAGCTTTATTTTTATATTGGAATAGGCAGCAACACAGAAATAATACGACTCAAATGGCCACAATAGGTGTAGCCGTATGGCTATGACCTTGAATGCTCGGTGCATTACTGAGAGACAATGTAATAATTACAGTCCTTAAATGAAATTTTATTCCAGTCCCTCGGTACTAACCAGTATTCATGAACAGGCCACGGGAGCTTTATCTCGATTTTTTAGAAATCTTTTCTCTCCGTAGGCTAACGGTTCAGTAACGATTTCAGCCCAAGCGCCTTGTTCTTTGATTGTGTACCAGGCAGCCGCTTAATTCCAAGTTCACGCAAGATTCCATGTTCACGTACGGGGTTTGGCAGTTTGCTTAATCTCAAGACCACTTGCGTGATCTTGCAATTCCAAGTTCACGCAACACTCACTTCCGCTTATTCTTGAGATTAAGCAAGATTCCAAGTTCCCGTACAACAGCCAAACCGCATTTATATGGGTGATTGTGAACTTTTGTTTATGCGTTCGCACTGGGAAGAGGGCGTGATGATGATTTTTGGTTGTCTTCAACTATTCTGTTGACTCCTAGTGGCAGATTTTTTGTTTCCACGGCTGTCTCTCACGAACCCCTTGCAGGAACATGTTTAGATTCTGCCAATGTCGGCGACTTTTGGACAGATTCAAGTACCACTCTGCCGTCGTGCTGTTCTGTATCTTATAGTTCCTTCACGTATTTTCATGAAAGTTGGCTAAGACGTATAGATGAGGCAGCACCGTCTTTTTATTTAGTGATGGACTTGGTGTATTATGGGCTACCCTCTGTTTTTTTTTCTGTCTTACTGCTTTTAGGCTGACACTCATTGTTATATGACTGGGTGGCCAACAAAGGCACGGGTCGCTAATAGCTGACCACCGAGTAACAATAAATTAAATAGATATTAACAATTAAGAAAAATAATATAGACAACAACATAACAACGTACACCTGTAATGAAATAAAAGACAATTTAAGTATACTTAAAAACGTAAATTATATGTATTTTACAAAGAATTAAACACAGAGACTATTGGTACAAGGGAAACAACACGTTTAGAAAAGCTTATGACTAAGATGTAAGACGTGATCACGGTTACCTCAATTAGGACATGCATAACTATGTAGAACGTTACACTGAGAGCTGTAAGTGCTTAATATATATTTTTTAAATACATGGAAAACACATGTAAGCTATACGTATCTATTTTTCTGTTAAATATCTCGGAAAGATACAGTTGTCTATTAGGTTTGGTATTTTGAACTAGTTTAATGTCTTAAAAGACGTATTTTATCCAAATCACTCTAAAATAGGCATGTGTTCACCCAGTGCTGCCATAAAAAATAAAATTTGAATTTGTCAATACGGAATGCCAATCTATAATTACGGATTGCTAATCTATGAATACGGATTAACAATTTGTCATAACGGATTTCCAATCTGATTGCCCGAATATTAGCACGGATTGCCCATATATTAATACGGATTGCCAATCTATTATTACGAAATGCCTATTTTATTACTGATTGTCAATCTGTTAATATTGATTGCCAATCTACAGTTACAGATTGCCAATATGTTAGTACAGATTGACAATCTGTAATATCGGATTACCATTCAGTAATTACGGATTGTGAATCCGTAAAAGTCATCGTTTACTGTAAATGAAGAGCGCTTAACACCACCTAAAACTGTTAAAAGTTTCCTCTTGAAGAGACATCAACAACAAATTATACTAGTACACATTTAGCAACTCCCAGGACTATAGAGGGATGTGGCAATTTTGACAAATCGATGAGATTTGATTGAAATAGATGACATGAAATTATCGGATTGAAAATTTGTCTGTTTTAAAAATATAATAGAGGTGATTGAATTTTAACTCAAAGCTGCGGATGTTGAAATCATTGGAGCTAGCGTTTAGAAGGTTCCCCTTTAACTGTACTTATGGTAAGTCTATGATCGTGGAATAGCAGCATAGTTCAAGCAGTCAGCCTAAAAACGTTATCAGTCCAAATTTATCTGAGTACCGGGGATCAGACACTTACATAGGTGAAACGAGACAGTCCATAAAAATGCATATGTCACAACATCGTCCTAGTTACGGGGACACTTATGATTCGGCTGCTTTTAGCCACCTGTGCGCCACTGGACATGATTTCAATACTGATGATGTCACTGTCCTAGACTGTGAGGAAGACTGGTTCAGAAGGTGTGTAAAGGAAGCTCTCCATGAGCGCACTGAGAGTCCCTCTTTAAATAAAAGAGGCGGTTTAAGATTCCATTTGTCACACGTATGGCATGGTGTTCTGACGTCAATGCCGCGCCGTCTGGTCAAAACGCCACCAATTGGCCAGAATAAAGATAACGTCATAAGTCAGGTTGAAGTCCGTGAGATGCTGACGCAATGTCGCTAATTTTTATTCCAGTATTAGACTCAAACTTTGTCTGTTTTCTCAACAGATTTAAATTCTGTATTAACAGAATAGCAATCCGTATTAACAGATTGGCAATCCGTATTAGCAGATTGGCAATCCGTAATTACAGACTGGCAATACGTATTTTCAGATTCAAATTTTATTTTTTTTTAAGCCCGAACGGGCCTCCGTAGAGAAGTGCATGGATAAGAGTGATTTTTGAACGGGGCTGACTGTTGTTGTGTCATGTTGTGGCATATTCATTTTTGGACCGTGGCTCAGTACAAGTTCTTTAACCGATCTTCGTGAAACTGGTCATGTGTCTCCATTCAAGAAAATATAACTGAGGTGGGTTTTAAGACAAGACTACAGCGGATTCGTCTCTGACAGTTTTGTTTTTCTTATCATTTTGCATTGATATATACCAAGCTTTACTGCACAGAAGTTACAATCATTAAACATCAGTCCCTTTCTTGTTTTATATGGAACAAAGTGTCACGTTACAGTATCTATATTTTGGCAATTGCCCCGTGTGCAATATTAGATTTATTATTTGATCTTTAAAGTATAGTTACAATTGGTATTCTCTTGTGATGATTTGCATGTACATGTATAATTACAGATCCAAGATATCTCTGTTTACCAGGCGATTTACGTCAAGCTCTAATCAAATGTTGGTTGATTTGATACTAACAAAAACTTTTGGTTTACTGGAATATTTTGGCTAATATAGTTAATTGTACATGTTATATGAGGTAGATGTAGATTGTTTATTAACCATTTGTACATGTTAAGAATAGCAAAGCTGATATGCATTTACAGAGCATTCAAATAAATTCATCCAACAAAGGAAACTCCGAGCTGCCCCATAGGAGGGGCATCACTCAAATAGGTATTTTGTCTTGTCATTTACTGTCTCTGTTCTTTATGTCATTTTGGTTGGGTAAGCAAAAGACACGAGATATTTCATTATCAGGTATTTTCTCGGGTATCCAAATTACATAGTCAAACTGATATTGCGTTGGTCTGGGCCCGGTCTCCAATCTTTTTACTCGAAATGGAACTCGAAATTAGGTTTGGCATTTTCTACTCTACTTTTGGGCGAACTCAAGATAAGTGTCTATGCTCGAGTACACAATAACTTACGTAGATAATTAATTGCTCTTAGTTCACAGTTTGTAAACCCAATATTAAAGCAATAAGTTCGAGTTTGAACTCGAAATTTCGAGTTTTTACTCGAGTTTGTAGCACGAATATTAGGGTCTTCAAGGGCAAGCTTGAACTAGAAACTCCTATGCATAAACTATAATGTATTCGAGCACAGTCTGATAACCAATTATCTTAAGTTCGCACTAAAGGAGCAGAGAAATTGCCAAAAATAGTTTCGAGTTCGTTTCGGGTACAAAGATTAGAGACCGGGCCCAGGATTATGAAAGTACAGCCCTTACACAGGAGACAGAAGAGAAACCCGGGAAACCGGTTCATCTCTTGAGACATAACGCAGCCCTCCATTGACGAAAATTTGGTTGAAGACCCGACTGTACTTTTCGTGTGACTGCTTAATACATACTCGCTCGTACCAAAAGACACACTTGCCTGTATGTAAATTAATGTTTAACATATCCTAACTAACCTGGGATATAAATATTAATGCTAGAAACGTTAAGTAGTTTTCTTGTGCTGGTATTTTGCAGCAGTCATCGTCCATCAGATGTTATCCCCAAAATGTGAGATGGGCAATTTTGGAGAAGCTAAATCTATGCTACAGATTAATCATTCCACCTAGGTGTACAAATAAGCTAAGTCAAAAATATATGATATGTCATGTTACCAGTTCTGTCTGATTTCCTCGTGCAGTCAATCTTAAAGAGGCCTGGGACGTGATAAACAAAGTAAATTGCAATATTGAAAGACGTTCTATGCCATTACAACAAAACTCGACCTGTTCACCAGGTAGTTCAGCATAACGTGCATACATGAGCACAATATCGTACATACACCAGTACAATATTGCACATACAGTTGAACAACATCGTGCATACAGTATAATATCCTACATGCAGTAGTACAGCATCGTGTATACTGTAACACAACAACGTGTATACATTAAAACAACATCGTGCGTACATCTGTACAACATCCTGCATACAGTAGTACAACATCGTGCATAGAGTTCCACAACACCGTGTATACTGTAACAAAACACAGTGCATACACTAGCACAACATCGGGCATACAGCAACACAACATTGTACATACAGTAGTACAATATCTTCTATACAGTAGCATAACATCGCGCATACTGTACCACAACATCGTAAATACAGTAACACAATATCGGGCATACGGTAACAAAACATCGTGTATACGGTAGTACAACATCGTGCATACATCAACACAACATCACGAATAGAGTACCACATCCTGAATACAGAACATCGTGCATACAGTAACAGAACACCGTGTATACAGTAGCACAACATGGCGCATATACATGTACTAGTATAGCATCGTGTCTACTCTTGCTTATTTATTCGAGTATTAAGGAGAAATGCATGTTTCCCAAAAATTTGTTTTTGCCTTTTCTTGTTGGCTGGAATACAGTCTGTGTCGTCAATATGCGACAGACATAGGTCGCACATTTCCATCGCCTGAAATGGAGATGAGAGATTATCAATGTACGGTTATGTCTCATATCACGCTTTGGGATAGCTTTGACTGGTTTACAAGTGAGATTTGGCTTATTTGCTCGTGTTACTTGCGACCATGCTTGTGATGGTTGTACATTTTTCTTGATAATGGTGAATTATTTTCATCGAAACGTTGTAATGTATATATTTAAATACACAATGCTGAGCACAATTGTGCTGAGTTTGTTGCAATCTCATTTTTTAACAAAATGTCTGGGCATCAACTGGGAAACCATTGAGATATAAACAGCTCATTGTGGGAAACACACTGTGCTGCTCACATTAGGGCCATGCGCGATATGATGTATTTGTTCCTCAGGGCGTTAGACTCTTGTCCCGTTTCTCGGCAAATTACGCAGTAAGTAGTTATTTCTACTCCTTATCTGGTATGCCTTATATTCTTCACTGGAGTTAGTTTATAGGTTGTTTTCTTCCTTATGTAAAAGTTGTGAACTTTCCTATCTTTTTGAGACTGGCCGCGTCGTTCCTCGTCTGCTATGTTGCATTTGTGTAGCCCACAGCTGTTGTCGAATCTCGTGCGATTTATATCACTTTTTCACTGTATTGTATTTCCTTCTCTTCTGTTGTTTTTACCATACCAAATACACGTTGTGTTGTACCTTGTGTTTCATGGTTAACGTCTGCACCATCGAGGGCAGGACAGATACAACACACGATCTGCTCAGACTGAGCGCGTCTTTTTGTTTGTAGATTTGGCTTGCATACAGGTCGTTACTCGAATATGTTCATATTGATTTTACGACTCTTCTGTGCTACAGTATAACTTGTCAACAAAACCAAATCATTACCGATATGTTTGTTTCAAAAGATACACATGTTGGAGCTACCGTGTAAGTGCAGTGTGTATAAAGGGAGAATTGTATGACTTATTCTGCCGAAAACGTTGTTATTAAACGAATATTCGAACACAGAATGAGCACATAGGTACACAGCGATAGTTTAACAAAGCAGTTAACTCGATAATAACAATATACATGCGTCAGTTCCAACACAGATGCATTACGTAGAGGTATACGGTGACACTGTCGTTTGGACGCGAATGATTACGGCTCAGAAGAACGCAGTTTCCCTTATAGGCCCTAAAAGATGCAGGAGTAAGAACCAGTCATTCTGCTCAGTGACATGTTTGCTCTTTAACGGGAGGCGCAGGTCCTTTTTGTCAGGGAACTGAAAGGGGCGAGTTCCCAAGCCATACGGCATTTTTCTACACTCACAAGAAATGGGAGGCTTTACTTTAAATACTAAGGAAATTTTGTCAACCACAGCATTCCTAACCCTAAAATTAACCCTAACCCAGCAAATTTATTGCGAGGCAAACTAAAGAGAAAGCAAAATTTTCATTTATGTTTTTAGGTTGTTCATTTATATTTGATGACGCGGCCCCGTAAGCTAACATCTGTTGTTCGATCATCCTAAACTTGTCTGTTCTCGCGCGGGAACTAATAATAGAACCTGGTGTTTCCCTTTCATTTGTAAACTGAATTTTAGAGGCAGGGCTTGATGACTGAACCAATAATCATCCTCTTTGTTTTTGTAATTCAAATTGAAGTTTTTGTTAAGGGAGCCCTATTCAAAACGATATCAAACGCTGCTGTTATGTAATGTTTTTCAAGTTTCTGATTCTTTCATCTGAAAGTGATCGTTCTCGGAGATGATCCACTGGCTGAAAGAGGACCGGCAGACTGGCAATAAAAGGGATCGTTCTCGGAGATGACCCACTGGCTGAAAGAGGACCGGCAGACTGGCAATAAAAAGGATCGTACTCGGAGATGATCCACTGGCTGAAAGAGGACCGGCAGTCTGGCAATAAAAGCATTAAATTTTGTAATGAAGCAAAACTTTTTTCTAAACAGAGTTTTCATCATTGCATAAGTTCGTTGCGTAAACAAAGGACCCTTTGTGTTATATTTACTACAGTGTTGGGTGAATGAGTGGACTTCGTCGCCTTTCTGACGTAGAGCTAAACGTATGGCATGTTCCCTGTGTAGGTGTCGATAGGTCAGTTTTCAGAGTGATGGACTAGTGTTCGGGAGTTCCGGAGTTTGACTCATAGGTCGGGACAAGCGATTCAGAGTGGCATTGTAACCCCTTGTAATTCGGTGGAAATTACGTTACCGTCTAGGAAAAATCCTAATTTGATGTGTTCACACATTATACAAATAACCATCTGATTCAGATGATGTAGTTATACTTGACTCAAGATCAAATTCCAACCATATACCGCCTGTTCCTGGCATGCTCTCGATAGGTGAGTGGTAGAAGTGAACAGTGCATGCCCAAATTGTAACAACGTCCCAAATTGTCACAACTTCATAACTGTGAGAATTTAGTCAGCACTGTAGGTGGAAGTTGTCCCAATTTGACCGAATTGCCACGTGCATTGTTGTCTGTTTTTTTCGTAGCCGTACTGAATCATTTTTTCGAGAGCCCATCGTAGACGACAACGTTGGTGTGTGTTGGGTCATCCACATTATTGTCTCTCCATTCACCTATTTCACGAACGCGGGGCGCTGCTGTCGTGTTGATCGAAAACGAGGCGCCTTGACAAACATGGCGTCGTCCTGCAAGGTGGTGTGGTCAAAAGCCTTATCAACATTACCAAAAATCAAGTTTGCTGATGTTGAATCGATCTCCGAAAACATACCAATACGCACGGAAACTAGACTTTTACCCTCCTCAGCCATTCCTCCGTAGTTTTCCCTTTTTTGGAAAAGTGTGGAAGTCAGGGATTTACCCAGGCTTTTAGTCTTGAAAAATCCTGCTCGCCAGCTGGGCGAATGCCGGAGCCAGAAAATCTACTCGCCCGAAGTTCAGTCACCCGGCCGTTGGCGCCAGTCACCACAAACTTGCTAATAGTTTAAAATAGTTTAAATAAAAATGATCGTTTCGTGCACTGATGTCACCATCTATTAGGGTTACCGTATTCTTGCCCTAATAATTAGCTTCCAGGGGACGCTTTTTGTAGCCCACGGCGGTTAAAACCCGGTCTCCGCTGTGACGTATGTGTAACCTATGACAGACTTTCTACAAAACTGTGGTGCATTGCTATCAAACTCTGTTGTTAATCTTTAAAAAAATATGCTGAAATCCCAGGGCGAAAACTTGCCGACTGATGCGTCGCTGCTTCGCGATCGTCGATAGGACAACTTGAATTGAGTAAAAATAGTTTCGACTCAAATTGCCTCAAATCCTGCTTAAGTTTTCCAAATAGCCTGTCCTAAGATTCTTAAGTTCCTGTGGACTCGGAGTCGGTATTAACCGCAGATTAAGTTAAAATCTGCGCTAGAACGCACCCGGCAACGAGAAAAATCTGGACGAACACATATGTTGTTGTCACGTGACGTTTGTATTGAACTTGAGTCAACAGGTGTGCACCGAGTGAGCGAGCGCGTGCGTGTCATCAGTGCTCATTTGCCAGAGTAGCAGGCCCAATGAGCTGTATATGTAGTTATATTTATCTCATTGAGCATGCCCACATGTAGGCCCTAGCGCGCGCTTCTTGGCCAAGTTTCGATTCGCGGTTTTTATAATTTTACGTGTACAAAGCAATCTGGATTCCTGTTGTGGGAGAAAATCTGTACGGGAAAGATACAATACCAATCCCGTTGACCAGTACGCTGCATCTGTTCGAAGGGCCAGACCATATAGTGTGACACTTTCCTCGCAAGATCAGCAAATCTTTTGCGTTCTTTTTGAAGCACTGCGGAACGGTTTGAAGTGTACAGCCACGGCTAAATACCGACATAGGGACGAGGCTCGGGGTCTACTAGAAATTCCGCGCACAGTGATTTTTCAGGACTGTCGGATATTATTGATAAATTGAATACATTACTGGAGAATTTTAGAACTGTGAGGTAATACATTTTTCGCACAAATATATACACATTCATGGACTGGGCGCTTATTTTAGCGAAGTCTAGAAAGGAGTGGGGACGCAGTGTTATAGGGGCATGGGCGCTTATGTTATAAAATAATTTTGGCCAAAATGACATTGTACATTACAAAAAGGAATCAGTTCCAAGAAATATAGTATTTCATTTGCTATGAGCACATGGACCGGTCTTCCACCTAATTTCTCCCCTTTTCTTCGTTTCGGACTAGTCCGCAAATTCTTTGTGCACGACCACACACTGTGATTTTTTGACGAATCGCGTAACGGGTGACATGTACTGAATCGGTAGGGTCGCACTGCGCCGATGTTTTTTACTGCCGGAGCATCGACACGATGACCAAACTGACCCTTAAATTCATGATAAAAACAGCACAAGTAGGAGGAAAATTATTCATATTCATCCGGGAATATCGGATATATAGTGCTTTTGCGCTTTGAAATTCGCTCGCCACCAGGGCGACCGGCAAGTCAACTTCTACTCGCCCAGCACCATTTTTACTCGCATTGGCGACTGGGCGAGTGGCTAAGTATATCCCTGGGAAGGATACCGACGAGTTGGAATTGGTACGTTCAGGCACTGCACAGTACACCATCAAGGCCAGCTGATGACCGCTCACGAGGTTTTATCAGTGTGCCTCGTTTTCGATCAGTATTTAAAGATGGCGCGGGAAGATGGCGCTTTCGTGAAATAGGTGAATAGGGGCAACAGACACTTCGTTTCCTTCTCGGTCCACGCTTGACCTCGCTTCGTTTTGGCATTGGCATGTTCTCAGATGTGACTCACAATGATGACAACTTGTACGCATTTGCAGCAAAGCGGATAACTATAAGTGTGTTGCCTCACACAAGGGCGTATTTGTGTTCATTGACAAAAATACATGTAAACGAGCCATTTGTAGTGAAACCTCCCATCCCGGTAGGTACTTGAGCAATTGAGACAGTTTGGGCCTGTACTATGCGCTTGAAACTGGTGGCTGTTGCATACACCTGTGAACCACTACAGGTATGTTATATCAGTTTTAAAAAATAGTGTTTCCACTTATAATTAAGAAAGTGCGCATATTTTAAGTGTGACAATTTGGGTCGTATTAACAATTTGGGCCTATGCAGGTTTACACTGACACACGCAAAAAATGCTGTGACAGTTTTGGCCGGCAACGCAGACCCAAATTGTAACAATTTTGAAGTTGTGACAATTGGGGATGTTGTGACATTTGGGCCTGCACAATATACACTTAGTATTCAGGGTTTGATTTCTAGGTGAAAAAGGTGACAGACTGACGACAATAGCTACATTTTTTTTAAGTAGAATTTTGATCCGATTGGATACTTCCACACTGTAAAAAATATCCGTTTGATTATAAATTAAAAGCTTGCTCCATGGTTCGAGTACTCAAATCTACGTGTTACATGTAGGTGCAACCACCTTCATATACAGGCATACATATCTTACTGCGCACATACACTAATGACATGCATGTTTTTCGTCTGCCATCCGACAGTTATGTGCATCTAGACACAGACCAGAAACATGAGTTGCTCACCCATTTGTAGAAGGTACTTGCGCCGGCGCTGACTTCGGACATTTCTTCCGGCGTGTGTTGCACCAATATCTGCCGCACTCTTGACGCAATTTCTGGATGCAACGCTCTAACATCAAATTCCTGCACTCTCTTGAGCAGGTCGTCATATTCGTTGTTGCGTATAGTACTGAATCGCCTTTTGCATTCACTCCACCTCTTTTAAGAAAAGGCAACACAGAGGTCAGTCACAGCAATGTATACAGGTATTACATTGTGACCATAGCAGTGTAGGTGTGAAGGTAACCTTGAAACCGATTTTCACGGATCTCTATTGATAAATTACATTCAAGCATACACAAGTCTGTCTAATAAGGTGCCTGAAAAAGAACAGCACGGCAACTTTTTTCTCCGTTTCCAACTATCTCTACACTTACATGTATCAACTCTATCGATAGATTCACCATCTCTATCGATAAACTTAGTAATTCTATCGATATACTTACTAACTCTATCGATAGATTAACTATCTCTATTGACAGACTTCGACAGACTTACTATCTCTATCGATAGACTTAGTACCTCTATTGATAGACTTACTATATCTATCGATAGATTTAGTAACTTTATCGATGTGTTTAGAACTAATGCGATGTATCATGACCCACAACACAGTCAGTGCGACAGGCGCAACAATTATTTAAATAGTTAAATGATCTTGTATGAATCCTATGATGTTTTTTATCTGTCATACCTCCAACAGAGGGTTGCTACGGAATAATAATCACTGATCACTTGTCTCGGCATACAATGCTGATGTAGACACCCCTAACCAGTGCTGTAGTGGGGCGTGGGCGCACGTAGGTGCAGCCAACCACCTTTTGGCATTTGAACGTAGTACCTACGCACCGTAAGTTACGTTTAGTATTCAATGTGATACGGTGGGCTTTGGGCGCCTACTTTCCTCTTATTTTACTACTAAAGCACTGCCACCAACTCATTCTGTCTTTATCAGCCATTATCCCGGGTCGCACAGACCCTATCTTTGGTTAGAGCGGTGCCGTTGGACCTCAGAATTGGCGACCATTTTTATGCACCCACATATTTATAAGTGGACGCATTATGCCGTCTTCTGCGTCCGTCCGTCCGTCCGTCCGGGTGGCGTCCGGCGTCCGCTAACCAATTGACGTATGCTCATGAAATTTTGCACATGTGTTCCTTTAATAGATGGGACGGCATGAGCGAACTTTCGGACAGATCTAACTACCGGTGTGCCCCCTAGTGGCAATTTTAGTTTTTTACGTTTACCTCTATCTTCAAAGGTCCACAACGTATTTTCATAAAATTTGGTATATAGGCATCTATTAATGAGACGACGGTATCCTCCCGTTTTCGGATGGATTCAACGTAATTTGCGCCACTTAGTGGCCATTTTTTATTGTTTTCGAGTCTGTTTTTTTACTTCCACCCTTCTAGCAACCAAACCGCTCTAACCATGATTGTGAAAATTGACATATATCTTCTTACTGTGAAGAGGACGGCTGACGATGATTTTCCGACGACTTCGACTACTGTGGCGCCTCCTAGTGGCAGTTTTGTTTTTTTGCGCCTATGGCTATTTCTCCTAAACCGTTTGCAGCATCTTTACTAAATTTAATAAGTGCATTTATATGATGTTGACAATGGACGACAACGACTTTCGGATAGATCTTAAAACTGGTGTGCCACCTAGTGGCAATTGTAGTGTTTATGTTTACCTCTATATCTTCAAAAGTCCTGGCGTACAGGCTTCTGTTAGTGAGGTGACACTATCTTTTCGTTTTCAGATGGATTCGACCTTTTTTACGCCACCTAGTGGCCATTTTTAATGTTTTAGATTCTTTTCTTGGCGTCCACCCCTCTATCAACCAAACCGCTTTCAGGATAATTATGAAAATTGGCATGTATGTTTTTACTAAAAAGTGGACGGCTGACGATGATTTTCCGATGACTTCGACTATTGTGGCCCCTCCTAGTGGTAGTTTCTTTTTTGCGCCCATAGCTCACCTAAACCGTTTGCAGGATCTGTACTAAATTTAAGAAGTGTGTTTATATGATGTTGAAAACGGACGACGATGATTTTGGGATGGATCTGACTACTGGTATGCCCCCTGGTGGGAATTTTAGTTTTACGTTTACCTCTTTAGCTTCAAAGGTCCTCAACTGATTTTCATAAAATTTTGAATACGGGCATATATTGGTGAGATGACGCTATCCTCCTGTTTTCGGATGGAATCAATGTACTTTGCGCCACCTAGTGGCCATTTTTGCTGTTTTCGAGTCTGTTTTTGGCGTCTACCTCTCTATTAACCAAATCATCAGGGATTTTTATGAAATTTGGTCTATAGCTTTCTATTAAAGAAGCAACGACATGTTTTCGGACGGATTGTATGTTTTTGTGCCTTCTAGTGCCATTTTATGACACAAATAAGTAAGCTAAAAGCACACCATTTGTAATGCATTCGTGGGCGCATTTCAAAGCTCCGCGTTGCTCTTGTTATACCTTGCAACTGTACAGTTCGTTCTGGGTTTGTCAATATATGGGTAAGCAAGTTACGACTGAGCTGGTATTCAGAGTCCGTCATTGATAATACGCTTTCAATAATGTCTAAAATCATTGTTTTTAAATCACTGTACTGTTGATTTCAAGTTTGACAGTATGTTGGCTTTTGCTGAGGCTCAAGAACTCAAATGTAGGCACCAAACAGACTTCTGAACTATTGACATTGTTTCTTTAATTGAGTAGACAAGCTTTTGTAATGTAGAAGTTGATTTGTTGGGTTGCGCATTGTTTACTTTAAAGTACTACATAGTAACTGTGGCGGTAACTGTAAGCAAGATAGGATTTAAGTCGTTCATTTTTTCAACAAAATTTGTAGTGGCATATATGATTTCTTGTGTTTTACGTGTATATAAAAATGGTGATGCCGTAACTATAAGCAAGATACACGTACGATTTGTTACTTTCAGAAGGTTAGACCTATCGACAATAGCTTCCATTTTTGAAGGTTTACTGACCATTGCATCGAAGTGCCATGTTTTAACCGCCCGTTTATCACAGGTACAATCAGATTGTGTGCAGTTGCCAGTACGACAGTAAAGATAATTTTTGAGAATTGTTCTTATTGAGTGATAAGGAGTTACTGGATTTAAGAATTTTATTTTTACTAAATAAATATTCAATGAATACTATTTAAGTTTCACTCCAAACATTCACTTCTGGTATCAAAATTGTATGTATAAACAAAAAGTGTAGCATCGGAACTAACTGTTTGAATTTGTCATGAGCAATTATTTATTATATGACCTCAAGGGAGAACGGGATAAAACACAATGAATAAATGACAATAGACAGATTAAAATTAAATTAAAAGGCTCTGGTGATAGCAAATGGTCATGAGAGAAGAGTCCAGACAACGAAAACGGTTGTCCCTGGGATTTGACGTTTTGTTAGGCTCACATTTTGAAAATATATCCTCCGAACTAGCCGTTTACAACGTCTGGCTTCATCTCCACACCGATCAATGACAGTTAACAACTGCCAAAATGTGCCTCATGGTACAGTTACACCATTTGCTACCCACTTCTGATGCATAACCGTATCAACGTGCATCTGACCCCAACCCGCGATGTGTTTTGTTTTATGTGCATCAATTTCAGTTTAATCACCAGTCGTCTCTTTATCTAACGCCATTATTTGTGTACTAGTCGTACGTCGCCATTACATGTATTTGTGTACTATTCGTACGTCACATTTGGTTATTGTGTTTCCTGTCGCTGTTCTATAAAAATACAGACGTTCATGTAAGCCAAGTCGTCTTTTATTATTACTGGCGTAATGTGTCTTGCTCTTATGCCTCTCTGTTGTCTTTCATGTTTTGTCCATAGCCCATTGTTGTTAGGTTCTGAGTACAGGGCGTTGGGTACACTGGCTGGAATTAGGTATTCGCCAGTGGTTGGAGCGGGCTGTTCTGAGCAGGCTTCGTACTCTATAAGTGTTTTGGGCTGCATTTCGTATTGTATTTTCGTGTCTTTATACATTAGGTCAGTTTAGAGTAATTGTAGTTGCTAGTAAGACTAAGCTTCACAGTGTTCAGTAGTACAGTTACGCATACTGGTTTGATTTCACGAAAAAAGGTGATTTGTGTTTCAGGAGTCACTACTTTCTTACCCTTGTCTTTCCTTCGTGATCTCCCAGGATAAGAAGTGTTGAAATCATTACGTCGTGCACTGCCGGCGGCGGTCGGCTGTATTGACGGAGTTCTGCTATGGTTGATTTGTCCATCGTCAGCATTGCGACTCTGTAGCTTTCAAGGCGATACAATGTTGCCAGTAGCTCCCTTGCGCGCGTTATTTCGGAACTAATTTGGGTATCACTGTCAGAAAGGCAACTTTCGTCTACGTCGTCTAGAGCATTTTGCAAAGTTCCTGCGTCGTGAGTCCGCTTAGCCTCTGCTAAAGCTATAAGAAGAACTGGTGAATTAACTTCGAAATATTTACCAATGTGTGATTTATTTTGACGTGCTGGGCCATCACTGATTATGTCAGGATTTTATACAATGCAGGTACTTGAGATTTCTCTATTGCAACAATGCTAAGGTGATCTAGCAGGACATCACTTATATGTCTAAAAGTTTTAACCATTTTTGTTGCTGCCAAAGAAGAGGGGGGGTCTCTATGCAAAAGAGAAGCCAGTCGCCTTGAAGTAGTTCTAAATGTGGTCGTGCTCCCGAGTAGACTCCCATGCCACGTTGAATGGGTCCGCCACTGCTGTTTACAAGCTATCCACTTTTGAATATCTGAAGAAAAAGTATCAGAAACTGGTCCTGGGTGATGCAGACCAACGCTAAATACCATGTCTCGATAGGCATCGATACCGTGCGCAATCGAGACGTTGATCTTATAATAATTTAATGTATTGACGATTGTGGAAACAAGATAAGCATACAGCTCCCCGTCAGGACCTTTGTGATGGCTTTAGAAGGGTCTGTCAGGCTAGTGCTGATTGCAGTGAACCCCAAACCTTACTGTAGTCTTCGTGGGGTATTTCTTCAGGTGAAAACTAATACTCCCAAGGCATAAGCTGGAAGGGTGAGTTCGACACCAATCCATCCGAGGCAGTTGGGCCAGATTTGGAAGCTGGTGCTGATAAAGTGGAAATCACCGAGTCAACTGATGTTTAAAGTGCTGATGAGACTGTCAAGAACCGCGTGGTGCCTAGTGTGGTTGACCATGGGTATCTATCATCCAGTGACACTGCCTCTTTTGTAGTAGATCTGAATGTCCCAGGGAGATGCAAACAAGCGACTGATCGCATACCAAGTCTACTATTTCAAAAATGGTCCTTTCTGGTTTTCATATTAAGATGCCTAATCATGAAGTGGGGCTTGAAATGTTGGCACGTTAATCTTTATCATGGTTTTCACCTGTCCTCCTGCAACAAACTTTGCATAGAGACAAGTTTTGTCTCCGATCCAAAAGCCTTACTGTAGTGGGAGCATGGTGCATGTTCCTCTAAACATCAAATTATATACCACTAGACCCGATAGCGACTTGGGACCAAGCGCAGGTGTTTGGCACCTATAGACAATATTGTCAAGGCCACTGTCAGATTTCTATGACAGACTTTGCGACCTTATAAACCGATATCATCAAAGTAGTTTTACAAAACCTATTTTGAGACTTAAACTTGGCTTTCCTAATTTTTTTAGTCTTAGACCTAACTTGCATTTCACGAACTCGGTTTAAAAGTCTGAAAGCCTGGTTTTATTAGACTTTGTGAGGAGTTTTAGTAAAACTAAGTTTAAAGTATCCAAGGCACACTACTGTTTCTATTTGGACTAACTCTTCAAAGAAATTATTGAAGTTCGTCAATGAAACCATGATCCTATAGCTATGAATGAGTACTGACATTTGCAGCTGGGTCCGTTACCAATAAAAGGAGTCAGGAAAAGTGTGAAATATATATCAAGAGAAATAGGGTTTCCTCAACGAAATGATTAGAGAAAAAGCCAATGATAGAGGTAGCAAGAAAACAGGCACCAAATGAAACCAACGTTACCAGCAGACTAGGACAGACGTTAGTCCAGCGAGGCTAAAGAGTTACCGCTTTCGAAAAATGCAATGTGAAGCAGTTAAATGACGCCCTAAAACACTCAAAACTGAAGGACTAAAATGTGCGAAGCCAAACGGTGAGGATTAACCATATCATGGGAGGGCTCAAGCTGTTAATTTGTGTTACCGGTGGCCAACACACCACTACATGAAAAGGTGGCACATCAAGGTGTTACTTTCCTCTATCACCTTTCGTGGAAACCTCATGTGATGAACAGAATCACTAAACCTAAGTCAGCTTTAATGAGGTGTTCTCGTGTGGTGGGTAAAACTTGGAGATTTATCTCCCAAGATTACGTTATGGGTCTAGATTGGTCTTGTCTGGCCTATTTTAGTATATACTAATCATATCTCTTGACCAAAGCACCACCAAATAAAACCTAACACAATCACTGTAACAGTGTTTACATGTACCTTGCATGTGTGTTACTTGTGCGTTTCCAGGAACACCCGCTGCTGCAATATAAGTGGTTATTGGCTTGTAAAATTGTACCTACAGTTTACAGTATGAGGTGTAATAGATATGCAAATTACCGTATGATATCGAATGGAATAGGGCTCAAATCAGTGATACTGTAGCACTTTTACTTTCCCGACCTCAAAGATAAAGACAAGCAGACTTAGATATCAGTCAGTAATAATGCAACAGTTTTAGGCCATCCAATCTGGCTGTTGACTAGAGAGAATTGCGCAGTTCTTAGTAACCAGGAGGTCTGGATCTGCATGGATACTTTTGCATGGTGAAGCAGAAATTAAGGCTCTAAACAGCCTAAATCAGCTCAAGGTGTGCTCGGACTTGCGTGGATGAGCTCAATTTAATGACAATAAATATTACGATACATGTCAACTGGGTCAAAGGTCATGTTGGCATTGATGGTAGTGAAGCTGCTGATTACCTTGTAAAGCAAGGAGCAAGGACACCATGTTTGCACCAGAACTCTACATACCATTCTCATACCAGTATTGCAAGGCAACGGTAAACCGTGGGTTTATAAATTGTGAGCGGTTGCATGGAGGATGTCCTCCACCTGCATGGAAATCAAACGTATAAGTACCATAGAGCCGAGAGGTTCCAAGCGATTGTTATGCTCAGATAGGCTGGCTAATCGGCAGGTGAATACTAGGCACTGCAACTTATCTCGGCGCCAAAACGCCACAGGTTGTGTGGCTTGTTCAAACTGCCCTAATTGCGGCTTGGAAGCTGAGACTCCCCAAGGTATCAAGGTATCAAGGTCTTCGCAACCATCTGCTAGATGAGCAAATAACTTGCCCGGAAGAAATCGCCAGATCGAGCATGTACAATAACTTTTATAATTTCCTGACAAAACCGAAAGATCAGAAGACTTTACTCACGAAGAGCCCCGTGCTAAGAGATCTTCTTGAGTCCTAATCAGGTGGTTAGTGCAATGGGCCAAAATGAGTGGCCTAAGAGCGCCTGGAGTACCACAGAAGGCATCGGGTCACCTGACCACTTTTAGCAGGCGGACTGGACCCTCGTTCTAGTCGCGCTTGACAGACCAAAAAACTTGTATGTAAAAGATTATTAACAAAACAAGTTTCAAGTGAAATTATATATAAGATACAGAAACAATATGAGTCATAGACCAAAAGACGTTCCTCGGTGGTCAGGCAGTGTCGTCTCAGGACCTTAAGCACCTACGCATCCATCACTAGTACAATATTTGTATCCTCAGACATTCTGGGGAAATTCATTAACGTGCCACAAATAACATGCATTAGAAACCTTTGAAGGTGAGCCCCTTTTGCTGTGATGGGTAGACGAAAAAACATTACGTTCGAGTTTATTCTTCATAGGTGCAATCATCTCATGATGAACACGAAAGGTCACGAGATTGAATGTCGAATGATTCTCAAAAATCTTCACTACATTTACCTTGTCATCGTATCCTAGCAACATTACAACCGTTGAACTGGTTGGTCAATGAGGCTTACATGTGCAATGGTTGGATAGAATTCAATATTTCCGTTACACAAACGGACAGATACATCAACATAAATCGAATTGCTAGGTACACGTGAGTGGAAGTCAGTTAACGGACGTGGTTTGCTTGCAAAGATCGATATCTCATGCGAAGGCAAACTTAAGAGGCATCTATATAAAAACAGTAGATTTTCAAAAATCAGTCTATACGGCAAAATTCAAAACAACTTCATTTTTTGTATAGGGATAGGTATCCTAACAAAAATCTAAATGCCACATTTTGTGCACTTAACGACCCCTAATTTTGTCTCTGAAGCACTAGACCACAATTGGTCATATTAGTTGTCTCAGAATTGGTTTTTTAGCAATGAGTAACTTACAAAGTAGATTGAATGTTGTACTTTAGTGGCTGGAATAACCAATGTATACTGTAAATATTTATTTGGCATTTACTCAGATTTGACGGCTTTGAGCTAGACAGGGGAGATAATTCACATACCACTTTCCTAGCTAAATTTAGTGGCCGTTTTTGTGAGATTTAATGAAAATTGTCTTGCAAAACTGTCGATTTTGGAAATGAGGAGCACAGACAAATTGAACGAAACTTTGAACAATAAATCTGCTTTAAATTATTATTTCATGATTTGACAACTGCAGGTCAATTAAATGGAAATCAATCCTTTTAAAGTTCGAAATTGAAAGAACTGTTATTTGTAAAGACTGGTTTTGAGGCTATTATTTTGTTAAGAAAAAATGAAGAACGAAGGCCATTTCTATTCATTTAGGAGTTTTTATCGAATAAGTGCCATCACAAAGTCTTTGATAAAGACACAGAATGCAGAATTTTAGGGGGGCATGGCTCCCTTGGCCCCTCTGAATCCGCCACTGGATCCGTTCAGTGGCGTAACGAGCACCTCTTTCCCCCCGTCGACATCTCACTAAAGTGGCCCCCCACCCCCGGTAATTGGTAGCTGTGTAAACCCCCAGTGAACAGGTGCCTCCCTTTGACGACACATGTTTAGCACCCCCCGCCCCCTTCCCCTTCGGCATCTAACCCCACTTGCTTCGGCACAGAGTCAGTCGCTCGGTGTGTTATGAAGTCCAGACCGTTGTGTTGAAGTGTGTTCACGTAACGTCAGTCATGAACTGAGTCATTAATTAAAATTGTCTAGCACGAATTTTCTCTTGATCTCGAATGTATGTCGTTTCATGTCGTTAATGATCGCACTGTCAGAATTATTCAACGTTGGGGTGGTCGGCGACCGGTGTGGAGATTAAAATTCGAAGCAACCTGCAGGGACATTACATTATGAATTTTTTCGAAGATGAAGAAATTTTTGCCACAACTCCCTACCTGCCTATGCCAGTGGCTCTCACATCAAAGATACAAACACGAGTAAGGCAAATGTGACTGGTAGTTGCGTCCACAGTGTCCAGGTAAATGGACAGCGGCGCCATCTATTATTTAGACAAAGCACTCATGCCTATCACAATTTATGTACATAATTTTTTGTAATAAGCAATAATCATCAGTGTGGTTTTCAGGGAATGGTAATTAGTAATACTGTCTGCTTTTTCTCTAAAGTACATGCTTTTTACGTCGTTTTTTGCAAGCTAATTACACGTTTCGAGAGGCCCCCTATTGATGGTTGAGGTAACCGAGAACAGGCAAATAGGACGAAGTGCTGTGCGTGTAATGCTTCGTAAGCAAACACTACGAAGAGGCAAGATTTCTTATTTTAGATTATGACGAGGTTAGGATTGGCCAAACAATTTAGTATAAGCTCAGGTTTTGAAAAGATGCAATATGGCTGCTACAGAGTGCCAAATTTGGCCGAAAATAGCTTCAATAAAAACCTCCAAAACAGACATTTTTGCCACACAAAATCAAAGTATACAAATTTGAAAATAAATTGCGCCATTATATTATAGTCTTTTGAAACCGTATCACTCATTTGTTATCAGCTAGCTATACATGCTAGCAAAATGCATTCAAACACGTCTACTTCGGCGCCCAATTTTGTCGCAAAACAGAAGTGCATGCCACAAAAAGAGAAATAATGGATGGAAATTCTTAAAAAAGAGATTTTTTTACATCTCACCAAACGAAACTCATGTGCTAAGTCTCAAAAATCTGTGATTATGTGTATAGACTCCACCTGTTGGGTTTTATATGGAGTCACTCTTAATTTCTCCAGAATTGTAAGAAACTACATGTAACAGTTTACGGAACACAGTCCAGCTTTCTTTAATTGCCGGAGGTTGCACTAGGGTGTCTTGTAACAAACACTGCAGTGGCGGATCTTGAATACCATAAGAAGAGCCCAACATGTTGACTCGGGCAATTGGGCAAAGCGCCACTGCATGCGCACAGCCGGCCTGAAAGTTGCGGAACATGAATCGAAGGACTAAAAAAAACGGGGACACGATTCCAGTCTGCGCTCAGATCCCCTCCTCATCCGCTACCGTATCTAGTTACTGAACTCAATGATTCCTCACCCTTCACGTTGTTGCTGTTTCACTTTGCTTGCGGCAGCCAAGGGGGGGGGGGCTGACCCCCCTAAATCCGCCTGTGCACTGTAGCACGGACGTCCTATATATGACGAGTGCGATGACATATGCCGTCAACATGAACATACGTCGCCGCTCGAGCGACAACGCATGTCACAAAAGTATGCCAAAGTATTGTGTATGGAGGATTATTAACCGCAGGTTACTCAGGGGAATGCTACCTTGGACTCACTTCGTATCCCAGAAGATTATTCTAGTTTCGTAAGTAAGCATCGCTACCAATCAAAACAAGAGTCCTCCACATTTTCTTGTTTACACTGAGTTAGTCAGTGTTACTCTATATTCCTTGTTTACAGTGACACAGTCAGTGTAACTGCTCATCTAGTTACTGCACTTTTCACCAATATTTGTACATCTTCCTATACTATGCGTTCGCTTATACTGCTCTACGGAACTGTTTGACATTACCATCTCTTATTGTGAGATATTTCAACATCTTCGTGGCTTCCTGGACATCGACCAGACCGATGTCCTTGTCGGGATGCTCCTGTAAATACTTATTACAGAGGGGGAGCAGCTCTTTTATGTCGTCCCGTTTCGACAACTGAATAGCCATACCCAGGTTCTTCTTCAACACACTTCCGTAGTAGTCTGCAACAACAATTTCCAAGTTAAGTATTTTGGTAAATGAGGGCACCTTAATGTTCTAAGAGGAGTTACGTTGTTAGTGAGTTGCATAAAACTTCAAACTTATCCGTTGGATAAGTTGGATTGTGCATGTCGTCAGGTGCATTGTTCAACAAAAACAACGTGACGTGTGATAATGTGACGCCATTGTTGCTATACGGCGTATAACTTGTATGCAACTGGGCCCAGTTGCATAAACGTTATACGCCGTATAGCAACAATGACGTCGCATTATCACGCGTCACGTTATTTTTGTTGAACAATGCACCTGACGTCATGCAACAATCTAACTTATCCAGCGGATAACTTTTGAAGCTTTATGCAACTCAGCCCTGGAGTTTAAATTGTCTAAGGACAACAGCATAGACACGAGCATGGGACCATATTCAAATTGGAGGTACAATTCAATGACCCGACTTAGAAATGGATTGGTCTGATCACAACACTGGAGTGGCAGAATCCTTTGTAAAATATAGCAACAGCAGATCAATACTTTGTCCGGGCTCGGTGTCTGTTACACGTACTTGCATTCAACAAATGCGTGAACACTATATATTAAGTACGTTGGGTGCCCGCACACGAAACAAATACAATGCAAAGTCGCTTTCAATTAGACTAGCTCTTCCAAGCGTGTTTGCTTAAATGTCGAACCACGGGTTGAAAGGTTGGTTAATAAACCGAAAATATTTTTCTGTGGGTTTCATATTCCATTGTGAATGAAAATTTTCACCAAGCACTGCACGGCCTTCAACAACAGCAACTGTGAAAGCCGTCTTGTATTCAACCTAAGACAACTTACCAAGACTTGGAATCATTGCTCCTACACTAGCTTCATGTGAATCACGACGATCCTATAGTAATGATGGAATAAGTAGAAGTTGTCAAGAAATTTTGGTTATCAAGTCGTATGCAGTGAAACAGAATTCATGCCGAAAACGAAAGCCCATTATTAAAACATGTGTGTAATAGGGAAAATATGACACCAACCTGCGAAAGATGAGATTTTAGATCTTGAAAGAACTCAACGGGTAAAATGGCACGTTTCGGATTAGAAGTGGAGACGTTGGCACTCAGCGTGTCACTGGATTCGTTTTCTTCGCAGAGAGCTTCTAATTCTTTATCCCAGCTATCTGAGAAATCTTCTACTTCGTCATCACATTCATCTTGTGATTGCTCCATCAAGGGATATGTTTTTTCGCCATAACAGCCGCACAGGTATGCTTTACTCTCATCTTTATCCGTATCGACACTCTGTTGAAAGTATGACATGTCCAAATTCCCTGAACATTCCGTCGTACTTGGTAACTTTTCTTGACGCCGGAGTGAGTGCGAAGTCTCTGGCCAAATTTCGTCAGACATTTTTTCCGGGTGACTCTCTTTATGAGTGGACACCAGACTATGTGACAATGTTCTTTGCGAGCTGAGATCGCGTGATGTCCAACACGATTCGATGTCATTAGCATAATCCTGTGATAAACTTTCACATGCTTCCCCCCTATTACTAACACGCATTTGTTCCATACCATCCCTCTTTCCACGAGCTTCTCCACCGTCAGAGCTCTTCTCGTATTTGCTAACTGAATTAAACATTACAGGTTCAACGATCGCATGATGCCCATCCTGTGCCTCGTTACACTGAGATCTTCGCTGTTCCAGAACATCAATTCCACTGTCGTCTCTCATGCACTCTTCAGAACATCGTAAGTTTCCATCATCAAGTGCAAGTCTTACGTGTGAATTCGTGTTGATTCCATTTGCACTCATCACACCTCGACTCAGTTGTGGAACCTCATGCTCATCGTTAGATATCTGGTTCACGTGAACCTTTTTCTTAACGAAGAGTTTGAAAGCAAATGCCCCCACCAACGCTGCCACTATAGCCAGGCCGATGACCGTGAGCGCAATCGCGGTGTTTGAAGAATCATCACGGCCCGGCGTGTTCTGTAACCCGTAGGACCTCTGAAAAGTTATGGTATTATTGATTGCGGACGCTAAACGGATTGGAAATGTATTTCTGCGTTAATTTTTTGTTCCCCAATCTTATTTTTTGGATTTTGACGGTAATTGTTATAATCAAAAAGCATTGGTTTAATATGGCGGCTGATGGATAATATTGATGCACAACACATTTGCACATGCCGTCGAAATAGAAGACAAATTGAACATCTGAGCATAGATTATAGTCGGCCACCAACTCAGCATATTTTCATTGAACAAAATCTCACGCACAAGCCGTGACGTCACTATTTCCTAGAGATACTTTCAAAACCAGGCAGTTTTACTTCCGTCGTTTGCTAATTATGTTTTTCCGTCGGTATTCGGATCGGCGGTTTTGCCAAACTCACACCAGTGCTTAAATTAATTGAACGCTCTTAAATAAAATTCATATTAGAACTCTAGAAATAACCACCTGGACCTGGTTGCATAAAAGTCTGTATAACTATTCAGCTGATAAGACATTATACGGCGAATAAGATTTATACAGCGGATACTTATCTGGGTTATAAATTTGGGTTGCACAAATCTTGCATAAAGTTCGGATACCTATCTGGCGGATATCTATGTTATCCGTCGGATAGCAAAAAGGATACCATATGAGGCAATACCCATAATTTTTGTAACCATTGTAAAGACAACATGACTGACGCACGAAGAAGGTCAACTAATTGGACAAAAAATGAGAACAACCTTGTTACTGAACTTGCTACGTCATATGTACAAGTAATTTTAATTACAATTAAAATTGCAAGTTCAATCAGAAGATGACAAAGCTGGAGAAGAACTCTGTTTGGGAGGGAACTGCGCAAAAATACAAACCTCGGGTCTGAAAAGGTCTTCCTATGATGCCAAATAGAAGTGCAGACACATGGTGTTTGGGGCGAGAGCTTCGCAGAATCATCTACATGTATGTAAAGAACTGAGAAGAACGGGAGGAGTCTTTGATACCTTATCAACAAGTCATGTGAAAAGTAGAGAACTTTCTGATGTAGAAAGTTCTCTACTTTTCACTTTTCTTAAAAAATGAAACACACAACTCTTTTAAGTATTCAAGAGTTATTTGCTACGTGGCATTCATTGTTTTGAAAAAATAGGTCAATCAACAATGGAATTTTGTCAAGGGCCACAGTTGTCGAAATAGCCACATATCAAAAACGTAGATCAGTTAGGGTATTGATTAGGATAATTTCCTGCTTGTGATCTATACGGTTCATCATTGTGGATTTGAAACTTCACATGATACAACAGCACAAATGTTTAAAACTTGAAAAAGTTTATTTTTTTTAATGAAGTGTCAAGCGAAAAGAGCATATTTAGTATAGGGAGCCTCTGTTTGAGATATCCTCTTGTTTGAAGCTAAGACATCTGGTTCAATATTGATTACCAAGTTATTTACATCACCTCCATTTGGCGAAGTGGGCAAAAAGGTCCGCCCCAGAGAAACAGAAAGTCCGAGAAAACGAGACAAAAGTCCACAGGAATTCGCCACAAATGCACAATTCATAGGTCTGAACGAAGTTACCCGTTTTTTTTATTTTAGCCTCCGTTTTTATTCTTTTCACTATAAGGTTCACATACTGAAAAATTCGAAACCCCCGCCTATTCACCTATTTCACGAAAGCGCCATCTTCCCGCGCCATCTTTAAATACTGATCGAAAACGAGGCACACTGATAAAACCTCGTGAGCGGTCATCAGCTGGCCTTGATGGTGTACTGTGCAGTGCCTGAACGTACCAATTCCAACTCGTCGGTATCCTTCCCAGGGATATACTTAGCCACTCGCCCAGTCGCCAATGCGAGTAAAAATGGTGCTGGGCGAGTAGAAGTTGACTTGCCGGTCGCCCTGGTGGCGAGCGAATTTCAAAGCNACTGATGACACGCACGCGCTCGCTCACTCGGTGCACACCTGTTGACTCAAGTTCAATACAAACGTCACGTGACAACAACATATGTGTTCGTCCAGATTTTTCTCGTTGCCGGGTGCGATCTAGCGCAGATTTTAACTTAATCTGCGGTTAATACCGACTCCGAGTCCACAGGAACTTAAGAATCTTAGGACAGGATATTTGGAAAACTTAAGCAGGATTTGAGGCAATTTGAGTCGAAACTATTTTTACTCAATTCAAGTTGTCCTATCGACGATCGCGAAGCAGCGACGCATCAGTCGGCAAGTTTTCGCCCTGGGATTTCAGCACATTTTTTTTAAAGATTAACAACAGAGTTTGATAGCAATGCACCACAGTTTTGTAGAAAGTCTGTCATAGGTTACACATACGTCACAGCGGAGACCGGGTTTTAACCGCCGTGGGCTACAAAAAGCGTCCCCCTGGGCGCTAATTATTAGGGCAAGAATACGGTAGCCCTAATAGATGGTGACGTCAGTGCACGAAACGATCATTTTTATTTAAACTATTAGCAAGTTTGTGGTGACTGGCGCCAACGGCCGGGTGACTGAACTTCGGGCGAGTAGATTTTCTGGCTCCGGCACTCGCCCAGCTGGCGAGCAGGATTTTTCAAGACTAAAAGCCTGGGTAAATCCCTGACTTCCACACTTTTCCAAAAAGGGAAAACTATGGAGGAATGGCTGAGGAGGGTAAAAGTCTAGTTTCCGTGCGTATTGGAATGTTTTCGGAGATAGATTCAACATCAGAAAACTTGATTTTTGGTAACGTTGATAAGGATTTTGACCACACCACCTTGCAGGACGATGCCATGTTTGTCAAGGCGCCTCGTTTTCGATCAACACGACAGCAGCGCCCCGCGTTCGTGAAATAGGTGAATTGACTATCGCTGTAACTGCTGATTATCTTCACTGCAACTCAACTGTAATCTCCCGATTAACTTTCCTGAACTCACCGATTAACTGACTTGATCTCCCGACTTGATCTTATCTTGAACTCAACTGTAGTTCTCTTGATTAACTTGCTTGAACTTACTTGATCTCTCGACTTGATCTTCTTGGACTCAACTGACTTAATGTTCTTGGACTCAAGTGACTTAATCTTCTTGGACTCAACTGACTTAATGTTCTTGGACTCAAGTGACTTAATCTTCTTGGACTCAAGTGACTTAATCTGCCTAACACAAACCCGTGCTTGTGTATTTATAGCCTAATGCATTATTCTAGAATTTTTCATCAATTCAAGCACATACCAGGAATTTCTGGAACCTACCCAATCATTCTACAAACATGTACTAGTCTCTAGAATATTCCAAACTGCATTAATCACTGTCATGCTAGAGTCTTCTAGAAAGTTCCGCACTATACTGCAGTAAACAAATTACATCATCACTATTCTGACCTCAGTCTTCTAGAAAGTTCCACACTATTTTGTAGTAAACAAATTACGTCATCACTGTACTTAACTCAGGGGTCATGCCAATCAAACAGAACAACAAAACAAAACAAACTAAAAATACTGTCAGACTATATTCTGACACTGTGGTATTGGTCTCTTTCAGTTACAGTAGCTGGTTTACTCCAGTTGTTAGATGTTGTCGTAGATCGATGTCAAAAACAACTTGTCACGATCATAGGTGACCCATGGGCGGCGCAGAACTGAAAAGGTGGGGCTATAGCCCCCAGACCCCTATTGTGCGCCGCCCATGTGACCTACTCCAAACTATGAAGACAGGCACTCAAACCGACGCCGTGGTGCTGGACTTCTCCAAAGCTTTTAATAAAGCATCCAAGACTTGGAGATGATCAGATACTACAGTGTAAGGGGTCTCACCCACAATTGGACCCAGTCATTCCTATCTCATATCACGCAGAGAGTCGTCGATGGCATCGAGTGCCTCACGGCTCTGTCGTCGCTCCTGCACTCTTCGTACTCTATTAACAACCTTCCACACTTCATTCTTTCAAATGTCTTTCTCTTTGTCGATGATGCAGTCCTCTGTAGACCTATTGCTTACCCCCATGATTGCCAAATACACCAGAAAGACTTAGACTCCTTAGCCTCCAGGGAAAAATCCTGGAAATTGGACTTCAACGTTTCCAAATGCAATATTCTACGTGTCCACGGAAAACGTTCCCCCATGATATACAATTACATTTTTCACAACGCATTGCTCAAATGCATAAATCAAACCCCATACCTTGGGGTCGCTCTTACCATTAATTTATCATGGAAAACTCACATAAACACAATTACCTCTACGGCTAACAGATCGAACTCTTGGGTCCATTAAACGCAACCTCAAATACGTTTCTCGTGAAACAAAAGCTCAAACGAATTATTGTTCCTCTGTCTAGGGTGCCTCCACTCGCTCCAGTATTGACAAGATAGAAAGAATACAGCGTACAGCAGCAGGTTCTTCATAAATGACCACCTCAGATACTCCTCTGTTTCGTCTATTCTTACCACCCTCACAGGACCCACTCTTCAAGAAAGACGTGCTCAAAATAAGCTGTTCCTCATGTACAAGACCGTACACTACCTGGTTGCCATTCCCCACACATACCTTCCACCCCTACATGTTTCTGGATCACCTAATTCCCACTCTCATACCATTAAGAGAATATACACTCCATGCGCGCACCCAATGGTGAGCCCCTTCCTTTGGCGAAGTGGGCAAAACGGTCTGCCTCACTTAAAAGGCGCAAATGCACAATTCATAGATGTGAAAGTGGTCCCCCGTTTTATGTTAGTAAGAGGTCCACAGTCTCAAGACTTCGAGCACCCTATATTTTAGGTTGGGTGCACACATGCTACACAACCCCTACTGGAACTGAACATAGAACAATCGCTGATTTGCAGGACTAACGAGTCGGGTCGTAAGCTCTACTGTGTTTTCCCTGTTTTGCAATTAAAAGAGTCGATTCAGTTTGAAAGCCAAAAACAGAAAAAAACAACGCGACCAGATCAAACCCAAGACCTACTAAAGTTACAAATATCGTTCCCAGCAAAGTCTAGTCGCCTCGTCTGCAAATTCAACCTCTTTGAGAGAGTACGCGGAATTGACGAATATTCATTTATTCAGTAAATACAGTTTTAAAAAACAAAATGTTAACTAGAATGTTTCTCAACGTTACACGAGGTATATTGTAAACGATTACACAACAGAAAGCAAACAATAAAATTTGAAAATGCGTCCATTCACGTTGGCGTTCTCTCTCCATAAGTTCAGTAGAAAAGGGCAACATCACTAGAAGACAGCACATTCAAATGTTGATCCGTACCTGTTGTAGTGTGTCACTCAGACCTCGCAGAGTCCCACTGGGCAAGCAGATCTTCATCATCGTAAACTTTTCGGGCGGGACGGACTACGTCATCATCTAGGATCAGGTCTAACACCACCTGATTTTCTTGACTGAGTCCTACCTCCTTTGTCCTCCACCGGTTTCCTTTGCAGCTGTTTCAGTGTTGAAAATTCCTTTTGGCCTTCGTTTTTAAGCGTTTCCAAAAGTCTTTTAACTGTTTATCGTTGCGTTTTTCTGTGGCAACTGTGCTGCCAACCTGAACCCAATGTCCCTCAAGCATGTT
Source organism: Phoronis australis (assembly GCA_002633005.1). NCBI lineage: Eukaryota > Metazoa > Phoronida > Phoronidae > Phoronis > Phoronis australis. Next base: position 481,765 of record NMRA01000262.1, read on the forward strand.
ACCTCAGTTGGTATCACTTTTCTGGTTCTCTTGCCCGTTAAAGCAGTTTAAGCGAAAAACAATATAATAAACTCATTTTCTTGCGTAGTTCTCCGCCTTTTGTAACAGAAAAGTATGTCGTCGCTTTGAAATCAGTAACGGTCAAGACACACGCACGCGCCATTTCCTAAATGTTTGCGACATCTCTCGGTAGATGATGACAGCTTGGCAGCAAAAATTGTTTTGAAATTCGGTTTGATGGTATCAAAATACTAATAAAAACTTATCATGAAGTGAAAAGAGTCCCGATAATTTGCTGTGACGTGTACGCAAACTTGCGAAAGAACTTGAATTGATTTACGAGTCAGTGAAAAAAGAATCTGACCAACAGGTGACGCAATAGTTCATGGCACACAAAAGCCGATGAAGATCGCATCACAATTTTAGCAGTAACGGTCGAACGTCAATTTTTCCATCTCCGGTAAATAATTTACTTTATTCAAGGAAGATTGTAGTTTTCAATGAAACTAGTTTTGTGTCAGATTTTATCTAGTCATTTTTACCCACATCGGCTCAAAATTGTATATGTAGTATACATCTTTGCGACTAAGGCTAAATAAAACTTTCAGCAGTAACACAAAAAATAGCCTCCTTTTCCCCTTTCGCTGTATCACTGGAATTTTGATAACATGACATTACCTCAATTATTTTTCTCTCAGACAAAATGACGTTAGTGTCGTTTGCAGCTTCCTGCATGATAGCCTTTCCTACAGAAGTACTGACGTGCGTTGTTGCGGCTAGTAACCTCAAGTTATTTTTCATCCGCCGATGCTGCATTTGGAACACTAATCATCATAGATGCCAAAGGCTTCTAAGTTTGGATCACGGCTCGGAGAACATTCCTGAATTCTTGGAAACGAGAGTTAAATCCGTTGATGATGAAAACGCGTTATGGCTTACTCTGGCTCACCTTCCGGTCATGGCAACCGTAAATTTGTTGTTCAAATAGTTGGGATAACATAGCCAAATTTCTAGAAAGCAGAATCAGTTTCATAGTTTTACTCTAAGATTTTTCAACAAGAATTAGTGCAAAATGAAGTGCACGTGCTGGCCACGTGTAAATAATTTTTCTCTTGGTGTTCTAAACTCTGGTAGCGCAAATTTAAGAAACCCTCTCTCTTCATTTCCCTTTTCAAATATGATTCAGTGTTGCTATTCTGTAGCGGGTATGTCATGTCTCGGTTCACGTTGGAAATATTTGCAACACGTTGAATGTTTTTTTTTAATAATTGAAAAATAACCACCGCACGGGATAAATGAGTGTGCATACGTGCGCGATCTCGGTATTTATAAAACTGCTGGTGTATTTTTATTCTAAAAACCCGTTCATGCGATTAGTATTTGCAGATTAGAGAGGTTTCGCAAAGCGACGTGAACGTGATTTATGACACATACGTATCTGCGCGTGCCGATTCACGTTACAGTAACAAAAATGGGTTTCGCAACAGCTAAATTTTTACGCGAACGTAAAGGCAAATGTGAACGAATAACTGAATTGAGGGTGTTCATTTATCGTAGTACATATCCGCTAGATAGAAGTAGATGTTAGATGTGAAAAAAGTCGTTCCTATGAACTCGTGCAAAAAATGGTCAGTTCTTAGAATGCGAAATTTATTTGGAGTTCAAAATAAATAGATGCATGAAAATCTAGCCAGCCAGCTGGCTGTATGAAGACTGTCGTCAAAATACAGCTAGGTACCACTGTGTGTATTTCTTCCGTAGACCCCGAAATTGCTCACAGCCAGGGTAGTTCTGCTCGTCACCTCGCCGTGAAACTTGTATCAACATGTAAAACTAAAGACCGGACGGGGTGCATGCAAAATCTGGGAATCAACCGACACTGACCTTGCCCGTTAGAGCCGTTTAAGGGAAAAACAATGCAATAACCGTCATTTTCTTGCGTAACTCTCCGCTTATTCTAACAATTAAAAGTATGTTGTCGTTTTGAAAACAGTACCCTCGTGTCACGCGCACGCGCCATTTCCTAACTTTTTGCGACATCTCTCGGGAGATGATGATAGCTTCGAAGCAGCAAAATTTCTTCTGAAATTCGGTTTGATCGTATTAAAGTACTAAAAACTTGTAGCTAAATGAAACCAGTTTCGATAATTTGTTCTAACATCTACGCAACCTCGTGGAAGAAGAACAGTTGATTGAAGAATCTGCGAAAAAAGAAACTGGCCAATAGGTGAAGCAACATTTCATGGCGCCGAAAGCCGTCGCTAAAGATCGCTCCACACCTTTAGCAGCAGAATATTGGTAGAACGCCAATTTTTCCAACACCGTTTAATAATTTAGTCTACTCAAGGAAGACCGTACTTTTTAATGACACTAATTTTGTGTCACATTTTATCTGACCACTTTTTTACCCACATCGGCACAAAGCTGTATATTTAGTATACAGCTTTGTACCAAGGCTAATGAAAATTATGCATGTAAAATTTTTAAAAACACAACAATCCAGTCTAGTTTGATGATGTCCAGCTAACCCAGGCAGAATAACAATTTTGGAAAAAGTGCTTTCTTGCAACTAAACTTTAAGAACATTTATAGACAAAAGAATCCTGCTCATTTTATACTTAAGCAAAGAAAAAAGATTGAGAACCTGTGAAAATAATTTTTTCGATGTCTTACCTCATAGAGAGATTTCACAAAGCGACGTGTACGGGAATTATCACGCGTTATAATACCGCGTCATACATGCCATTGTTGGCTGTGACGTGATCTCCATAGTGTTTGAGTATTTTCCTATACAGGGTGTATATATATTCTACATTTCGTGAAACAATAGTATTCTTGAGAGGATCTGGATCGTCTTATTTAGTTTCAGATTAATTTTTTACGTTACTTATCATCATCTTAGCTGAAGCATCCATCAATTGGTAACATGAATGGAAGAAAGTTTAATCAAGCAAAGACTACACTGGACAGATATCAACATCATTTTAATTCTCTGTCGAACTTCAAGAAGAACAACTGTTACCCCGAAGGAATGGAACTCAAAAAGACCCCGGCAATAGAATGTAAAAAAAAGTTTCAAATCAAATGGAATATCCATTCTTGTTGTTCTATTTTCCTATATATATTATACATTTCGAGAAACAATATTATCCTTGAGAGGATCTGGATTGCCTTATTTAGTTTCAGATTTATTTTCTACAGTATTTTACAGGAATACAGGGAGATTCGGGTCACTTTAAACGCGAAACCTATGGCCTCATTTAATTCTTATTTTGGTTACCACTTGTTAGTGAGTATAATGTTCCAAGTCAAAGGATCCCGACGACATGTACACCGCATTTAAACTGGAGATCGCCGATTTACGAGAGAGAGCAAATGACATATAAATTTTACTGAAATAAAAATGTCGTTTATATTGCAGTTTTGCGTCTTATTCTTCACTGCGTATATTTATGCTGGTACAATGTGGTTTGTTGAACATGCGATTATTGCGCGTCCTCGTTTAAATTTCACGTACACTGACTTCCCCTGTTGGATGGCGCAGCGCTTAAATCGACGATTCGAAATTCTAGCGAAGCGAGTGCGAATCCGGCCTCGGGTTCCCGCCAAAATGTTATTTAATGAGTTCCCACCATGCATTTTCAGTTTCCTAATATGAAATGAATGCCATAAAGTCTAACAAAATAACTTGTTTTTATGCCAAATAGTCGCGATTTTTTTAATTTTGAAGAAAAATTAGTTATTTCCAAGTTTCTCACCAAATGATGTAAGAGGTGAAAGACGTTGGGTCACTTGACAATTAGTTGCATTGGCGAAACGCAGCAGATTGGAAAACGAGGACGATTTTGAGCGAGAGCTAAACAATTATTATGCAAAGTAGAAACATAAGTAACGGTCCACGGATCCACCGACCACAGTACAGCCAACAAGCGGGAAGGTTGGGGGTCAGCCATTCAGAATCACGTTTGCTCTAAAAATCACATTAGGGTTGAGAGAAATTGTGTGAAATATGACACCACAGTTTGGTGGTTTTGAAGATACCAGGGTAGTCTTCTGGGAGGGCAAAATGAGACAATTTCTCGGTGCAGAATAGGCCGTTTTTAACTACATTGTCTACTGCAGTTTTTGCTTCAAACCAAACTTTTTCTGAATAATTTTGAAATCACGTGATAAGTTAATGACCTATGTGAGCAAAAAAGGCACAGACACTAAAATATCGGATACCAAGGTAACACAGGAACTGTTTCAGAGGAGGTACATTTCATGCTTGTGAAAAACCAGCAGTAAGTTATATCCTTATAGCGAAGCTGCCCGCACGAGAAACCTGTAAATACAAGAGAAAATTGCATGTAGAACACTCCATGCCTTTGAAAGTAATAAACACAAACTTTGTCATCGCTTCACGAAGGCTTGAGAAAAGGTGTCTGCATTTTACTATTTTCAGACTGCACATTTGTGTACTTGTGTTAAAACAGTCACTAATTGTGCGCCGTTTGTACGCATTAAAATGCCGCAGTATAATACAATTAACAAAATTGATTTGCTTACATGTTTTAAATTAACACAAAAAGTTACCAATAAAATATGAAATTATACTGGATTTCTTCATCCAACTCATTGAATACCAAACTAAAGCAATAATGCGTTAGTTGAATGACGGCTGGTCTTAAGTGCAGGTTTGCGAATTTATTTGACACTGCCAGCCGCATCAAATGTGGTATTATTTACAAATTACCGAGAGAAACAACTTTGAAAGCTCTTGGGAAATGCAAAAGGAATATAGCGAGACATTTGAGAACCTTAAAAGTGAGGGGATTTGATATGAAGAGGTGGAACGTGTCCTCTCGCGAAGTAGTATGTCTGCCTGGGGTGCAGGTGTGCAGCAGGAGATAGAAAATCTAGGGGATTGACTTGCCGAATCATCGTCTCAACTCTTTGCATGTATTGGCGTCGTCAAAGACACTGAGTACATCCACTGCACGCTGGAGGGGAAATTCGACAGAGTTATGAAAAATGACCAAAGATGTAAAATCAAGATTCGACGTACTGATCCGTGTGAACTCAAGTAGGAATCACTCCAGGGTCTGACCCTGAGGAATATTTTAGGAGCACGTCATACGCGCATCAGTACTTTTTTGACGCTCTGTCATTGCTTACAACTCGGGCCTTATTGCTTAACCATGGCTTATTTCAAATGTCTTGAAGTATATGCAGTGTATACAGATTGTTAAAAATCGACATCACGACTGCTGTCAGAATAAATATTGATTAAGTAATTAGTAAGAATAGATCCATTTTAAGTTGCCCAAAATTTGTGCAGATGTACTTTTAAATCATGGGGTCAGACTTGTTGACATGTATTTTAACGTCAAAATCTATTTTTAGATGGTGTTTACAACTTTGGGTTCTGGGGTCAAAGGTACTCTAGAGATTCTAGAATATTCTGAGAACAAATTGTAGCAGCCAATAATACGAGTGGATATGATCATGTGGTTTTTATTAGCCAACCACTAAATAAGTAGAATGTTATATTATGGGCTGAAATCAACAAGATAATTAGATGCGCTATAGTAGTTGAAGCATAAAGACATGCAACGGTGTACTGAAGCAATTGTATGACAGAGCCATCTCGTGGAAGATTCTAGAAAGGATCTTGGCAAGGGCAAGGGTTAACGAACAGGAAGTTAACTTGTCACTTGCATTGTGGGTAGTAAGATACTACCTGAAGTGTTGCGTCATCAGCCAGAGACTGTGACCAGCTTGGAAAGCAGATAAGACATTTGATCGTTTTGGTTCTTTGATTAAAGTAATCTTTAAAGAGGGCGCTAGCGTAGTTAATCTTTGTAGTTGATTACTTAATTCATAATAGGTTTCACTGGTCTAATTAGGGGTTGTCATATAATAAATTAATTACTGGATTTGATTATTCACTCTCCATCTCAAAGCATAGCTACCTTTTAAACAAACCCACTGTCAATCATCTGACAACTGCCGTGAGGAACAACTGATCAAAATGAATGTCATACCAACAGTGTTGGCAATATCCTGTCTGTGAAAACTTATGTTTGGTTAAGTTCATCAGTTTTGTTATGCGGGTAGGATTGCAATAGGCCGTTGGTTGTAGGGGTCGAGGTGGTTTTAAAGCAATCCGATAAAATCCTTTATCAAAGGACGATATAGATGTCTGCAATACAAAAATGAAAATGATCAAAATAACACGGTACATTTAAAATTGGTCGCTATAGGGACACTGTTTGGACTTGGTCAGCCATCTAAGATGACGCGAAGCCTTGAGTTCAGAAGTGCTCATAACTTATTTTCAACAATATTCGCTTTCAAAACACATTGACACATGTCTTTGTCTAGTAAAATGTACGATTCTAGAGTTTTCACTAGTGTTCATAATCTGTGGGAGCACCGACAACGTGGCGACTTCTGTTTAACTGATGGGCCTGTTCAACCTGTTTCTTTGGCATAGATGAAGATTTAAGTAGGACACATTTGTAGACACGTTCCTAAAAAATAATTTAATACATTATTTTATTGTCCGGTGTTTGTGCTAATATTATGAGCAACATTTTATTTGTTTCAATGTCAACTGCGCATTCAATTGACCTTGCACACGGCTCAAAAACTTGCTTGAAATTGTTTTTAACTCATCTTTTGTTGAAAGCCAAGTTTTCTCCAAAGTGTGATTACGTGTAACAATAGAAAACATATTTTTCTAAATTTTATGTCATATTTTTTATTCAAAATATGTAAAGTTTTACTGTCTACTTTCTTATGTCAAAGCAAGAAAAAACGAAGAATGTTAAATCGTTTAGAGAAATGGGTTATATTTAGATTGTGAAGTGTGAAGCTCCTCGAATCCTACGTTTTTACATCCTTATTATTGTTAATTATCATGCTTGTCAAATATTAGTTTAATGAGTTGCGTTTCATACTATAGTACTCAGTCGCCATGGTGACGCAATTGTGTGTCCACTTTTGCTGGCGATTCTACATGTGTAACAGAAATGTTGTAAAACATGTTCTAAGTTACTTATTGTGCCAAAGGTTGTTAGGATCATTTTGGCTTACATGTTAATTTTCTATACCGCGATCACTTCACTATCTTGAAATTTTGAAGCCCATTCTTCCATTATGTTTTGACATATTGCCTCTTATGATAAGTGTAACAAGTGACGAAATCGGTTTTGTGTGAAAACTAGCAAAATAATGGCATTTGTAAAAATGTTAAGTCTCAGATTAAAATGATTTTGTTTATTCAATGTAACGATTGTCAGACAGTGTAAACGTTGCCGACGCACAAAAAGTAAAAGCTGACTGGGGGCACCTGTTAGACACATGGGCTGTCTTCAGTTCCAAATGTTACAACTGTCTCTGGTAGGCCAGCACAAGTTAGAATCATTCAAAAGCATGTATGATGTACCGTCGCCTCACCAAACAAATCTAGTTACGCAAACTGTCACATGTCAGTTGTAGTGAAATCGTCTAAAATCATCGTAGAAAAACGTGCAAAAACTGATGAAGTCCCCTTTTTATGTGGTTACGAGACACGTCTGCAGACTCTCCGTAGCCAAGAACTGCACAATACGTGATGGAATATCAATTTCATCGGCTGTTTTAATATTTTATTCCCGTAGTCACACAGCAATGTGATGAAATTCAGTATTTGAAATCACCAGCACCTCGCCAACTTTCTCAACGGTAAGTCAGCTTCACATCGTGTTTGGAGGTAAAATCACCAGCACTTCGCCAACTTTCTCAACGGTAAGTCAGCTTCACATCGTGTTTGGAGGTAAAATCACCAGCACCTCGCCAACTTTCTCAACGGTAAGTCAGCTTCACATCGTGTTTGGAGGTAAAATCACCAGCACCTCGCCAACTTTCTCAACGGTAAGTCAGCTTCACATCGTGTTTGGAGGTAAAATTCATGTGGAAGGATAGTTTAAAAAGAAAGTCGTATTTGAATATAAAACGTTGGTGGGAGTTAAGTCGAGATTGGAAGTTTTAATGTGAACAATTCGCTGGCAAGCGTTAAGCTCAACATAGACGTTACTGCGGACGGTGTCAAAATTCAATTTGCAGGTGTGACCAAACAAATGTTGTATATTTAACATTCACTGTCGGCTTTCACAAAACAAATAAAACGCATGGCATCACACGTCTTTGTCAATAGATTTACTGTCCTTGATTATTCCTGATGCAGATTAAATAAAATTAGTAAGTGCTTAAATATGAGATTTCATGATATCATTGAAAGATCAAAAGCATAACCCGTCACCTAGATAAGGGCCTCGTATATAAAGAGTTACAGCGCAATAAAGTCAAAAGATGAAGTGGGAACAACACAAATTATGAAGTGCGTAGCTAGTTGGTATGCTTGGACACGTTATTTTGAAGAACACCCATAATAGTTTCATGCAACGTGGCGTTTCATTTTATGCACCGGTGCGCATGGTGTAAAAGCCTAACGAATTTCAGTTTTTTACAAACGCATAAAACACCTCTCACACAAGTAAAGATTAAGTTGAGACCAATTTTACGCCGCAAGAGGTCTAAAACGCTGAACTGTTGTGACGTTATGTTTTGTCGCACAAAACATACGTTGTCGCTCGGACGACAATGTATGCAGAATGCGGTCATAATTGTGACAATAAACGCGAGTTTATTCCTTCTTGAGACATTGTGGTGCTCTGTTGAATGAATGACTGTCACACTCTAAGTGTATTTAATGCCGCATTTCGAGTAGACTCCAAACCTACATGAATCTGAGAATCGTGCTCGAGGTGCTTTGGCCTTCTGTGTGGTGTCAAATGCAGAATCACGCTCAGTTGCGCTTATTTTAGTGCCCTCTAGTAACAGAACCTAGCAACTACATATCGTCTGCTGTCACTGTAAGTCAACTACTATATGGCAAGGTATCTGTTATGTAACTGTTACTCATTTATTTTTTCATTTACATTACGAAATTCTTATACCAAAAAGTTTATAGACTTCTTGATATATTTGTTAATTAAGTTTTACTTCCTGCCTATCTGACCAGAGCCCGGTCTCTAATTTCCGTACTGACACTTCATACTCATAAACTATCAAAAATGAGCCAAATCACGGGAAAATTGGGTGTCGATCAGCCACGTTTTAAGAATCCAAACTGCACTGAAGGGTGCCTGAACTTCCTGCTGAATTCCTACTTCCTGATTGCAAGCAGTAAAGGTTTAAGAAAAGCCACAACTGAGCAACAATTTGGTCAAGGGGTCGCCAGTTGGGATTAAACGTTTCACTCAGAGCAAACTCAAAAATCAACCAAATGTCAACCGTAGCCTTCATATGCAGCACAAACCAACCCAACAGGCGTCAATCTGTATTCATGTTATGCGGCTCTAAAAAACTGCTGAGTGCCAATGCACGACTGATACACTGTGCTTTCCACTCGCGTGATGTTGTTATCTCATTTTTCTTTTCCGAAACTAGGTTACAGGAATTCTCTTTTCGTTTACGGTTTTAACTGCGCAAAACTCAAGTAAGCTCCGTCTTCTTCTAAATTCCTCATTGTATTTTGACGTAGGTAAAGTCCACTGGCGATTTTATGACATGTTCAATTGTCTAAAACTTGTTTTTTCGTAGTTTAAATTATTAAAGTTCGTTTCGACCACGATGTGAATCTAGTGGTGAGAAGTGTATTTCATGACCTCTGCACTTAAGTTGCTTAGGGTCAACAGAAAGAGTGAGCATTAACAAAGATTATCCGCATATATTCATTAATGGAGCACAGGTTCACGGACAACTTCAGCAACATGTTGAGTAGTTTTTATTTCCTTTTTGTTCTCAAAACGACATTACATATACGAAATTGAATGTGTGATAACTATGGAACTCAACCAATATGGCAATGTCGTCACAACTTGCGGTCCACATCAATTCTAAGCAAAGTCACCAGGGAGTTCACGGCGGCTGACGTCACTGTCGTCAAAGGTTCCTAAAATTGTAAAAGATATGCACTCAAGAAGAAACGTATAGTGGACCATAACTTACAATTGATAACTAACCCAATTTTCAGTTTATCTCAACACTTCTCATAGAATTGTTTACATTTGTTTTCAAACTCAATGCAGAACCATGTTTGCAAAGCCTTGTGTTATGTCATGGTGTTTAAAAATATCCATGTTTACATAGCGGGGAATCCTTTCCAAAATGTTATTCGTTGTTCCACACGTTTGTGTCGTGGGTTTTGGAACTGCCTTAAAATAAGTCTAATTGAACTGACCTCTTGGAAATACACGGATAAGTCACCTTGCAGTGAATTTTGAGAGCGTGTACTTTAAATTCCAGGGAACACGGGACCTGGATCACGAATATTATTTATTGCAAAGTCGTCACTAGGACACTAGGAAAGTGTCACTTAGTAGATAGTTTAAACATGTTCTAATGTTTGATTTGACTGAGTTGTTCAGAGAAAGAGCGATTTTTAATCTAAAAATTCTACATGTCTGGAAATTTTTCACTGGCATTCATGTGTGACACTAGATACTCAATGTGTGACACTAGATACTCAATGTGTGGCACTAGATACTCAATGTGTGGCACTAGGTACTCTTCTTCTTCGTCTTCTTCTTCAGCGTTCCCGGCCATGTAGCTTAGATAGTCTAGTCTTTTGGGCGAAGTCTGCAGTTCGCCGCAGTGATGCCGTCGGGCCCCACAGTTTTACCTTGAGTTCCACCGGACTGAGCCATGTACTCGATGTGTGGCACTAGATACTCAATGTGTGGCACTAGATACTCGATGTGTGGCACTAGATACTCGATGAGTGGCACTAAGGTACTCGATGTGTGGCACTAGATACTCGACGTGTGGCTCTAGATACTCAATGCAGAGGTTTAAATAATTCCCATCATGCATTTTTTAGTTTTTGAGGTTTCAGTTAGCTAATATGAAATGAATACCATAAAATCTAACTAAATAACCACTATTTCTGCCAAATAACCACGAATTTAATATTGAAGAACATTTGGTTATTTGTAAGTTTCCCACCAAATGATGTAATGGGTGGAAGACGTTTGGTCACTTGATAATCAGTTCTAATGGCGAAACAGAGCAGATCAGAAGACGAGGACGATTTTGAGCGAGAACTGGACAATTTTTATGCAGACACAGAAGAGAGGTGATACGGGAATCACACTCAAGTACTTGAAGAATCAGACAATGAAGTTGATTTCCCACTGAGCGAACCTTTGTCGGGTTTGAGGCCGTATGAAGTCGTCCCACTTGCACGAGAAATGTTGCAGACAGATGTGAGACACAACCAATTGGACCAAGAGGTGGTTAATTTCCACGGAGTAGACACTGGCAAGGGCCACAGAAAACCTGGGCCACTCGTGTCCAATATTGCCATGATGGAGCATCTTCTGCACAATGCCAGCCTACCGTGCGTGTCGTACCAGTCGATCTGGGCCAGAGTCGAAGGCCTGGCATCATGCGCTCTTGAATGGAAGCGGTTTGTTCCTTATTTACAAAATTTGCAATACACTTACAAGGTATTGAGTCCTCATCATAACGCCTCTTTGTGTTTGGTCGAAACACGACTTTGAGTTGTGGCTCTCGACTGAATCGCGTGTTCCACACTTACATTCCACACTCTCACGCGACGCACAAACCGACGCCATTTCTGTGCAACTTTCACGTAGTTCACATGTTATAGAAAATTTGAACACAAGACGTTCTCAGTCAAGTTGATGTTACTGCAGTCCCCACAAGCGCACCTTTTCATGTTTGAAAAAAGCGACGCTCTGCGGAATCCCTCAGAACTACTCAGTGTCGCACTAGTAAAAACAACAACGGCGGAGACGGTCTTCCATCCATTAAGTACAAACCCGATAACAGAATAATGTTTGATTTTTTTCTTAGCACCAGGTATACTAAAGACTATTAAGAGTGAATTCATGTAAAAATCATCAGGTAAAATCTATACCCAAAATCTCAGATTTCTCAGACTCACTTTTCAAGAATTTTCATCCATTTCTCTTAACATGATCTATACCTCCATTTTGCAAATAAATTGGGCGACGAAGTAGACATGTTTGATGCATTTTACTAGCATGTATAGTAAGCTGATAAATGAGTGAACCAGTCGGAAAGGACTGTGATTGATTAATTTAATGGCACAATTTTCCAAATCTATTTTCAAATCTGTATACTTTGACTTTGTTTGGCAAAAACGGCTATTGTAAACGTTTTCACTGAAGCCATTTTCGGCTAAATTTGGCACTCTCTAGCAGCCATATTACACTTTTCCATGAACTGACTTTCTAACTGATAATTTGCTCAGTCATTCCTAACCTGTTCATAATCTAAAATAAAAAATCTTGCCTTTTCCGTAATTTTTGCTTACGAAGCATTACACACTTGGTCCTATTTGCCTGTTCTCAGTTGCCTCAACCATCAACAGGGTGCTCTTGGAACAGGTAATTAACTTGCAAAAATACGACGTAAATAACTTGTATATTAGAGAAAAAACAGAAAGCATTGCTAATTACCATTTCCTGAAAACCACACTGATGATTATTGCTATTACAAAAATTGTGTACAAAAATTATGACTGACATGCGCACTTCCTCTGTATGATAGATGGCGTTGCTGTTAGTTTCCATGCTCTCGTTCCTTGTCTTCGTTGTGTGAGCCGCTGGCGTAGGAACGGGGAGGCTAAGGCCCACTCTTCAGTGCGAACAATTCGTCAACTCTCATTGCAATTTTGCGTTCATATTTCAATGTCCGCGCAGATTGCAATCCCGTGTGCACCCCCCGTCACCCCAACAACATCGGGTATTTTTGACAGTGCGGCAAACATTCAAGGTCAATCGAAAACAGTCCATGAACGACAATTTTGATGATGACTCAGTTCATGACTGACATTAGGTCCCCAAACTTCGGTCAACATAAGTAACGGTCTAGACACAAGCATTCCGAGTGACAGCCTGTGTGGCGTACCAAAGGAAGGGGTCAGGCGTCCCAGATGTTCTCCAAGGGTGGCACCAGGCATCTGTTAACTGAGGGGATTTCCACAGCTACCGACCGGGTTGAGGAAAGGGGGAATGGTGCCACTTGAGGCGTCGACGGGAAGGAGGCAACAAAATGCTCGCTACGCTACTGGACTGACTACTGTCATTTCAGGTGTTCAGGGTACAGAAATTTTCTGCTTGGGTGAAACCCGACACCAAATTTTCTTCGGTGAACATAGCATCTCATTTGACTCCACGGCTGGTCCTGATCAGTCACAAATTTACCTACTCTGGATAGTGGGAGCTCACCTTATGACACTGGCCTTGATTTATAAGGTACTTTACAGCATCTCAGATGTTCTGAAGTGCCTTTAGTGATGCACTTTTGTGTTAACAAGTCTCTAAACCAAAGGGCAGGACCTTCGTTCTCCATTTTGTCTTTAAGCATATGATACCCTCAAAGCAGATGTGACAAATAAAAATTCTCACAAGTGCATTTGATTCCATTTAAAAACTCTAAAGAGTGTTTAAATTTACCTGATAATGAAAGAAAACGAGAGAGTACAAGTTGTTTATATGTCCTCAAACCTAATGTGAACTGAATCTTGGGCAAAGGTCACCAAATTCAGTTTTGATAGTGACCGCGCACTACGTCCAGAAAACAACTTGTTTTCGGTTGAAAGAGTTTAGACTTGATTTTAGTAACAATTTAATGCAGAATTCATGTTCAAATTTTCGCTCAAATGGTCTGTAAACTCTGCTCATCATTTTCGAAGTAGACAGTTTTGCAAGGCAGTTTTCACTAAAATGTAAAGTTGAGGCAAGATATTTTTGTTCATTTATCAAGATTGACCCCCCCCCCTTGTTCAAAAAGTTACTTAAAGCTAAAAAGGTGAAATATGGCGGTAAGAGGGTCACAAAAACAGACACTAAAAATAGCTAAGAAAAGTGGTCTGTGGATTATATTCTCTGTCTATTGCAAAGCTGTCAAATTTGAAAAAATCCAAATAATTATGGACAGTATGCCAAACACCAAAGAACAAATTTCAATCTAAGTTTGTAAGTTACTTATTTTTATTGCTGACCATGTCCAATTGCGGTCTAATACTACAGCGGCGAAATTAGGGGTCATTGAGTGCAAAAAATGTGCCATTTAGATTTTTTTTACAAAACCTATCCATTTACAAAAACTGAGGTTGTTTTGAATTTTGACTGATTTTTGAAAATCTACTGGTTTTTATATAGATTGCCTCTTGAGATGTCTTTTTGAGACACAGGGTTTTGGTGAGAACTCTTTAAGCTGGATTGAAAAATCAGTAGTTGAAGCTGTTTATCCATCTTTCGTTATATTAACAAATTCAACCACGTGTTTTTAATCTTGTCGCACTATTGCTAGGACAAAATCATACGCGCTTAAAACATTCAAAGTGATTCAGCACACTAACCGTCATCTTGCATTTGTTGTATTTCGGATTCTGAAAACTTGTTCAGGAACTCGTCAACTTCGTTTTCAGTCTGAAATAAAAACCATGGAAAAGTCTTGAGAATACATGCAGAATAGGTTAACGTTATAAAGTTGTTCTAATACAGTGGTTGCAAACGAGTAGTCAAACGTTGGTGTATGAAGATAAAGATATAGTTGTTGCCTGTGACCAAAATGTGTGTATTGTATGCGTGTCGTTTGCACCGTAGTTTTTTGAGACGAATAAATCACAAAAAACACATCAATAGGAAATTCTAATTGCCTAAACAATCTATTCGAGCAGCAGCCTATTAATTTCACGCACAAATACTTAGCAGTGGGACTGACAACACCCGAGGGCGTGGCAATGAGTTGAAACTTGTGTGCATATTTTTGTTATTTAGGACGTATGTGCTTTTGACCGTCAAAGTTTAAAAGAAACACCACGTCTTGGCATGTATCAATTTTCCCAGAAATGAAAAGTTTTGCGCTTTGTTGTACTCCAATAACTACAATAGACCACAGAAGAACGCACTGAACTGCAAGTACTCCTCAAACACTATTCTGGAAACCCTAAAGGGTCAAGCAGTTGTATATTGGCCCAGAAAACGTAATTGTGGATCACTTTCCCCATTTTACAGGCTGTAACCTCACCTGTTCAGATCCCTCCTCAGCAATCAGCTGCTACCCACTGGCGAACAAATATATTTCGTATTGTTCTAAAACATCTTCGAACCCCTCGACCCACGACCCCCACGCCCCCCTACACAAACTCGACTCGATAGAACAAGCGCTGACTTGCAGGACCCCAATGAGCTCGACTGGCTTTTCCATGTTTTTTTGCAATTAAGAGTAGTGGATTCGGCTAATGAATGGACTAACTGCCTGTCTCAGTCACAGGGCTAAAGAATGGACTGACTGCCTGTCTCAGCTCCAGAGCTGGCGAATGTACTATCTACCTGTCTCAGCCCCAGGGCTAACAGCTACCTGCACTTGCACTCATTGATCTCTTAATTTTTACTGATAGGGCTTCAAATGTTCCAAAACAATTTCATATCGAAATCAACAATTTCTTCGTGATTGTTCTAAAGCTTCCTCGAGCCCCGCACCCCACGATCCCCTGGACCCACGATCCCCTCGACCCATGGCTTACAACTCCTTCCACCCAGTCCAAACAAGTTCGACTCCATCTGAACATAACAGAAGCCCTGACTTGCGGAACCAACAATTGGGCCGTGAGCTCGACTGAATATTTCTTGTTTTTTTTGCAATTAAGAGAGTCGATTCGACAATTTTGAAAGCCAAAAACAACGTGACCAAATCAAATCAAAGACCTACCAACTTTACAAATGTCGTTCCTGTCAGAGTGTAATCATCTCGTCTGCTCTTCAGTGAATGGCAGATTCAACCTTTTTTGCTGAGGGTACGAGGAACCGACAAAACTTTAATTTCATAGGTAAATATAGTTTGAAAAAACAAATTGTTACTAAAAATATTTGAACGTTATATCGAGTATATTGTAAATGAGTACAAACAAAAAGCAAATAATAAAAATGTGAAATCATGTACATTCACGTTAACGTACTCTCTCTCTAAGTTTAGTAGAACTTGGCCATTGGAAGACGCTCGTGGAACTAATTCGTGAAAACGATAGCGCGCTTACCCTCTGACACTGCGCCACCTATACTGAAAAGTGGCCCTGTGGAAACATGATGAGCGACACACGGAATTTCGTCTGTTGGCATCAATGCGCATGCCTTGGTCGAAAGTATACCGATCACATCGCCACCACTTGCACACGCCTTTGAGCGTAAGCCACTGGGTCGGGGTTCTCTTGAATCGATCACTGTCCGTTTTAATAAATTGCAACTATTCTAGCCAAAGGTGGTCGTCATACTATCTCACAGTAAACTTGAAGAGGTTTCCCAGAATTCAACCAGTGGGAATGGCTGAATGTTATGACGTAGGTTTCATTACTTTATCCAGTGAGAAGGCATGTTAAACAACATTCTACAGTGCACTGTGAAAGAGTGTATAGCGCGCAAACAATGCGCTATTTCAGATCACGTTCTAACGCCACTTTCTGTTTTTAATCACCAAACTTGAGCCAGAGGAGACTCGCGTGTAGGTATGTCTTATGGGAAGACCTTCAGCGACGTTATGAGATTATGAAATATGTAAAAAGCGCAAAAATACCTATATTGTCACAGGTCGTGGGTCGAGGGAGTTGTGGGTCGAGGGGGTTGTGGGTCGACGGGTTCGTGGGTCGAGGGGGTTGTGGGTCGAGGGGGTCGTGGGGCTTGTGGATCGAGGGGGCTTAGAACAATCCGAATATTTTTCATCATTTGCCCATAAATCAATATTCGGATATTTTTCGGCATAATGAGATCCACTGAATGTGCACCAAACATTTATTTCGGCGTATTTTCAAACCAACCGGCCTGCTTACTTACCATTTCCCTTTTTGAAATCCTTGAACACGCTAATTTGCACGCAGCTGCAGCAGCTACATTGCTAATGGCTAAACAGGCAGCGTAGCAAGCGGGCTTTCGGATGCGACTCCATCTAATTCGAATTCTTGGAGTCCATCTGCCGGCCTGACAAGACTCTAAAGTAAGAGCCACGAGAAAGCACAAGACCAAGACACTAGCTGTGGAAGGTTTCATGATAAAGTTGTCACGATTTAATGTGATAATACAGGACAGACTCGCAGCTTTATAGTCGGCACAATCTTTAATTCCTTGTGAAAATTGGTAATTCTGATTGAAGCACATTGGTCAAATGAAGATTAATACAATTATGGACAACAGTAAATATGTATAAATATGTATTCTTGCAATTTATTTATTAAGCAGATATGACAGATAAGTGAGTGCAGGAAAGTAGATTGGCATTTATGAGGGTTGTCAGATACATTCATGTAAGCGTAATCGAACGACTCGGTGTGTGGACGACTACTCGGGGCTTTTGCATAGGATACGAATACTGGACGTGTCGGTCAGAAGGTCGTTTTTCACGACCAGTTTGCCTACAAAAGCGTGCGCGCACCCAGAGGGGGCTCGACGGGCTCGAGCGAGCCCCCACCCCATTTAATGAAGTGAGCAGAGAAACGAAAACTCCGAATAAAGTAGAAAACGAGAAAAAATTCCAGTAAAAAAGGCAGGAACTACCATATTTTGGTGATGCACAGTTCATAGCTCTTGAGAAGAATGATTTTTTCGTGGATGCTCCCTACACATATGAGTCTTCATTTTATGACTCTGTTACAGAACGGTAAGCCAGCTTATTTGTCTGTTGGATGCTAAAAGTCACATGGGTCGGGAAAGTCTTGATAGAATATCTACAGGCGGTAGGATTTAACGTAAAATTTAGCGTCAAAAATGAGACTTTTGATTATGGGCGTTAAGTCTGACACTTTGTTTGCGCAAACGAGTAATGTAATGGCAGGTCGGTCGGATGTAATCAAGATATTGAAGCTCGTTTAACAGGCAGTGCTGACATCCACCAAACAAAAACACGAATTGGTTCGTCAATAAGACCACAATGCTTGATTACTGCTACAACAGATTGACTAAAATCAGCAAGTGTTTAGATATAATCGTATCATATGATCAAAGGATCAAAAGCATTTTAATGTAACCACACTGAGATCTGCCCCACATATATAGAGAGTTACAGTCAAAGGATAAAGTGGGAAAATTGCAAATTATCAAATGCATAGGCAGGCTGTATGCTGAGGCAGAGTGATGAACAACATGCGCAGACTGCACAGTCTTCACAGACTGCACCGAAAACATTATAGCAATAAAATTTGTACAACGAAACCATGGGAATACCTGTAAGCAGTGTCAATTGAATCAAAATTCTGAAATAAAAACAACAATCTTGAACAGAAAGTAGGAACGATCTTACGAGATTTCACAAAAATTTCGAAGTTTTTCAGTTAGTATGTGCACTACTAACAAAACCAAATTTCAGAAATTTTAAAATAATGTGGGCGGTGTTACAGTCGCAGGTAGTAAATATTCTCCAGTGCTACATGACCTATATTTTCCATAATGGTACGGACATAACCAAATGCAGGTAGTAAATATTCTCCAGTGCTACATGACCTATATTTTCCATAATGGTACGGACATAACCTAATGCAGCACCTTGAGGTTGTGTATATAGCTCAAGAACTTTTAATGCTACACTCCACCGATCATACTTCATGTAACGTTAACCTTCTTTTTTAGTTAACAGATTATTTTTAAACTGTATTTTCTAAAGAAATAAGAAAATCGTCGGTTCTTCGCACTCTCCCAAAAAGCTTAAAACCTTCCATTCACTGAATAGCAGACGAGACGACAACAATTTGCCTGCAACATTTGTAACGTTGGTAGATCTTAGATTTGATTTGATTTGTTCGCGTTGTTTTTTTTTCTAGTTTTGGCTTTTAAACTTACGTAACCGACTTTCTGTTACAGAACGCGGTAGAAAATAGCTTAAACAGATATCAAACTGCCTTAAATCGCAAAAGCGAGTTTTGATTTTGACATCCGACCGTTTTGAAATTGGAGTCAAATTGGATATGATTTCAGATCAGAGTTGAGTTTCATTGACCGCAATTTTTTAGTTTTTTCATCTGGCTTAAAGTCTTTGAGGTTAGAACGGAAACAATTAAGGAATTCTCTCCCATAATCCGCAATCTACATGTCATCGTATCATTGCTTCGGTGACCGCCATTTTGTTAGCCTTGTAAGCTCTCCAGAATACTCACGAATCACAAGCTTTTTAATAGCCTGATTTTGCGAGATATCGTTTTCTACTCAAGAAACTAGGTCCACGGAACGCCCTCCCGAATTTGCTAAGTGACGAGTTATTTTATGAGCCGAGAATGTTGTAAAGCCTAATGAATTGCCAGTTCTTTCCAAATCCAGAATCACTTCCAATTTGTGTAAGGAACAGTTTGAGACCAAATTTAAAGCGGTAAAAGGTATAAATCAAAAGTTGCCTCTAGGGTGGAACGCTATTGTGGTATACATTGTAGTCTGGGACGACAACACTTAAAGAATCCTGCACGAGTCTCAGGTTTATGACATGGGCAAAACCTAATGGAGATTTCTTCAAAATCCCGAGGCCTGTCATTTCATCAATCTGAGACGAGTGTAGGATTTGTTTTCTCACACGAACCGTAAAAACGATCTTTTTGGTGAAGAACTTAACGTGTCTAAAACTTTCAACCACAATACGCAGCTTTTGTAAAAACAGGCTCGCGTAATGTAAAGTAATTCAGTTACTTTTTGTTAATAGTTTTATTTTAAGCTTAGCAATTATAAATTGCATTCAGCTTTCGTAGCAAATGTTCAAGTTAGAATCAAATAGATAGTATTTGAAGTAGTATTATTATAGCTTAAAGAATTTTTATAAATAAGTCAGTAAGGCTTCCCCGCACGTGAGCACTGAATGGGGCTATTCGGAGACTTCTCCTCGCGGTGTCGCTGCTGTACTAGTGGTGATTGAATTGCACATGCGTCACTGTCTCCAGGTAAACAGCTGGTAAAAAGCACAGGCGTCCTCAGCTTCTGATCGTCCACAATACACTATATAATATACTACAAGGTATGACACTCCGGACTAGAAATTCCATTAGTGCTTCACTTCAGCCGTCCATAGCAAACACAAAACTAAATAAATTTACACAAAACAGAGGTTCAACAAACCATGAGGAATTGTTCTTTCTACCAATGCCATTTACGGTGTCCTGCTTCACCCAGCTCGCAAGTTTTTGAGACAATTTCAAACCTTTTTATTTTTGATACTTTGAGCAATTTTAAACTCCGATTACAGAATCATGGGTCTGTCAAGCATCTAAGGCTGAGGGAACCGTATCTTAGACTTTTTATTTTTCTTCTAATAGAAGATCATTTAAAAAATTATGGATAATCTTTCTGTTGTGTAAGAGTAATTACAAATCGTAAGGCTCCATAAAAATGCAATTTTCACACGAAATGGAAGTCATTTGAATTTATAAACGACTTGCAACCTTTCAGGGCATGAATTAGACTATTCAGTCACTGAGAATTCAGATAATGTAATATATTTTTATGGGTTTACAATTGATAGCAAAACAGTTTCATGAAATAAACTTGAAGGAACTTCATGAAGGTTAAGAATTATCTCACCATGCTCTTTCCCCCAAACATGTATTACGTGTTATTTCCACACATTCAGTTGCACCAAATATTACAAGCCCTATGCCAATCCCCCTCTAAGGACCTGAATAAGTAAGTTAAAAATTGCTGTTCCTTTTCAAAGGCTTTGTTTGTTGTCTTCAATATAGAAAATAAGCTTTGACAACAGGTCTGCACTGGAAGGGGAGATCTTGCTGGTCAGCTGCAGTCAAACACTTAAAACTAATTTTTGTCCATTCAGGGAAATCTCCTATGCACGGTACAAGCCCTCAAACCTAAAAACCAAAGGTCACGTGGAAACAGACATGATAGATTCCATTTCAACGTGTAATAGATTTCCGGAAGACATAGGATAGGGAGTAAACAAATAGTCTAATGGATATTTGTCACGTACCCTTTGCCATTGGGCTTGGATTTTAATCTTAACTCACTATCCAATATCGAGTTGACAGCATAAACATTCAGCATTAATTGATGTAACTGTCACTGATAAACCTTTCAGAAATCATTCCAAACAATAATACTGCTTTGATGTACGAAAAGATCCCGAGTGCTACGTCAAGTATCGTAACGAACATCACAACAAAGATTAATCCGCCTGGCGACTGCCGCGAAGTCGACATCGAAGAGTACCTCGGTTAACACAGGCATCTGTAGAATAAACATGGAATAATCGTTAAAATAATCACAAACCTTACCTTTGTATAAGTGCGTGCTTACTTCCTCTCACAGAAGCACCCTTTTCAGATTCAGTTGGCACGGCTGCAAGCCATTTCACCATGTATTTAAAGGGTTCACGAAATCGAGGCTGCTTATCTATTACCACTAGTACACGCGCGCCCTCTAGTTAAGATAAATTTCCGAATAGCCCCATTGACGTGGAGACAGCACAGCTAGACAGTTTCGCCGTCTCTATTTGAATAAACGTGGATATGGAATTCGCCGCCGAATACCAGATGGGTCCGTTTGAGTAGTTGTCTGCATGGCCTTCCGACTGGGAGACGTACGTACAGTTGCGACACCCGATTTGTCAATCATAACCTTGTCACCTCGGAATTCCGTTATTGTTTGGTTTGCGCGCGTTTGGTTGTTTTAGGGTTTGCAGGCGATAAAATGCAAGGCGTATGAATTTCTACTTTGCACTACTTTGTGATTCGCCCTTGTAATACATGAGGGCACTCAGCCTACGTATAGGGGGCTCGAATTTTTCGGTGTACGGACCTTTTAGTGAAGGAAATCAACGAGGACTAAAAACAAACGGGGCCACAAGCTTCAGGTCCACGAATTGTGCATCCGCGCCGACTTCCCGTGGGATTTTGTGGATTTTTTTGTTTACTGAGACTTTTTGTTTCACTGAGACCTACCTTTTTGCCCAATTCGCCAAATTGGGGGGCTCGTTCGAGCGCCCCAATCCCCCCCTGGGTGCGCCCATNCCCCCTGTGTGCGCCCATGTAATATTAAAAAATTAGTACTCTGTTCGGTGATATTAACCAGTCGTGGCGTGACACATTCCAGGTCATGCGAGAAATATGTACATGTGCGCACAGTGCAGCAATATTTGTTATCTTAAACGCGGTATAATATAAGCTTTAAGCAATGTATGTTTTTTAACAGAAGAATAATGGTAGTTAGGTGTTGCACAAATTTTGGCATGTTAGTCGCCTCAAACTTTTGGCATGTTAGTGTCAAACTTGCTTCATCCTAGTTTAATTTGCAAACATCTTTTCCGACTCAGTGTGACTAAAAACTAAGTTTATTTCGAAATGTTACCTTTTTCTTCCATGACTTCTGCAAGTATTACTCAACGGAATTGAGTGAGTAAGGTTATCCGCACATTTAAAATTACTGTGAATGTATTTTAGTACAACGTCTAAAATGAATGGCAAATTCACGAATAACTCCAGCAATGTATTTGAATATTTGTATTTATTTTTCTCTAAGTTAGACATAACTTATACGACATTCAATGTGCGATAGTTCAGAAATTCAATCAATATGACAATAATCTACCAAGCTGGCCAACTTCCGATTCTGAACAACATTAAGCAAAGTCACTAGGCAATTCCCGGCGGTTGGCGTCACTGTCTTCAAAAGCACCTAAAATTGTAAAACATACGCAATAGCACGCACTCAAGAAACTTTCAAGAGGAAACGTTTNGTTTCGAAATGTTACCTTTTTATTCCATGACTTCTGCAAGTATTACTCAACGGAATTGAGTGAGTAAGGTTATCCGCACATTTAATATTACTGTGAATGTATTTTAGTACAACGTCTAAAATGAATGGCAAATTCACGAATAACTCCAGCAATGTATTTGAATATTTGTATTTATTTTTCTCTAAGTTAGACATAACTTATACGACATTCAATGTGCGATAGTTCAGAAATTCAATCAATATGACAATAATCTACCAAGCTGGCCAACTTCCGATTCTGAACAACATTAAGCAAAGTCACTAGGCAATTCCCGGCGGTTGGCGTCACTGTCTTCAAAAGCACCTAAAATTGTAAAACATACGCAATAGCACGCACTCAAGAAACTTTCAAGAGGAAACGTTTAGGAGTTCACAACTAACGGTACATAATAGCCAGTTATTTAGCTTAGCTCGATACGTTCCATTGAACACACTACAGATTGTTGTATTTTCCTCAAACGCAAGGCAGCGCCATCTTTAAAAACTAATCGCAAAGATTCATCGCCGCTGGTTTGACTTCTTGAGTTCTAACATTCCGATTTCACCTACATCTGTGCTACACGGATATTAAAAGTTCACATATTGGGGAAAAATTTTTCAAAGTGTTATGAAGGGCTACATGTGTATGTCGTATGCTTGACAAATAACGATATCAGTCTAATTCAGTTGACATTTTACAGATGGATACAGCACATTACAGTGCACTGTGGGTTGACGACGTGGGTTATCCGAAACAGCTACTCAAAACAGAATATATGTACTTATATTTCCAGCCATAAAGTGGCCTGTATATTCCACAATTGACAGAGGACACAAGGAAGGAGCCATTTAGCGGACAGTTTCCATGTGCTCTAATATTTTGTTTTTCCGAGTGATATGAATAAGAGTAGGGAGGACGACTCATAACATCAAAATATTACATAATCACATTCACTCGTGTAACTGCATAATTACCCAATGCAGAAATTTGCATTCAAGAAATTAAATTTTTGAGACATTTTACCAACACGCTGTGTTAACAATTTTATCCGCGATGATTTCTTTACATTCCCAAGCAATATATAAAGTTTCCAATCGTTTCTGCACACTAACCGTCATCTTGCATTTGTTGTATTTCGGCTTCTGAAAACTTGTTCAGGAACTCGTCAACTTCGTTTTCAGTCTGAAAGAAAAACCATGGAAAAGTGTTTGTTGTGAGAATACATGTGAGTACGTACAGACAGTTTAAACTAATCTCACAAATGTGTTGTAACAGACCCGCGCGTTGCAAACATGTGCAAGAGTCGAACAGTACTTGTGTATGTATGATGATATAGATAGTTTTTATATTTATACATGTGACCTAAAGCTCGTGTATATTGTGCTTGTAGCTTGCACCATATTTGTTTTAAACGAATAAAAAGCAAAAAAAAAACAAATTAGAGTATTTATATGAATCGCCGGTCAATTCAGCTGACCCATAAGTCGGTTAATTCTCTGCAAAATCTGTCACCGCCGAAGTGTGCGACAATATCAATTTTGAGGAAATAGCCTCATTAGTCTAACTACGTACATGTACTTACCATTTCCCTTTTTGAAACCCTTGAACATGCTAATCTGCACGCAGCTGCGGCAGCTGCGTTGCTAATGGCTAAACAGGCAGCGTAGCAAGCGGGCTTTCGGATGCGACTCCATCTAATGCGAATTCTTGGGGTCCATCTGCCGGCCTGACAAGACTCTAAAGTAAGAGCCACGAGAAAGCACAAGACCAAGACACTAGCTGTGGAAGGTTTCATGTTAAAGTTGTCACGATTTAATGTGACATTGCAGGAAAAGACCCACAGCTTTATAGACTTCACAACCTTTAATCCATAATGCGAAAATTGGTAACTCTGATTAAAGTATATTGGTCAAACGATGATCAATATCATTATGGGCAATTTCTTTGGTTCTCAAATATGTATAAATATGCATTTCCGACTGAGATGAAAGATAAATACGTGTATTTTGTAAATATGAAAGTTGTCAGATATTGGTACCAGCTTAAGCCAAGCTATGCCTTTGCTGTATACACATTCGGCGACAAAAGGCCGTGGCAAAACAAGTGGAAAAGTAGCAACACATATTACCTTAATCGTTTTGTATAAAGCAGTATTCAAATTCATCGAAAATTTTATATTAGAATGTAAATTTTTAATATAATTCTTGAAGTCATATAACCCGTAGTCGCCGCCTTTTTGACTTCGTCAACCTTACACAAAGATTGAAAATTTAATTGCAACACAACGGTGTGAATACTTGTAATATATTAAAGCTATGAATCGAAGTCTCGATTGCATGAAAACACACCAATTTATAAGTATTTCTATGAAATTTAACGTTTCAAATTCCATCATAATATATTTCGATATTGGTCGCCCTAATCAGAATTCCGATACGGCAACGGACCAAATCAGAATATACCGATTTTTGCCGGATTACCGATACGGGCTGGAACAATAACACGAAACATAGAAGTGCGCGACAGCTAGCCTTTTTCAAGACTATCATGTAATACAGCTAGGTACCATTGTGTTGAGCTCCGTTAGACCTAGCGTTGGTACAAAGATACAGCTTTGCACCGATGTGGGTAAAAAAGTGGCAAGATAAAATCTGACACAAAATTAGTGTCATTAAAAACTGCAGTCTTCCTTGAGTAAACTAAATTATTCAACGGAGCTGGAAAAACTGGCGTTCTACCGTTATTCTGCTGCTAAATTTGTGTAGCGATATTTAGCGAGTGCTTTCGGCGCCAAGAAATATTGCGTCACCTATTGGCCAGTTTCTTTTTTCGCCGATTCTTCAATTAACTGTTGTTCTTTCACGAGGTTGCATACATGTCACAACAAATTATCCGAACTGGTTTCACTTCATTATAAGTTTTTAGAATTTTGATACCGAAAAAACGAATTTCAGAAGAAATTTTGTTGCTGCTAAGCTATCACCATCTCCTGAGAGATGTCGCAAAAATTTAGGAAATGGCGCGTGCGCGTAACACGAGCGTACTGTTTTCAACACGACGACATAGGCCTACTTTTCATTGTTAGAAAAGGCGGAGAGTTACGCAAGAAAATGACGTTTATTGCAACGGTTGTAACGGGCAAGGTGAGTGTCGGTTGATTAACAGATTTTGCATGCACCCCGTCCGGTCTTACGCTTTACATGTTGAAACAAGTTTCACGGCGAGGTGATGAGCAGAATTACCCTACGGAAGAAATAAACTCAGTGGCAGCCAGCCAGCTAGCTGTATGAAGACAGTCGTCAAAATACAGCTAGGTACCACTGCATGTATTTCTTCCGTAGACACCGAAATTATACATATCTCATTTTCTCAATAACGTATCATTCTTTACCACACTGACCACTGTATGTTTTGGTTGCAAAAGTCAACTATGCTCCATCGGTTATGGTTGAGCACATGACAGGGGGTGGGAGAAGGGTCCCTGGAATTGTCGTCAGCGATTTGTTCAGAAAATGCAGGGGCATGCAAATTCCTCGGGTTAGCGCGGTTCTGTAGCATGGCAAGAGATCATAATATCGATTTCATGTACAACATACAAGTGATTCGGTTGAATATGAATTTCAAATTTGGGCTCATCATCTTTGACTTATCTTTGTACATGAAGGCAATGTAAGAAGGTTCCAGAGATTTTGAATTTGTATTCCAGAACGATTTAGAAGTTGTACATTTAAAACGGATATGATCCTGCCGTAAATGTCAAAAAGGCTAACGTGAAATCGATCCATATTGTTCCGTGGTTAAACTAGACATTAGAGCTTGTTGGGGACCAAGCTCTCAAGATGGATTGTTGCGTCCAGTATGGTTTCGTGTCTAGCGAACTGTCCATTATTTGCATGCTGGAAATTACTTCCATTTTTAGTAAGGAGCCAGTGACACAATGTATAAATCGAAAGGTTGCTTCTTGGACAGAACGCTATTCTGGCTTATATTCTTGTACTCAACCCATATTGTCAACCGACAATATTGCCAATATTATCTGAGTGCTGCAATACATTTCACAATAAACGCGGGTTTACAGTCACCATAAGTAGTGTGCTGCGCTTTTCAATGAGTAATTAACGATCGGAATTATGGGAATTAGGTGCATACTCATACTGCATAACCAAATGTTATGTGTCAATTTGTAACAAAAATCTGGCGGCCATCTTCAGACTGATGACTATTGAACACATGCATGTGTGACGTCACGCTCGGAACAGGCGGAGATTTAAACCTGCCTCCCGTTCAGTTACGCTAGGACCTCGCTAAAGAGCAAGACTTCGCGAGGTTACGTGAGACATTGCCGTGTATTTTAAATAAGAACATCTGACTTTGACTCGATTTTAGCTGGGTCATAGCGTAGGTCCTAGCGTTATTGAACGCACGCCTGGTTTTTCCGTAGTATGTGTCCAGTTGCAATTGTCCCAATTGCCCGATATGTTGATTTCAACTATTCATGACATACCTCGTAAATCTGTTAATGTCATTGTCCAGGATGGAGACCCATGTCAATTATTTGATCAATGCATGAGTGAAGGTGTGGGACAATTACAGCCTATAACTTCATCCTACAGAAGAACCAAGTTTCTAGCTCTGCCCATTCCGATCGCGACACTGCTTGTCGAGGTGTTCAACAGTAATCAATTTGAAGATGGCCGCCCGGATTAAGGAGGGCGAAAACGTTAACGTGGCATAAATTTTCGACGTCTGTGCCAAAAATATTTTTAGGAGCCTCTTAAAAACGCTGTCAATTTTTGTGTTGCGGCACCCATACTTTCCCGTTTGTCAGGGAAAGTATAGACATTGTAAGGTTTACTGCGATTCATAACCAGTTCAGAAGTAAATATGTCCCTGTCTGTGCTGCCTTCTCGGCGTGGATGGCGCTGAGACGCCCGACTCTTGACTGTAATAGAGTTCAGTCATCTAATCCGTTGACGGAATAAATGATTATTTGGAAACAAATATGGATTGAGGGAATATTTGTTCGAGCTGGAAGAATTTAAAAGTGTTCATCTGCACCCGACAGATACTTACAGCAACGGCAACTTTGATATTTTAGCCAGAATTAAGCAGTATTAGCAGAAAATGTTTTGACCAACGTGATGGATTAGAATGTGCCACCATCTAGGTTGGATTAGGATTGGTTTCAAAATTTTATATAGCTCCTGCTAGTTTAGTTCAGATTTGGGGATACAGTACTCCCCATCAGCTTGTGTACTCATATCGGGTCCATGTAATAAAAACGGGTCATAAAATAAAAAGTTTCATCTGGTCAAAAATTTTGCATTTAATTGGTACTGAAATTGACAACCTTCTCCAGTCACCCTTTTGGCTTCTATGCATACCCTCGATGAATTAGCCTGACCATCAAGATTAAGGAAAGTTTCGTACTTCCCAAAATAATCACTGACACGCCTAGGTGACTTCACTCAAGTTAGATACTGGGAAATTACTTCAAAATGCCAGGGGTAGCGTTTGTCTCCTTCACAGATCCTCTAGAATGGTGGGGATCTGCTACAGCACATTTTCAGATCTGCCATATTGGAATTTCATTGGCCGTTCAGATTTCAACAGACAACGCATTCTATTAGCCAGTTCCATTATGGGTAAAACTTGTTCATCAACATGGCGACATACATTGAAAAAATATTATTTCTTTCAGTGCTGTATCAATCGATTTGTTTTCATCTAGGAAGCAGCTCCTACTTTTCAAACAAACGACTCAGCACCAGTAACGTGCAACCGACGTTTTAGGCAAAATGGTCAACAAGAAGTTGGTAGTGAATGCTTTAATAAACATTTACATTTACATTTACATAAATATATACAAACAAACATTTCGGTTACAGTTTAAACAGTGAAAATGTCAGCTCAGTGTAAATTTGTGTTTATTTTCAAAATAATGAATAGGTAAATACATAATACAAAGCTCAATTTTTTCCGGTTTAGATAGTTGGCTTCACAACAGAGATTCAACGTTCTAATTGCTGGATGTTTTAAAAGACAACGCCACCCAAAAAACAACCTTTTTGTATCTATATAGGTCGAGTTGTTCCACTCGATAACAGCAAGTTCAGTTGTTTTACCTGACATCTAACGGCAGACCGAGGTGATGAAATTAACCAATGACGTAATCGGTTCGAACGCAGTCTGTACAGCCGTTCACAACACGCTTACTGGTGTCAACTTATCGCTTGAATTCATCGTTTTGCACCAATAAATCATCAAAATTCGATGTAAACCCCTTACAAATACATCGAGCTCTTGAACAAACGTGTTGTTTTATTTCAGTGTTACGGATTATAAGTATTTGAACGTACCGTAGCCTACCTTGATTTCGGTAGGCCAATTTACGATGGTTGATCGCGGGAGTTTGGGTCTGTTTGGTGATAAATTCAAATCATTCTTCCATGAAATACAGACGGGGTAACATACCTGTGTGTTGTACTTTCAGACATGCGATTTTTTACTTCTAAAAACACAAAGCGCTTGTTACTCCCAGTCAGTGGCTCAGAACCCGATCAGGCCCGTCGCGGCCCGGCGCCGGGACTGGACATCACGAACATAAACCAGCTTAAGTTGCAAACTAAACCTTCAGTCACGAAAAGACTATAATAGTTAGCCAAAGAAATAATGTACACGTAATTATTTAAATGAATTAGCCATGAAACTGAAAATCTACTTACTTGTCGGGGGCCGCGAAGTTAGGTTCCCCTTCCACGCACAAACCGTCAGGGCAAAGGTTACACAGTAACAATTATTTGAATAATGAATTTGTATATCTAAATAAAAATTCCCCTCCGGTCAATTACCTTTATTGCATATAAAGCCTGTAACGCAGTGGTTTATTCATTGCTGGCTTCTCAAAACATTTGCACTCACGAATGCTCCTAAGGCATTACAAACTGGATCTAATGAGACAAATTTTGTTTCAGTTTTACCTAAGCATTGGTTAGGGTGAGAATGATTCATTTTGAAACAGAACGCAGAATAATAAACGTCTACATGGCAACTCGCCCGGCGCCAATCCCGACTCATGTAGTCGAGAGCTCATCCGACGAAGACTTCACGCGTCGGATCGTTAGGTTTCACAGGCTATCAGTTCGAACCGGGATACACTGATCACGAAATACTAGAGAGGCGCCGTGAACATGCACAGGCAACGGAACGTATGGATAGTTCTTTGGTAAGCTGGAATTCGTCAGAAAAATCACTCAAGGCGAAATGCTGGCCGGCAGACACGGAGATGTTTCACGGCCACATACTTGCCATTAACAGCGTACTTTTCATTCTTCATTACCGCGAGCCACTTCCTAAGCATTTCGGGCTCTCGAAGAAGTCGAAAAAACGATATACCCGCTTTCTTCGCAGCTTCATAGTTCGGAAAAGCGGTAACGATGCACCGCAATATACCGGTATTCACTCTGCAGATGAACCACTGACGTCGCTGCGTCGTTTCTCACCGTCCCCACAGGTTAACGCGACACCTCTCGGCGAGGTCAGGTCGACCGTAAAAGAGGTGATGTGGATATAGACCGATTAAAACGGTAAAAAAGACTAATTCAATCGGGTGGCATTCTCCTTTAATATCTGAGATCGCGCATTCCAACTAACCGGTTAAAAGGAAACACATCACCATTAACAGCAAAACCACGATATCAACAAATTGACTAAATTCCGTTCATTATAAATTTTCAAGCTGAAATCTCAAAAAAACGGTGGTGTGCTTTTCTAAATAATTTCGTTTTCTGTTATGCAACTTTTGCTTTTTCATGAAAATCTCATTTTGTTGGCCTCTCATAAACCCATAAAACAGTAGAGAAATCATAGTATTTCAAAGTTTCATATAAATCCGATCACCTATTCCTCATTCATGATGTTCCGAAGTTAGCCAAATTTACACAATTTTCTTGAGTCCTACAAAACATTAAAAGAACACTTGGTCGACTTCGTGAGTGCAGATTGCAGACCTCGTGCTCGAGCTGGCAACAAATATTAAGTGCCCCACACTGTTGACCTTATTGTGATGAACTCAATTGCCGGTTACCACACAAGACAAGACAAAAAAAAATTACTTTGGAGACCGAAATAAAGGGTTGTGCAAGATAAAATTGACGAAAGACTCCCAAATCGACACAACGTCTGAATTTCAACGATTTGTAAGGTCAGCATCGACGATCCAAATTAATAATTTGCTAAATATTGCCCCCTCAAATTTACCCTGTACCAACTTGAGCCTCAA
The DNA here is from genome assembly GCA_002633005.1 of Phoronis australis. NCBI lineage: Eukaryota > Metazoa > Phoronida > Phoronidae > Phoronis > Phoronis australis. The sequence goes on from NMRA01000262.1 coordinate 512,858, forward strand.
CCATAGGTTAGCAAACCATCAAGGAAAACAAATAGATTCATCAAGAACTGACACANACACTTGGTCGACTTCGTGAGTGCAGATTGCAGACCTCGTGCTCGAGCTGGCAACAAATATTAAGTGCCCCACACTGTTGACCTGATTGTGATGAACTCAATTGCCGGTTACCACACAAGACAAGACAAAAAAATTACTTTGGAGACCGAAATAAAGGGTTGTGCAAGATAAAAGTGACGAAAGACTCCCAAATCGACACAACGTCTGAATTTCAACGATTTGTAAGGTCAGCATCGACGATACAAATCAATAATTTGCTAAATATTGCCCCATCAAATTTAGCCTGTACCAACTTGAGCCTCAACCATAGGTTAGCAAACCATCAAGGAAAACAAATAGATTCATCAAGAACTGACACAGCACATGTTGTGAGAAAAAATTATAATGATTTCCTAAGTCCACTCAAAACAGTTTTGCCCAAGAGCCAGTTTATGAGGGAAGCAGACAAAACGATACCCAGTTATCAAGAGCAGACTTGGTAGCTTGCCATTGCTTTTGATCGATACCCGATATTAGATGGTATCGTTATGCCTTTTTAGTTTGAAAATACCGCATTTGGTTCAATGTGCAGATCATCTGACTTGTAACTGTATACACAAACATACCGAGAGTGGCGTACATGAAGTAATATCCCACGAGACGTTATTCCGCGGAATAAGGTCGATTGGGATATTACTTCACGTACGCCAATCGAAGGTCGTTTTGTATTTAACCCATGCGCTTCGAATTCCTAAGTTTCTTATATTTTTTCGGCAGATTTTTCAAATACTTCACCCAGACTGTTCACATGGCAGATCACATCCTATATGTATGTACTTGCGCATTAGGTTGCAAGTTTTCTCTTGTAAAAGAAACAGTTTTAAAAGTAACGATTAATTTCTTGAAAAGGGGTAACAAAGATGAAAGCAACGGCAACTATGCAGTGAACTAGTAACATCTCCTGGAAATAGTTAAAAACAACATTTGATATTTCAGTTTACTAGGAATGGGCGCCTGAGTTGCAGACGATATAGTATTCAGCAATTGAAAACTGAGACATAAGTGTCTTAAAATTAACAGTTTTGTTCCAGATTTTACGTTTAGGGCCTGGTTGCATGTCAAGTGTTAGTTACACTGCTGCAACTGTATTACTTTAACCTATATTCGGAAAGTTTGATGATCGAACCGGCTGTCGGAAGACGCCGAGTCAACATTGACCTATCTTTTGAACTTTCCATGTCAGAGGTCACTGTTGAAGTAGTGCGGGAGGTGAATACGGAAAACTTTATTACATGGCCGTATTTCCCTCGACAGATTCAACGCGTATGGGATAAAAAACAATACACGCAAGTGTTGGCTTACGAATTAGAATGCCACAATCGTAAACTGTTAGACCTACAGCCTGGGAATAAGATATGGAAGCCAAATCATATGACGCAGGAGCAGCTGTCTCGCCCTTTGAACTAAATAAGTTAATGGCGTTCCGCTTTCTCGAGGTTTTTCTCCTTTACCTGCTTTTCACACCTGTTAGTTTATAATGGATTGATATAGCTGCCTTTGATGTTCGTAATATACCGGTGGCAAACGCTTCATTAAGCGACACCTGTTANTAATCTATTTATACCACATACTAAACGAGAAACATTGCAATGAATCGATTTACCTTTTCTGACTCTCCACGGCTTGGTAACTACTTTCTATGTCAGAGGCCCGGGGTCGGAGGTCGTGACCTTTTAAGAAAAGCCCGGCTATTTTTGTCAAATAATCTTTTTACTCAAAACCCATTGAAAACTTAAATATTATAGAAATAAATTGAATTTATAAATTAAGGTTTACCAACTATTATAGCTTAAAACACGTTTTTTCACGCTAAGCTTCGACCGGGAAATTATCGTCTGCTAAAGTAGGTTACCACTGGTAACTGAAAATAATTCTCAAGTCAAAGATCCTGACGACACGATACCCGCATTCAAACTAGAGATCGGTGATTTACAAGTAAGAGGACATGAGAGAAAAATTTCACCGAATGAAGATATCATTTTTATGGAAATTATGTGTCTTTGTTTTCGTAGCGTATAAGTACAGTACAATGCGGTTTGTTGAACGTGCGATTATTGCGCGTGCTCATTTAAGTATTCTATTTTCACTCTTGATGACGTCAGTCGCTGCTTGGTGTAGTGGTAAAGTCGGCGACCAGCAATATCAGGGTCCCGGGTTCGACCCCGTCCTCGGTTTCCCGCCAAATCGTTATCTCACTAGTGAGATAACTTTATGGGTTATTACACGGTTGTATCTGCCATTTGACGCTAATAGTGTGGTATAAAAAACAATACACGCAAGTGTTGGCTTACGAATTAGATTGCCACAATCGTAAACTGTTAGGCCTACAGCCTGGGAATAAGATATGGAAGCCAAATCATATGACGCAAGAGCAGCTGTCTCGCCCTTTGAACTAAATAAGTTAATGGCGTTCCGCTTTCTCGAGGTTTTTCTCCTTTACCTGCTTTTCACACCTGTTAGATTATAATGGATTGATATAGCTGCCTTTGATGTTCGTAATATACCGGTGGCAAACGCTTCATTAAGCGACACCTGTTAGATTGGTTTCCTCTTCGTTCAGTGCTACAGATATTTATCCATTCTTGTTTTAACTGTCTTAGCTTTAGGATTTCAGACTCCATTCGATCTATTCCAAACATTTCAATTTTCTTTAACAATATTTTTCGGAAATGATTCCACAGGACTGTGTCGGCGGCATGCCAATCCCGAATTGCCATCTTTGTGCTTTCCAACATAGTGTAATTTACATTTAGAAACTGCTTATACCTCATCTTAAAGTATACTACGTCGTCCATTTCCCATCCCATCAAATCTTTGAATAAAATCAACGATTCATCAAACAGGTCTGTGATCATAACAAGTCCGAAAATTTTTTCGAACTCTTCTATTTTCGCGTTCACCAAAGCTCGGCTCTCTACTTGAAATTCGTCTAGCCCTAAGTCAAATGACGTGCGATCGTGTACACAAGGCCACAAGCTGCACATCCGTATTTTACGCATGCGCCGATCGTTGTAGTGTTTAATGTTCTTCACAAATTGTTCAGCCATGTCAATATTACTGCTTGTGTTTAACCCGAAACAGTCAAGTTCTCTATACCTACATGTACCGCTAAAGTACTTGAGTTCCGAACGAAACCTTGTTGCAGGATCGCGGATGATGGTAACATAAAATGTGTCCTTGGGCATTATGTTTTTGAAAACAATGTAATTAAATCGGTGATGGTTACAGACTATGTTGTACTCTCCCGTTTGGGTTTTATGCAACTGCAGCTGAAGAAGGTCACTTGTCTTTAGTTTCCTCGGATAGCCCATATGCATGCTTTTGGCTCCAATTAAAAATGTGAGATTCCTTGTCGTCCCGTACCTGTTTAAAAGTAAAAGGTAGCCCAGGTGAGATAAAAAAACAAAGGAAGGGAGAACATAAAAATTTAATTTCCATCAGGGTGTATATGTATGTATTCTAGTGTAGTCAGGTATCTGCAACTTTGAAACTTTAATTAAGAACGTGTCGTACACACATTTAAAGGAAATAGACGTGTTTTCTTCCAATAGTTTTTCAATTTCGGAATGTTAAGCCGTGACGTCACAAGCGCTCTTTCCAGTTGATAATGATTATAACTGAAAAAATTGAGTAAAGCACGGATTGTTCTAAAACCCCTTCGACCCACGACCCCCTCTACCCACGACCAACTCGACCCACAACACCCTCGACCCACGACCTGTGGCAATAGAGGTATTTTTGCGCATTTTACATATTTCATAATCTTATTACGTCGCTGATTGACTTTCCCACGAGACACACTTACACGCGAGTGTGTTTTGGCTCAAGTCTGGTGAAACAGAAAGTAGCGTGAGAACGTGATCTGAAATAGCGCATTGTGAGCGCGCTATTGTTGTCACGGAAATAGTTCCACGAGCGGCTACCAATGGCCCACTGGCAGTTCTACTAAATCGTGAACGTATGTTATTTCACATTTTTATTGCTTGCTTTCAGTTGTATTCCCGTTTACAATATACTCCGTACAAAGTTGAAATAGTTTTTCAGTTAACAGTTTGTTCACTGATGAAATTACAGTTTTCGTGGTTCCTCGCACTCTCTCCGTGAAAGGGTCTAGTCTGCCATTTACTGAAGAGCAGACGAGACGATCAAACTCTGCCGGAACGATATTTGTAACCGTTGTTAGTAAATCTTTGATTCGATTTCTTCTCGTCATTTTTTTCTGTTTTTGCCTTTCAAACTTGCCGAATCGACTCTCTTAAGTGCAGAAAACTGGGAAAAGACTGACGAGCTCACGGCCCAACTCATTGGTGATTGGTCCTGCAAGTCAGCGTTTTTTCTATGTTCAGATCGAGTCGAGGGGATTGTGGGTAATGGGTAGAGGGGGTCGTGGGTCGAGGAGATCGAGGGTCGTGGGGGTCGGACGTGTGGGAGTCGAGGGGGTTTCAGAACAATCCGTAAAGCACTTACACTAAAATTGGTCACCGTTACACTAACGATGACAACGAATATTCAAAGTACTTAAAGAATCAAACTTCTTCACGTAGTTGCTTACCTGTTAATAATCGAATTCATTGTTGACGATCCCGTTTTATGGGTCTTCACAAATACCAAATTATGCCGCGGCTGTCGTTTTCTCCAGTTTGCCGTCGGCGTCCTATTACCCATTTCTGTGTTCATTAATGTTTCTTTCATCGTAGGAGTATCGTGTCTTCTTAATGATTCCACTCGCACAATGTTGGATGGGAAATGTGTGTATAAATTAGTACATAAGAAAGACAAGCACAGTACCATGAAAATGATACTGAAAAGGCGACAAAGGGTCTTGGTGGTTTTCCGGCGTAACATAACTGTTTTACTGGCAATTGTCAGTAAATAACCTATCAAGAAAGCATAAGGACCAGGTGTAATACGCAAATAAAAACCTACGCGAGTCGCGCAACTACACGCCTTATTTAAACTTTGATTTGTAGGCTTTTCGATTACTATGTAGTGAAAATATTGCGTAAATTCCACAGTAGCTGGAATGCCATCGTTAGTCTTCTCGGTACCCTCCAGTTGCTGAAAAGCAACCTTTTCCCCAACTGCCATGTATGTATAAGATACATATGGGGTATTTTGTCCATAAACAATAAAATAGTCCTACTTTGAAATCGCATATTTCTTAGGTTTCTGCTAAAGGTCAGGTCCTCGACCCACCATTTTACAGATTTCACATTTCCAGGACTATGAGAATGTTTGGCGGAATGTTTCCCCAAACAAATTTGAACTATGGAGGAGGATCGCATCACACATGTATGTGACACGAAAGCTCAGAAACCGTCCTCAATTGAACTCCCTCTTTCGCGAAGGTTCAAGTGCATTGCATGACTAACCTACTTATCTAGATCGGTTAGTACGCGAAAAACAAAGCATGGTGTGTACAGCGCTGGGTATATTACGAATTTCTTTGATTCACCAGTGCACCTCACAATGCATTCATGATGTACATTACCAAGCATGATGAATTTTACAATAATTATGATATGGATTTTTGAGTAGTGCATTTGCATGTGAAGAATTCAAAGCTTTACACATGTATTGCATTGTGGGAAATACCTTAGATTGAGATTGGTGCTGTGCTATTTCAGGATGAGCCTATTCTAATACACGTCATCCAGTGACCATCAGATGATTGGCCTATTCCAATACACGTCACCCAGTGATCACCAGATGATGCGACTATTCCAACGCACGTCATCCAGTGACCACCAGATGATAGGCGGATTTAGGGGGGGCAGGGCCCCCCCCTCCCTTGGCTGCCGCAAAAAAAAATAAAACAGTAAGAGCGTAGGGAAATGTTGAGTTTATTAATTAACCCCGGTAATTAAAATTATACGGATGAAAAAAAGATTTAAATGTGTGCAGTTTTAGTGTTGGGGGGAGGCTCAAATCCAATTTCAAGTGTCAAATTCGGAACACGGCGCATTCGTAACGGAACTATGGCTATGTATAGGCTCTCCCGCGATATCCCAGGCGACCGGCAGTGGCGCTGCGCACTACGACTCCGTTTCCGTCGTCTGCTCCACTGTGCAATGAAGAAAATTTACTTCATTTTTAAAGAAAATGGAACCTGAGTGACGATGAAAAAACAGAAGCTGCTGGTAAGATGTGAATTTCAATCGAAGCCTTAGTGAATCACTCAGAAACTCGCAATAATCTCTTTGTCAAACCTTATCTTAATACGATTTCCAAAGCAATCCCGTCATTATTGCCAACACGAAAAACAGATTTGGTCTTTTGGGCATTTGAAGACTATTTTAAATACGACAAATTTGTTACGAATTGATGGCACAAAATATAAAACGTGTAATAAGCATTACAAAAAGAAGTAGGTTTCGCGCGCAAACGCTGTGGACCATAAACTGCAACAAGTAGGTCTCTTAGTATGAGATTAGTAGTTGAATCGTGGTGGTGTAGTGGTAACGCCCGCGCCCCCTATCCGCCATGTCGTGAGTTGGAGTCTTTGTTACTTGCAGTTTTTCCTGTTTGATACGTTTTCCGTGTTTTTTTTGCCTTTTTTTCTTGGATATTACTTCAGGAATCAAGGACAATGCTTGAATTTTATAGGTAAAAACAGAAAAATTTCCTGGGCGGAAGTGGGGCAAACCCCCTCCCGACCTCCCCCCATTCGGTGCTATGCGCATCTACAATCGTGGTTCAGTTTGCGCAAATACTTACAGCCGGACAAAATATTGCCCCCCCCCCCTTTGTGATNTCATCCGGTGTCCACCAGATGACCCATTTTTCTGAAAATTATAATCCAGAAAAGGAATGGTTAACAAGCTAATTCACAACATGTAACGTGAATATGATAACACGTGATCAATATTTGACGAAAGAATGAGATCTTTACGAAGGTGTCAGAGTTGTTTGAAAATCTGAGAAGACACTGATTTTAGTTGAGAAAAAAATATGAAGCTGGTCGTCCTAAGAGCACACACCGCTGGAATAATCTAGATTATTTGTAACTAAAAACATTTTCTTTTCGTACTTTTTTCTTTTGTCTTCTCATATGGGATATGGTTTTGAGCGAGTAAACGAAGCATTCAATGGAGATCGAGGAAAAAGTGCTCCTGCCTCGGTTGAAGTTTTTCCGTAATTTTGTGTTGTCATTGATACCTGGTTCCCGCTCGCTCAGGGTCGAGTTCCGTAAACGTAAGAATTTCGTGCGTAAAGTTAGGGTGATCATGTGCTTTGTTTGTAAGACATCAGGCGAAATCTCGCACAAACTCTTGTTTTCGCCAGCTTCTTGCCGCGCTAATGCATTTACGGAATCTAGCCCTGGGGTCTTTTTCGTGAAGTGAATTAGGTTTTAATTTTTTGGAAAATGCGTTGTGTGTACTTACACTGATGTCATCTGCCACAATAGTTGTCAGGCTTCTATGCAGTCTGACGTCTTGTTGCCCCTTCTTCGTAACAGCTGAACCAGGATTCTCTTCTACCCGCCGTACGCTAACTAGTTGGAGGCATAGCTTGATGTCGTCAGATGGCATCCAGCTTGTTCCTCCACTCGTTTCGACCCTAAATCATAAAGGTCTCCACTGGTGGGTCCACAGTGGCGGCCAACCCACTGTGCATCACTGAGGCCTCCAACTTCCTTCATTCCGACGGAACCACAGCCAACAAGATGTCCTCTAGCTCAGCTGTCTCGCCCAGTCTTCTCACTGCAGCTTTCTTCCTTCCCCCTCGCACACCAAGCTTCTCCAGCAACCACCATACAGATCTTGCAGGAAATCCTCTACATCCCACCTCTACAGGAAACAACAAAGTTCGCCAGCCTCGAGCTCTGTATGTCTCCGCCAGCTCGCTATACTTAGATAACTTCCTCTCATGGGCCTCTTCGCATGCTTCCACCCAAGGCACCGTAAGCTCTATAATCACTATAAATTGATGAATATCCGACCACAGAATGATGTCAGGCCGCAGTGATGTTTCCACAATACTCGGGAACACAAGCTTTCTTCCCAGATCTACTCTCATTTCCCAGCTTACTCCATCCAGGATGCAAGGCTGCTGACGTGACTTCTTCNGGGCCTCTTCGCATCCTTCCTCCCAAGGCACCGTAAGCTCTATAATCACTATAAATTGATGAATATCCGACCACAGAATGATGTCAGGCCGCAGTGATGTTTCCACAATACTCGGGAACACAAGCTTTCTTCCCAGATCTACTCTCATTTCCCAGCTTACTCCATCCATGATGCAAGACTGCAGACGTGACTTCTTCCGTATCTCACCTTCCCTGACGAATTGTATGTGCTGTCTGCTTGCCCTAGGCCGAGTTACTCTTGTCTTACGCTCTCCATCTATGACGTCTGCAAGGGTCTTCAGTACTTGGTCGTGGCGCCATCTGTATCGGCCGTGCTGCAGTGCCATCTTGCACCCTGATAAGATGTGGGCCAATGTACCTCTTCCTCCACACAACTGGCAGGCAGGGTCATCCACTAGGCCCCAGCGAAGAAGGTTTGCAGGCGATGGTAACACGTCGTAAACCGAGCGAAGTAAAAACTGGACACGCATCGGCTCCATACTCCAAACGTCTGCCCACGATATCTTCCTCTCTGGAAGATTCCACCTGGTCCATGCTCCCTGCTGACTTAGTTGGACTGCCTTGGCTTTACGGGCTTCCTCCTCTGCTGCTCTCACCTCAGCTTGGACCATCTCCCTCCGCTGCCTCTCACTCGCTTTCTCCCACTGTTGGAACTGGGATGTCCCCAACCCCTGGCGTCCTACGCAGGTGTCACCAATTATATCTCTGATCTGTAACAAACTCTCCGCCTGACTCGCAGATGTGTCTGCTGACCACCGTTTCCCTGATCTTGTCATAACACCAGCATCCCTCACCTTTGGATCTCTAGAGTCGCGTAATGTGAGAACCAGCCTGCACTTCCCTACTTTAAACTCCTCCGTGATTGACGCTAGAGGCAGCTGAAGCTCTGTTGTTCTGCTATAAAGACCAACCTGTGTGAAGCTTCTTGGGACTCCCAACCCCTTCCTCAGCCACATGCTAACTGTTCTGTTCAAGCACTCTACTGCCGATATCGGGATGTCATACAGCATAACACCCCACGTTGCTCGAGGTAACAGCCCGTGCTGGTAAATCTATGCCTTGTACTTGCCAGGTAGACCGCTTTTCTTTATTCTCTTCAACCACTCCGTCACCTGGGTCTCCATCTGCTTGATGTTGTTCTTGCCGCACAGGAGATCATCGTACCATTTATCCAGGCACTTGATGGGCTTGTTAACAATTGATGGAATACAAATAAGTGCAAATTTTACGGAGGAATTTTAGACTTAAAAGTCTCAGCTGCTTTGTGAAAGGTATTCATATGGGAAGATGAATCAGCAGCGTGTGTTTTACACAACGAAATTTAGATGTTCAATTCACACATTAGAAATTGAAGAAGGCAGAAGAAATTGTATTATCCGGAGTGAAAGAACTAGTAAAATTTGTAACACAGGAGATATTGAGACAAAAGAATATTTCATGTTACGTTGTCCAGTACTGGTAGATTTGAGAAATAGATTCATACCACGCTGTCAGGATATCAGGTCTCTTTTTATCTCGAGAACAGCAGAGGGAGGCAGGGCACAGGAATAACCAGAATTTCGCCGCATGCGCGCGCCCAGCCTAAAATGCAGGGATGCAGGGGTCCCAGTTTGTGGACCTTATTACTAAAAAAATGTGACGGAGATTTGTTCAAAGCCTATGCATTATGCATTCGCTCCCCGAGCCCTCCTTTGTGCACGGCATGTGCTAGTCAGCAATTCTTACCCTGAACTGTCAAATGGTATCTGGCAGAATTTTAGAGGGCCATGATCCCTTGCCCCCCCCCCTAAATCAGCCACTGTTGCTTGTGACTTGTGTTGCTGAATTAACTCATCTCGTTCGGACATAATTCCAGATCGGATGAACATGGAAATGCTTTAAACACCAAACTTATCGAGCGCCGGCTTCGTCGACAAGTTTGTGTATTTAGTCATTTTTTCAAAACAAAAGAATTAACTCAGTAAACGCATGTATAATGTGAAATCCTGTACAGTTTGATTCTGATTTCATTCCAATCTGCCGTTAATTGGTTCACGTAACCGTAAGTTTAGTTAAAATTAGCGAAAAACAAAAGGAACATTCATAGGAAAACAACGGAATCAAGAACATCAATAAATCTTGTTTTATGAAGTTTTTAACTGAAAAAAAACGGATTATGCCTTTAATGGCAACGTAATAGTGGTTTTGGGTAGAAATCAGATTTTTTTGATTTTTATGAAAAAAGAAAAAATTCTTGAGACGAATACGAGTTAATCCTTTGGAAAACTGTAAAAGTGTTTTTGACATTTCACCTTATTGTTGTCGATCTTTTGCTGTGGCTGTACTTTTATTTTTACTAATTCTACTACAAGTGATCCAATAAATGGAAGATTGTTGTGATATATTTTATATTGGAGCACCGGTACTGTTAGTTATGTTTTATATTGGAGCACCGGTATTGTTAGTTATGTTTTATATTGGAGCACCGGTATTGTTAGTTATGTTTTATATTGGAGCACCGGTATTGTTTGTTATGTTTTATATTGGAGCACCGGTATTGTTTGTTATGTTTTATATTGGAGCACCGGTATTGTTTGTTATGTTTTATATTGGAGCACCGGTATTGTTTGTTATGTTTTATATTGGAGCACCGGTATTGTTTGTTATGTTTTATATTGGAGCACCGGTATTGTTTGTTATGTTTTATATTGGAGCACCGGTATTGTTTGTTATGTTTTATATTGGAGCACCGGTATTGTTTGTTATGTTTTATATTGGAGCACCGGTATTGTTTGTTATGTTTTATATTGGAGCACCGGTATTCTTATGTTTTAGTATTGGTCATTTGGATTTCCTCTCAAATGACATTGCAGACGCCTGGGATCCATTTCTAAATCTTTTGTAGTCTAGCATTCTTGAAACATATAGTAGCATTGTTGTAATGTGTGAAAAAATAAATTTTAGTTAATGGCTTCTCGATTAGGTCTCAGTTAGGAAATGTCGATTTTCAATATTCTAGAATTTGTCAATATCGCAAGTGTCAGCACTTGGCAGGATCTACTTTATGACACAATAACTGGTTTCTTAATTCAATAAATGACAATTACCCTACATACGTCAGCTATTCATTTTGCAGTCTTTTGGCGTACATGCGATTGGTATTGATCACTTATTATAGTATAGTTACAAACACTTCGTCCATTAATGACAGTAACTTACTAATTGTTACAACAAATTCCATGCCTAGTCTGTACCCAAAACGAGTTGAGCATATTTTTGTCACGTCCGAATGTGATACGACAACAACTAACAAAAAAAGTAAATAGAGTTATATCTTCGCCCCTTATGTTATCTTAGCAAATTGCCTGTAAAATGCTGAAATAATAATTTTAATGCTTCTTCTGTCTGTGGTGGGGCCTGAAAACTTTTGAATAAACTATAAAATGTAGAATGACGACTGTTTAGTTACACCATATACATACAACCCTTCACCTGCATAAGATGCGTACATGGCGACCACTATTGGGCAAGCCATTCCTAGGATCAGCCAATAGGGGACGCTCAGAACGTGACAAATAACTGACCGTTCAGTTATCCCTCATGGTTAAATAAAATGCATATGTACTCAATACATATTTGATTAATTCCTCACATAGCCATACAAAACACCACAATGAGTTCACTGGCTCATACCATTGCTTTCTAGGAGTATTATATATTTTTGTGACATCACTCCTTGTAAAGGCACTGTTTGGCTAGTAAGAGCAAAATGTTAAATAGAAAATCATGTCTCTCAAAAATTAAAAGAATAACACGTTTGTACGAGAAATAGTTGGGAAGCTGAATGAGAAACTTTTGACGCAGTTTTCTAAATTCCTTCCAAAAATTTGGTACAAGGCGACATTCCCAAAAAATGTGTGACAGCGTCTCTGGAGCTATATTACAAAAGAAACATCAATTAGAATCCCGAACTTTGATTTTGACTAAAAAGTATTTGTTGCAATAATCCTGTGCAATATTCTAAATTGGAACCACCTAATGTTGGGATACTTTGTAATTTCATAAGGCATTGTGATATTTTCCTCCAATCTAAACTATCTTCTAAGTCTATTTCCAATTTACTCTCTTATTGTCGTTAAAGATAGAGCAAATATGTTTACAACCCTTCACATCTTTCTGAGAGTGAATAACTCCTAAAAGCATGCATGAAGAATACACATTAACACTTTTAAATTTACTTTAAAATAGACTTTTTTAAGCCTTCTTAGTATAGAAACAACACCATTATATTCTACAAAGTTGGTTTTTACATCGAACACATTTATCATGTGGTCTAAACTAATGAAATCAACATCAGAGGTATACATATCTCTAATAAATTTTAAGCCTTTTACAAAGCAACACTTATAAAAAATACTACTGCCTCCGATACCCAAGATACTATTAAACCACAAAGGTTGATTCAAAAAGTCTTCTTTACTCGCAACAATTATTTTCTTATAGAATGTTGTCATACTTTCAAATTCATCGCGCCAGTAGGAATTTTCAGTTAGAGTTAACTTGGACGTAATAAAGTCTTCTCCAAATGAAGCAAAATTCTTTAAGAACGAGTAGAGTGAGTATAGTAACCCACCACTTTTAGACTCGGGGCTTTCAAGATATCTACGGTCCATGGCGAGTTTTAAAGCTTTGCTGAAAATGTGTATATTAACCATTTGAAGTCCCTTTTGGTCTAGTCTTAAATAGGCTGTATTTTGCTTAATTCTATAATTACGTCCCATAAAATCTAAAGAATATCGCATTCAATTGGTAAACTTGACGAGAAAAAATAAGCTTTTAAGTAGCTAACGTTTTAATTACAGTTACTCTACCAAACGGCGTTAAATTTCGTCGACTCCAACTTTATAATAAAAACTTAATGTCAGTCATTCTTGCAGTGGAGTTCTTGTGCGTCATGTTATATAATTGAGTGTTAAGATTCACCACCAAAAATCTAAAAAAAATTGCCCAAGACAGGCTTTCCTTTGTAGGAATCACGTCATCACTACCAGTTGTACTTCAAAACCATATGGCTTTTGTTTCATCCCCTTTTACTTGGAGACCGGAGACAGTAGCAAACATATGTAATACATTCAATGTGCTAGTCACTGGCAAATTCGACCCATACAAAGTAATTGATGTGTCGTTCGAAAATTGCGAAATCCAATATTCATTATTTCCTGCAACTGCAACTTTTTATGCTTGATTAAAACGCCAGAATCTCCGCACACAATAAGAAAATGTAGGGCCACAAGCGGCCACCTTGTCTGCAGCCACGCGAAAATTGAACCTGGAAGATGGGTGGTGATTTTCGACAACACACGACTTAATATTACTATAAAAGACTTGTACCCACATTCTGATTGACCAACCAAAATTAAGGAAAGATGAAGTTTTTTATTAAAATTCCACGACAATAAATCAAATGCTTTCTAAAAATTGATCAGTAAGAGCAATCCTGATTTGTTAGCTGACTAGGCATAAAACATTAAACCATATAGCACGCGGATATTTTCGTTCATATTTCTTCCAGAAATAAAACCTGTCTGGTCCATACTGATTAGTTTTCCTAAAACGGATTTTAACCGTTCGGCCAAAGCTGAAGAAGCCAATTTATATGTCACATTGAGTAAGGATATGGGTCTCCAGTTTTTCAATTAATGTTTCCTTTTATCTGCTCCCTTGGAGATGTAGATAATCACTCCGTCTTTCTGTATTGATGATAACTGACCAGCAGTAACACCAGAATTAAGTGAGAGAACAACGAAATGTCCGATATCAGTCCAAAAAAAATTCAGAAATTCCACTGAAAAACCATCGCAGCCTGGACTCTTGTTGTTTTTCATTTTTGGCTCTTGTTCAGTTGTTTTTCTTGTATTTCAAGCATTGTGTGACTTCTTCATACGTATGAAGACCTTTTAATTTTTCCTTTTCCTGTCTCATTCAGTTTGGAGACACACACCTTATTAAAAAAAGTTGCTGAAGCAGTATTGTTAGAATTTCTATATTTGTTTAGATTTTTATCCAAAGTTTAGGTTTCCTGAATATCCTCTTCTTCACTGTTAGTTTTAATTTTGTCAGCTTTCCATAAAAAGCCATAAACTTACTTGTGTAATGCCTATTTTCCAAGTGAAGAAAATGTTTGGACGGTTTTTCATCCTTCTCAGTCATAACACCTTTTAACTTATTCTGCCTCAGCTCGGCACATTCATTATTTTTTGTTCAAATATTTCCTTGTCAAGACTGAGGCTTTTTCGAACAAGCTTATTTCTTCAATACGTTGCTGTTCAGTTCTGTTACTTTTTCATTTTAAGTAGGTAGCAAAGGAAGTTGTTTTGTCGCGAATCTCCATCAACAATGTTTCAAGAAAAAGTTGATCATTTATACACAATTGTAAATCTGAATTACTTGTACATGTACTTGCACTATCGACTGTCTTAATGACGTCAGTCATATACTGGTGCTTAACTAATTCAATAGTATCCTTGACCTCAGCAATAAATTCAGAGTTTTTTTTAACAGAGAGTTATTAATCTTCCAAAATGATTAACTCTATGATACATGAAACAGCAAAGAAAAAACTTTATCCGACTATTCCTGGTTCAGTCCCCTGGCTCCCGGACTAGTTGTCGAAAGTGGTTCTATGACTGTGGAAGATGAGACCGGGGCCAGACTATTCCTATTCCCAGCCAGAGCCACGGTTAGGTATGCCCTACGTATAAAGAATGACCAATGCAATTGTCGTGTTTGTTAACTGATTTTCCCGGTAAGTCGCTGGATGTCTAAAAGCGTAACTCAAGAGTCTCGCTTCATAGACAACAAAATTTGAAATTAAAATGATGCAATAAAATTAGGTTTGATTTCGATATCTACAACACTCGTCGAGCAGACAGCCGAGAATTCACAATGCAAACTCTTGCGTTGTCTTGTGGTCACAAGCTTTAATGATAGCAAACATTGGCCACTTGCCCCAATTTAGCGGCATTCCAGGGCTAGAATTACTGTATTGGAAGAGCGTGTTAATGGTCCCAACGGTCTTGGATGAGCGTGAGGTTGCCAGTGTTGCTGTGATGCTTCGGGAATCGGTGGAGCGATCAGTACATGACTACTTAAGTTAGTATCTAAATTTGGTTGTTCGTAGCCGATAAACATAATTCTGTACTTTTTCACTGGCTCGTGTTGTACACGAGAGAGCCATGGTGAGAATTCATAGCGGAGAGTGAAACAAGAGAGAAGAAAACATATGAGTTTATTATGCGCCGTAATATAAAATACAAAAAATCTACAAACTTACAACACATCATTACCTTCCGTCGTCATCTCGGCTTTAACCAAAACCACCCAAAAATATCTGAGCTTGAGAAATATAAAGCTCCTAAGAAAAACATTTACTAAGTTGGTTGGAATTTCTTGCAGATAGGATCGAGACCCGGCAGAATCCAAAGTCTGAGTGAGCTTGTGGAAACCATTTTTATAGGAGAATTCTCGCCTCGAAGGTACCGAAATACGCTGAAATAGAGATCTAGAGTTGAATGTAAAAACCAATCGAATTGCAAAGTGAACATTTCGTCATCGGCAGTACCAAATAAGGGGATTCACAAAGGAGCACCCACTCTAGCTTCCAGAGAAAGGGGACATAGTCATGTCTCACGTCTCCATCAATAGGCAGCGCTCTCGTCACACTGCTCTTTAGGTTTGTAAGGTGAGTAAATAATCAACATGGCGGCGCCCAAGGATAGTCATCCTGGAATTGTGGAAAGTCTGAAGAGAAACCTTGCAGAAAAGGAAGAAGAAATTAGAAAATTGAGAAGACTTTTAGAGAATAGAGAGGTTATTGTTTACAATATGACGACATTGACTTACACATAGGATTTTGGTATCGTTCGATTCCCCTCAACGTTATCTTTCCAAAAATATATGAATCATGATTGAATGTATCCCCTACCACAGGCGTCATCAGCTTCTGATCGTCCCCAATACACTACATATAATACTACAAGGTATGACACTCCCGACTAGAAATTCCACGGGTGCTTCACTTCAGCCGTCCATAGCAAACATAAAACTCAATAAATTTACACAAAACGGGTTCAACAAACCACGAAGAATTGTTCTTTCTCCCAATACCATTCACGGTGTCCTGTAACGGAGACTTCGTAAGAAATTCGCAGTCAAAGAACAAAAATGTTCACAAAAAGCCCCCACACATGTCCTCCCTGGGCCCGTCGAGGTCAAGGACGGTACGGAAATTGCTGGTGAGTTACGGAAGTAGCGACATCGTGACTTTAGGCGACAAAGCGCCAATTTCCGTACCGTCCTTGACCTCGACGGGCCCAGGGAGGACGTGTGTGGGGGCTTTTTGTGAACATTTTGTTTTTTGATTGCGAATTTCTTACGAAGTCGCCGTAACAGGACACCGTGAATGGTATTGGGAGAAAGAACAATTCTTCATGGTTTGTTGAACCTCTGTTTTGTGTAAATTTATTGAGTTTTATATTTGCTTTGGACGGCTGAAGTGAAGCACCCGTGGAATTTCTATTCGGGAGTGTCATACCTTGTAGTATTATATGTAGTGTATTGGGGACGATCAGAAGCTGAGGACGCCTGTGGTCTGAACAAGTAGCAGCATTTCACCTTTTCCAATTTTTTTATAATTGTGACCATTTGACCATTTTTCCACAAAAATTGTTTGAAAATTGTTTTCACCAATTGGGATCTCAAAACCAACCTCCGCTTTTTCGCAGATTCTTGGTAGCAGATGCGTACCAGGGTCACCATAGGATTGAATTCGAACCCTTGGCACCGTAACTCAGGCAGGGGATAGACGGGTCTC
>NMRA01000262.1:540168-550288 GCA_002633005.1 Phoronis australis
AGACAATGACCATGCCTTTCCATTTTGCAAAGTACAACATACTACATATTTGCCCTCTACTGGCCACTTTATGGTACCAATAAACAACCTTAGAAGGATACCGTATACGGTGCAATTGTGGGCGCATTTCAACGCTCTGCGTTGCTCTTGTTTGTTCATGACATTGCATTTGTCAAACAGTTTGCTGAACGCTAGAAATTGAAATGGTCTCTAAGACTTTTGCAAGATGAGTCCACTAGAGCCCAGCTTTTATAAGTAAAATGTGAACACTGATTATCAGATCACTCATTTTGTACTACAGGTTGTCTGGGAGTTGTTGATTATGATGAAGTGGAACTTAATAACCTGCATAGACAAGTAGTGCACTCTGAACTGAGGGTTGGCATGGCAAAGTCTGCTTCCGTGACCGAAGCTTGCTGGCAGTAAGTTGTTACCATAAGTCATTAATTTGGCTAAAACAATAAATATACTGTGCGTATGTGCGTGCATGAATGTGAGGGTGTGTGTGTTTGTGTTTGTTTGTGTGTGTGTGCGTGTTTGTGTGTGTGTGTGTGTGCGTGTTTGTGTGTGTGCTTTGATTACCAATCAACTGTATGAAGAAGGACGTAAATAGCTAAACAAGTATTACTTATGTAATATTTATTGAGGCACATAGGGAAAGTCTGACTTTAAGCTGCATTTCACTCACAATTAAATTGCTGAAACCACTAATGCCACTTACTCATGGTACTCCAAAAGTCAACATTAGTATTCTTAAGATAGAGGCAAGAAGTTTAGGGTTTGTTATAGTACATGAAGTATGTGTTTGAAAGTCCTTATTATCACACTACCACATTCTGTAAATTGATTTATTGTCTCACTGGCATGTGTCAAACTCCATATTATAACAGTCAACACTGCTATGTGTCAAACTTCTTATTGTCACACTGGCGTGTGTAAAATGTCTTATTATAACACTGCCATGTAAAACTCTTTATTATAACACAGTTGCGTGCAAAACACCGTATTATCACACTGGCATCTGTAGAATGCCTTATTATTGAGAAGGCATATAGTTTCGTCATCAGTTTGTTGTGGCTCATATTGGAGTATTTTTGAATCTTTCATAATTGTCTTTTATTTCCAGGTTAAACTCCGAAGTCCTGTACCTGCCTTATCACATGCAACTTAACTCTTCAAATGCCATGAAGCTGATTTCTCAATATCCTCCCTTAGCTTGCTGAACCTGTCAGCAATAAATTTCAATCAAATCTATAAATAGAAAGTGAACATTCGTAAAAAATGTGGACATTGCTAACTACCTTACGAAATTTCTGCACTTTTTGAGTATAGATCAATTGTCATTCACTATTGTCTATGTTCTATAAATGGCGGCCAGTATTGGATATATCACGTGCACATTTTGTGGTCAGTGAGATTTTTGTGGTGTTTGAAAATTTGTACCACGTGAAGTGAAGTGTTCACATACTGAGGCGTACTTGTGGTTAGTCTCTGCCCACCCATGGTGACTGCACATGACTGGCCAGAATAAAAGAAAAGATTTTTTAGTACTGATAAGGTAATTTTACGCTTTTTACTCTGGAGACAATAGATAAAACACTATGATCTATGTTTACTCTGGAGACAATAGATAAAACACTATGATCTATGTTTACTCTGGAGACAATAGATAAAACACTATGATCTATGTTTACTCTGGAGACAATAGATGAAACACTATGATCTATGTTTACTCTGGAGACAATAGATGAAACACTATGATCTATGTTTACTCTGGAGACAATAGATGAAACACTATGATCTATGTTCTAGCAGAGATCCCATTAGCCTTCACATAAAAAGTCTGAATGTGAGAAGAGTGAAAAGAATTTCAAATTACGATCAAAATTCTCCAATTTTGGACTGTCTGTAGAATTTGGGACAAAGAAACTCCCACAAAAATTGAAATTGGCTCTGTAATTTCATGCCAAGGTGATTTTGGTACTGATCATATTTCTTATTTTTTGACAAAGTGTTTTCAATCAACAGAGTTGGAAATTTTGCCATCTTCCAAGTGATTTTTGAATTGGGATGGGCAACACTGCCTCTTTCCAGAGTTTGGGACAAGACTGACCTTGAGCAAAATAGTTCATTTTTCACTGCCCCCTATTGAAGAATATTAATTATACCAATTTGTGGACTGGGTGACAAGGGTAAAGCTTCACTTTCATTCAGAACATACTTCCTTGACTATTGTTCATATATGATGTCATTGTTGATGCCACAGACAATGTAGCCACGCGATATCTCCTGAATGACTCCTGCGTGTTGGCTAACAAGCCTCTCGTTTCTGGAAGTGCTTTGAGATTTGAAGGACAAGTAAGAAATATATAAGTATTTTAATTGACTGATTTTTCATATTTTTCAGGCCACAATATTTCCCTCTTTGTGTTAATGAAATTTGTTAGTACACAGTCATGTGAAACTTGTTGCTTGAATAGCTGAACCACAAGAACACATTGCCTCATTACAGCACAGTTAATGATCATTTTGGGCTATAGTGAGGCGATGGCCAGATGATAACGGATGGCCAGATGATAACAGATGGCCAAATGATAATTGGTGGCCAGATGATAATGGGGGACCTGTGATGGTTTCATGAAACAGTCACAAATCGGGACTCGACTAATTTCTCTAAATGTTTAGCATTTTTGTAGACTTGTGAAGACACTACTTTTCTTTTTTATGCTTTTTTTAGTTCCATTCCAAGTCAGTTTCCGGCTTAGATACAAAATTGAGAATAAACTCTACCTTGAATTTTGAATATTATTGATAATAAATAGCAAGACTGCTAATTTAAGTCCCATTTCTTATCACTGAGTTAAGAGGAGCTCATAATAGAGATGAAATGATAAAAAAGGTTACATCATTCTTTAAGTTGATAAAGGTAACGACGGCTTGATTTGTTTCGACGTTTATTAAAACACCATCCTCAGAAGAAAAAACAGTGGCCATCTTGCTTGGCCCAACAACAAGTAATGATACACGGACACAGTCAGTTACAAGGAGTAACAATAGACTAGACTAACAATGACAACCTGTGGTGTGCCAGTTGTTTGTTGAGACTGGGCTTACACCAATTATTTCTGTAAGTAAAGAAAGGCTTACATAAATTCTCAAAAGGCTTAGGAAACTTTGTTGATTCCCTATTTTTATTTGTTTAATTTATTTAAACTTCTTTGGAAGTCTGGGTGACCACTTCTGTTACAATATATATATGTATACACAACTAACAACATATGATGCGTTACCTATGACACACTTCCTATACTAGGAATCACATGACATAATACCAATTAAACTACTGTGTGCCCAGTTGGAAAAAATTACATGAAGTAAAATACAGAGAGCTATGTACAATAAGATTGAAAAGCTTGTTAAATAAAATAAATCAGTATAAAAAAATTTGTGACTGTTTCATGCAACAAAGCAATGGCTTTTTGACTGTTTCATGCAACAGGGCACTGGCTCTGTGACTATTTCATGCAACAGGTCACTGGCTTTGTGAGTGTTTCATGCAACAGGGCACTGGTTTGTGACTGTTTCATGCAACACAGCACTGGCTTTGTGACTGTTTCATGCAACAGGGCACTGGCTTTGTGACTGTTTCATGCAACAGAACACTGGCTTTGTGACTTTCATGCAACAGGTCACTGGCTTTGTGACTGTTTCGTGCAACAGGGCACTGGCTTTGTGACTTTCATGAGCAAGGCACTGGCTTTGTGACTGTTTCGTGCAACAGGGCACTGGCTTCGTGACTGTTTCATGCAACAGGGCACTGGCCTTGTGACTGTTTCATGCAACAGGGCACTGGCTTTGTGACTGTTTCATGCAACAGGGCACTGGCTTTGTGACTGTTTCATGCAGCAGGGCACTGACTTTGTGACTGTTTCCTGCAACAGGACGCTGGCTTTCTGACTGTTTCATGCAACAGGGCGCTGGCTTTGTGACTGTTTCATGCAACAGGACACTGGCTTTGTGACAGTTTCATGCAACAGAGCACTGGCTTTGTGACTGTTTCATGCAACAGGGCACTGGGGCCCATTGAAGTGAATGCCTGCTGCTACCATGTAATTTTGACTCCATAAAAGTGGCGATGAAAAAGGACAACATTCAAAAATTTTCTGAACAGAACTCATCTTGAGTCATTGAAAATAGCATTCGGGTACTTTCATATAAAATACAAACTGTGAGATGGGCAGCGTGCTCAGTTTGCCTTATTTTGTTTTCACCTTCAAACAGTTGCCTCTGTACACTTTTGGGAGAGTGTACGTTTTGTTCACTCACCTGGAGAAAATGACTATACATTTCTAGTGTAATGAGAAATCTCAGTTTAGACCTAGTTAACGCAAAACAAATAACAAGTCCTTAGCAAACAATGTCATTTGTGCAACACTGTGTATTATATACAAGGTCTTGACCTCATAATTGTTAACTGCCCCTAAGGACCAAATTAATACCAATTTCAAAATGGTCTTGGACAAAAATGAATTTCGACTGAAGACTTGTACTTAAAGCTGTTAGAATACTTAAGTGAGTATGTGTTACTACCTCTTTGAGGGAGTCCTTACACTTTGCTCTATCATGTTGTACTTTATCAAGTTCTACTTTCTTACTCTGTTCTAGTTAACTGTGTACAACCACCTTGGGGGGCCATGTTACAGATGTCTGTATCCTACTCCACCATCCCCAGAGACAGTCACTAATTGCTCTGATGGAGGAGTTCTGGGTGTCAGTAAGTTCCACTTGTACATCACTCCTCTTATGGAATGGGGTTGCACTAACTTTGTAAAAGAGGGACTCTTGTTGCTCTGTTGCTAACATTCTGGTATCCTTCATTTAGTACTATTTAGGGAAAAGGGGTCCCATTGTTGGGAGATTCCATGAAAACAGTTATAATTCTGTAGAACTGGGTAGGGCTAGACGCTATGAAAAATGCCAAGTCACATTTTGTGACCTAACCAAAATCCCAGATCGCATTTTCAGAATAAATGACATTTCACAAAATTTTCCTACCATTTATACGTGCGTAAACTGAATAATCATTATTTATGTATAACCTATCATTTATCATTGTTAAGTGATAAGAAATCACAAAACATCCTAACTGGTGTAAAACCATGCATGAAAATTATATCAATCATGCATTAAAATGTTGTGTACCATTTATGTCATGTACCATTCATATGAATTCATAGAAATGGTCGATATGAATGCGATCTAATTAGATTTGTTTGCATGCTACAGGTCTTTTTTTTCGATCAGTGTGGAATTTATACAAAAAGTGTATCGTGAGTAGCTTGAAGCCTATTGTATTTGGTTGAAATTGGACACAAGATGGCACCGAACTGTGGAAACCATTTTTCACCTTCTTGGTTTGTGGAACCATAGCTCCACAGACTCTGGTGTGTATTTCTGACTTCTTTTTTGGGAAAGATCATTTCAAGGGCAACAAGAAGTGCGCAATTTTTTCCCTGGTACTTACTGTTCTGGATTTATTCAAGATTTTCGGGTGAGTGCTAGATAATCAATTGGAGTTTCATACTTGTACTTTATCTCCAGCGTCACGTGACAGATCCTTATAAAAACCAGTATATGGAGAGATCTCATGAAGTGATACCTGCATTGTGTATCTATTTCTCACTATGTCTTGCCTTTCTCAAGATATTCAAGATTTACTGGTCAGATCAATGTTCTTCTGTTGACTAACTAGTTGCACTTTAGTGGCCGATCATATTCGTGACAGAGATAGCACGAGGACTGGTTTGTGGACAAGACCGCCATTTTTTAAATAATGTTTGCGTAGTTCTACTTCCATGATCCATGGACCAAATGTTGTCATATTTGGTGTTCAAGATCTCCTCAGCTTTCTGCAGTGCATTATGGGTTTCTCTCTATTTATAACTTACTGTACTAAAGTTATTCAAGTGTTTTTTTTTTCTAATTTGATGAATGTCAAAAATTGATGGATTGAATTAAGTGAAACACAGGTAGCTTTCTTCAGTGTTACTCAACTCTACATTTTTCTCCAGTGTTGGTTGTTGCTTGCATAAGGTACATGTAACTTACTTAGAACCAAAATATACTAAGACTGGAGTGGAAAGCAATGTATTCTGAAAAAGTAACAGGTGAATATTGTAACAGGTGAATATTGTAACAGGTGAATAATATAATAGGTGAATATTGTTACAGGTGAATATTGTAACAGGTGAATATTGTAATAGGTGAATATTGTAACAGGTGAATATTGTAACAGGTGAATAATATAATAGGTGAATATTGTTACAGGTGAATATTGTAACAGGTGAATATTGTATCAGGTGAATATTGTAACAGGTGAATATTGTAACAGGTGAATATTGTAACAGGTAAATATTGCGTACAAAGTCATCTGATGTTTAACATGCAGATAACTTTTCATGAATGCTAAGACCACTGAATAAACCCAGCTCTCGCTGACCTTTGGGAGGTCACCAGGTTCACAGAATATTCCCCAGTCGGGGTGAATGGCTTGATTCAACCCTTATACAGTTTTATTGAGAGGTAAAAGTACAGAGAATATGCTCTGGTCACAGAGTAGCCTGACATCAATGAAGTGATTAGATGATTCAACTCTTACACTACATGGGGGAGTGCAGGAACATTCCCTGCTTGAATATTTAAGCATAGCATTTGGAGACCTAACTCGTCACAAATAAGAACATTTTGCATAAAAATCATCAGTTTTGTCTGATTTCTTCACCAGATTTCCGTAATCTGCATTCAAACGCAAAAAGGTACTGGAATAGAGATACCCTGATGAAATATGGAATGAAGTAACAGTTCTTCTTTCCTCTTTCACTGTTGGAGATCATTATTATTGGACTCCAGTCTGTGGAGCTCTTCTTTTATGTAGAGTTCTCAACCCATGAAGCGAACCCTTTCATAGGAAATGCCAAAAAGGCACCCTTTCATTTGGAATTGGCTGTTAAAAGCTCACCCCCCTAGTGGCATGACTTGTGAGTCTAAGCAAGGCGTAAATAAAAAAATCAGTTTATTAAGCACTTCACAATTTTTTTGAGACTGGTTAGCGGCTTTTTAAAGCTTTTTAACATGCAAGATTTGTCTCATCACTGTTACTAAAAAGTAAAGTCTCATTTTTTAAGTGTTGAGATTATTGACTGAAGTTGTCTCTTTGTTTTGTAGTTCCTGGTATAATTGGATGTTTGCAGGCCCTTGAAGTCATCAAGATCGCTACTCAGTCTGGAAGTATCCTTTACAGGATCTGGATCCCCCTTTTAGTTTCAGATTTATTTTCTACGTTATGAATAATAACAATGATAATAATAATAATAACAACAATGATAATTATAATACAGTTTTTCATCATTTGGTTAGAACTCATTAGTTTTCTAAGACAGTACTGTTTGTGTTTGCGACATGCTTTAAGTAACTGTTTCTATTTGTAATAACTATGGACTGTCGTTCATGAACTCTAACTTCTCACATCTTCCTCACAGAGATTGGATAGCAGAAGTAATTGTTTGGTCGACAAACAATTATGTATAGAGTAATTCACCACTTATTTAGCAAAAATATCGTATTGTGAAATTTCTCAAGAAAAATAACGATTAAGAAATTTTTAGTTTATTAATATCACAATTTGTACTGTGTATATGTCATAAGACAACTTTTTGGTAAATTTTCTGTTATTTGCAGTAATGTTGTCAGCATTTTGAAAAATGAAATAATGGCAATTTTTGCAAGTAGTTTTGTGCAAAATTTTGAATTACGATCCTCTGACTTAGTCATTGCTTCATTGGTAGCAAGGGTCAGTTACTTTGTTCAAAGCTCATTGGTTAAACTGGCTTTGCAATGGTGGCAATGTATACACAATCACTGGCATTTTAAACTGCAGAATCTTCCAACTGAAGGAGTTATTCATGTATTCTTTGGTCTTAGATTGTTGTTATTATCGCACCTTTGGTTTAAGTGTTTGGTCCTGAGTGAGTGATGCTCTGGGTGATAATTTGCTAGTTATCTCCCCTTGACCTAGGATAAGCTACGTATTCCCAGCGTCTGTTGCTTTTCGACGGATTGGACGGATCACTGCGAACTATCAAGCTCCGACCCCGTCAACCATCTTGTGCTGTGTGTGGTGATCAACGGACAATTAGGGAACTGATAGACTATGAGCAGTTTTGTGGTGCCAAGGCCTCTGACAAAGTGAGTTTGACTTTTTATTTCCTAAAGCTAATTTAAGTGTTGAATTAAATCACCTAACAAATACTTTATAACTATTGTCGCATACTAAGAAGTTGACAATAAATCACCTAACATACTTTATAACGATTGTTGCATACTAAGAAGTTGACAATAAATGGTTTTCAAAATCATGCAGCTGTAAGATCATATTACTTAACAATTTTCTTAGAAATAAAATTCGATTTAACTTGTTCATTTATTGTATTTTGTATGTGCATAATTTGAATGTTTAATTCATATTTTACAGACCAAGTCTTTAAACATTTTGTCTCCAGATGAAAGAGTGTCGGCTGAGGTAGGAACCTCATTTTTGTTCATCAGGGTCCAAACCATTTGTTAAAGGCTGTGAAATAAAGTGAACTAATAGCCAAAAGTCTTAACCAGTGGAATGCTTCATACTGACCACTGGTATGCTTCTTTCTGACCAGTGGTAAGCTTCTTTCTGACCAGTGGTGTACTTCTTACTGACCCATGGTATGCTTCCTACTGACCAATGGTATGCTTCCTACTGACCAGTGTTATGCTTCTTATTGACCAGTGTTATGTGTCATGAAAAACTGTTGTAAGACTGAACTTTTGTCTCCACACAACTATTTGAAAAAATAATTAAATTTTACTTAAGAAAAAGTGCAAACTCTGAGAATATTTGTATGTAAACTGTTGCTTACTGAGAAAATATCTATAAATTATTTCTAGATTGTGATGCGCTAATAATTTCTTGGGTAAAAAACTTTTTTCAGTAATTGTTGAGTGGGAAGGCAAGACCGAATTTCTATCTTCAGTCTTAAGTCACTTTCATGAAACAATAAAAAATCAAGTCTCTGTCTGTTTGTACATTTTAGGCTAAACTTCCCTGCTTCAATTGTTTATTTTGTGTTTTGGAAATTTCAAGTTAGTTAGGTCTGAAATGTATGCTTTTGAATCTTTGCACTTGTTGGAAGCAGTGATCTTATGAATCTTTGTATTTGCTGGAAGCAAATATCTCTTTCTACTCGTTGGAAGCAAATATCCTTTCTTGTTAGAAGCAGATGTCTCTTTGGACTAGTTATAAGCAGGTGTCTCTTCTTGGTTTTTAATTCGTAACAACAGATATTTTGATTTTGTTTTGGGGTATTTGATCGCCACACCTTTTTGTATTGTTCTAAAACTCCCATGACCCCCTCGACCCAAGACCCCTTGGCCCATGACGTGGCAATAGAGGTATTTTTGCGCTTACATAATTTATATTACGTTGACGAGTGACTTTCCTTGAAGACTTAACTGTCGTCATGTGAGGGAACAAAGAGGTCGATGGTCATTGGCCTCGCAATTTTTTGCGAAACTAAAAGCAATTAAAGAAAAGCATATTCACGTAAGAAAATCGAAGACTTTTATGAAAAAGCTGCGAACGACTGTTGAAATGTTGCTTGAGATAAAATCAGTTTAATTCTTGAGCGCAGGGCATTTCATCATAATTCATTCTTTATTGACGTCAATGTTGTCTCTTTATTGTTAGTAATTATTCAACGTCAGGTATCGCATTGTCGTTAAAGACGTTTAATGTATTTTACCTTTTTTGAAAGATATTCTTGCATGTTCTTCATTGTTGAAGGTACTGGCATTTTTGTGAAAGTCTCAACTTCTCAAGACATTCATCTTGTTGGAAACTTTAATCAAAACATTAAACATTTATTTGGTTTTAAAAAATCTAAAAAATAAGTTCCTTGCTCTGCATAGTGCTTCCTAAATTGGCGAGATGTCAGTGTGTCTGTGTAGATGTCAGTGTGTCTGTGTAGATATCAGTGTGTCTGTGTAGATATCAGTGTGTCTGTGTAGATATCAGTGTGTCTGTGTAGAT
>NMRA01000262.1:552634-572534 GCA_002633005.1 Phoronis australis
CAACGTCATGGGTTGAACCCAAGTCGTTCGGCACACTGTTCGGATCAGCAACTAAGTGTATAGAGTGAAGTGAAAGTAAAGTATATTTAGCGTCGAGAAGGTTCGTAGAGGGATGAAAAGATGTGTTTGCGGAGGCTGCAGCAACAGCAGTCAGACGGAGAACGTCTCGGTGTTCCGAAGGACGCCAAAGTTGCGCAGTAGTGGCATCGCTTCGTGCGCCGAACGACAGTGTGGGACCTCAGCGTGGACCAAGCGATTCTGTCCGGGGCCACTCTGTGTTTTGCCCACTTTGAGGAGTCGTGTTTCGACTCCAATCAGAGGAGATGTTACGATGAAGGCCTGGTTCAATAAAGGACAATATTTACTATTCAGAAACATCGGCTCTTTATTCAGGATCGTCTGTTGGATGACTGGGTTGACTGGTCGAGCCCGAGGCCGCTTCTCTGGCTGGAGGATCCAGTTCGCAAGGCCTCAAAGTAGAAAAGTACGCAGCTGAAAACATATCAGACTCGTTCTAGCTTTCGTGCAACCCCATTTCGTCATCCTGGCCACCATTCTCGTACGTTTCTTCATAGTATTTGTTCATTTCTTGCTCATAATCGTTGTCGCTTTCAAATTCCCTACTCTACGCCGTTGTTCAATGCAAGTCGCTAATCTCTTGTGTTCAACCCATGATGTCACATGGCGGGAAATGTGAAAATTGGCAAAATTGAAAGAGAAATCAAAATTTCGAGCTAATGACACAAAATAATCATGGATTTGGCTACATTTTACGTCATACATTTAGTCTGTGGCCACCGGTAATTCGAAATGTGCAAAAATCCATGGTGTGTACTGTTTAAAAGAAAATGCTGAAGACCTGAGCTTAGGAATACCCTTCTTATATCAATCCCCCGTCATATTCCAGGGCAACTTGCAAATCAAAAATTCCAGTGTTTGACAAATTTTGACAAAACTTCAGAGACGTCTCTGTTGTGCAATTGCAGGCAAAATCAGACCAAAATTCACTTTCTGTTTGACTGTCTAATTAATATTCAACAACAGGGACTCTTCCAGATCATCGAAAGTAACTCTGATGTGTTCTCTACACTTAATGATTCCTGTAGTTTGCTAGACAAAGCCAATATCCTCATTCATGGTTCAAGTAAATTCGGTGTAGAAACTAATCTCATACTGCTTCAATCTGTCGTATCATTTGTTTATAATAGTCTGTTGTTGTACTGATGTGTTGTAAGTCAATGTCACTTTTCACTTCTCTCTTATTCTTGTATACACAGTGGAATATTCCTATTTATTATTGTGTCTTCATTGTTTAAAGCCTGGTTCTAATGCTAACTGCAGTTTCTGGGCTGAATTTTATAGTACTATATTTTTGTGTGTGTCTTAATAAATTTTATCTGTTAAAAAGGAGAAGGTTATCTCAGCTTTCTTCACTTTCACCCACTATCATCACTTCCGTGTTAATAACATGTGCTGCTTGTTTCATCTTCAGTATCAAGTTCACATTCTCACTTTCAGGACTATGATTCTGCAAAAGGCACCAGTCACTTGCTGATTGATGTTCGACAGTCTGTTGAATTGGACATATGCCAACTACCTGGAGCTTTAAGTATCCTTTAGCTGTGTTTAGTTGGGCACCTTTAGCTGTGTTTAGATGATAGCACCTTTAGCCCTGTTTAGATTAGGCCTCTTATGAAAGAGCATATTGCATCTTGGGACTTACCCCCAGTATCCACATGATGATACCATAACTGGAGCATCTTACCCCTATGTCCACATTATACCATAACTGGTACATTTTTATGGGCAGCGAAAAGGTTCAAAATAGACAACACTGCCAAATAAACAAGTTACTTTTTAAACGGACAGGTTATTTGGTTCAATTTTGGCAAACAGACAGGTTATTTGGTTTATTTTCGACAAACAGACAGGTTATTTAGGGAACGAACAAGTTAGTTGCGCCGAACAGACAGGTTACTTGCGCCGAACGAACAGGTTACTTGTCAAACGAACAGGTCACATCTATCAAACAGACAGGTTAGTCAAGTCAAATGAACATGTTGGTCTTGCCAAACAGACGTAGTAGTCGAACAGACAGGACAGAGGGCGCTGTCCCAACTCAAGAAATAGTTGACGTCACGAAGTCATGAGCCCCGCAATGAGCACAAAAATTCCAAAAAGCTGTTTTGGTGGTCTGTTGCAGTGAAGAATTTCTTTCATAGGACTGTTCTCAATTTGTCATCGACCATTCTTTGTATGAAAACCTCTTTCAAACACAACTCTGTGTTACGGTTTTACGTGGGTTTATTCTAGAGATCTACAAGATACATCTATTCACTATGCTGTCTAACTCTCAACTGAAAACTTGTTTGTCAGAACTAAAGATCATATGCTCATGAGTCATTATCATATTTCAGAGAATTGTTTTGCACAACTTACACAATCTATGATTCTAGCTACCAGTGCCATATAAGGTTATGTTTTGGACTCTGCAAGTTTAATGAAAACCACGAACATAACATCCTCCCTTCTCTGAAAGTTCTTACTCATGGTCCAGTGTTTATATCTAAAGTTCTCCAGTCTGTCTTCAGCCACAGTGCATGTCATCCAGTGGTGTCCAGTTAAGTTAATAGAAAACAGATGTCTTCAGTTTATCATAAGACACAAATTACAGCATAGTAACAAATTAGTGTAAACAGTCTGCTTAGTTCAGTTAAGTGATAGTGTCAGTGTTCTGGAATCAAAACAAACACAAGCTGCTAGTGGATCATCGTAGTAAACAGTTCTGTAGTAAATAACTTCTATGGGTCATCCAGTCAACTCTGGGTGGACTATCAGAGTGACAAGAACAAACAGTGATTGGTATTATTCTGACCAATTTCCTCACTGTGTGTATCTCACAGGTGGTTTAATCACTCTCCCAGATCTGGTTGTCACAGGCTGGTTAGGTCNATGGCGACATCCCATTGCTCCCAACTTGTTCCATTCTATAGCCCAACAACAAGTTGGGAAGTTTACCCCCGTAGCCAATATCTTACACGATTGCCATTCTGGCATTTATGATTGGAGGGCCTGCGCTCTTTTATTCGATAATTGCTCTAATCTCCGATCAGATCATATCTAGCCTGACTGGGCTGGGCTGCTAAAAATGAAAGTTAAGTTATAACATATTTGAGCTTAAACCAATAGCATTTCTGAATTCCTCGTCAAATGCTGATCATGTTCCGTTTTTGAATCACCAAAATCGCCCAACTACAACAGAAGTTAAGACAATCTATTCTGTCCAAACGGATTACCAACGAGCTGGGTTTGACTATGTTCTTACGCATTCGGTAATAGCGTGCAACCAGCGTACGTTTCCATTGAAGCCTGGGAGATAATTCCCGTTGGCCTGCTTGTTATCATACGGGACAAAAGACTGAGCTGGGCAGTTAACAAAAGAGCCAGATGTTATCGCACGTTCAGCACCCCTCACGTCTGGAAAAGTTACTGAACGACAGAACGCTGTAATGAATGTCCACATAATGACACCATAACTGGTGCATCTTACCCTCATTGCCCACATGATACCATTACTGGTACATCTTATCCCCTATGTCCACATAATGATGCCATAACTGGTGCGTCTTACCCCCAATGTCCACATGATGATATAACGGTCACATCTTACCCCCAATGTCCACATCATGACAGCATAACTGGTGCGTTTTACCCTCATTGTCCACATGATGTCCTAACTGGTGCATCTCACCCCAGAATGTTGCATTGGTGATGCCTTAACTGGTGCATCTTACCCCCCAATGTTGGCATGACGATGCCGCGAGTAGCTTAACATTAGAAATCACTCATTAGTACAGCATACTCTAACTGGATTTTTTCGGTAAAAAGCAGGCAAAGTAAAATCTATAATTTTGGCATTGGCATTATTAAAGTTGTAAATGTAATGTGGACATTATTGATAACTGTGAACTCCCAATGAGTAAATGAGACTGGTTATGCAACATTACAGTTGGTACCTGGGATTCAGAAAATACTTCTGAAAAACTTAGCTTATCGACAATCAATTTGAAACCTTTCATCGTTAAAACACGTTTGCTTTAAAAGCTATTTCATGTGAGTTGTATTCCTTAATTGCGGCCCCAGATATTCCTATTGAGAGAATAGAAAGGGATGAGTCAATAGCAGTGATAGACAGGGAGATTAAAAAGAGGCAAGTTGATGGCGATAAGTTGCCAGGTAAGAATATTGAAACTTTTAAGAGGTCCACTTTAAAATGCCATTAAAAATGTCGGCTAGCTTTATTTACTAATATTATGCATTAATGTTGGACTTGGAGATATATTCGTTGCTTGTTCTTTGTTTGTTTTTTACTTTCCAGGTCTGTAATAAATGTGTGAGCATACATACTTCAAGTACATTGAAACTTGGAGCACTTGTTAAGAAATAATTGGTTCGAATCATTGAAATTGTATTAATGTTGGATTAAAATAGGAAACTGAGTTGTTCTAACAGTTACCAATACAAAAATATAATACTATAAAATTCAGCCCCAAAACCAGAGTCAGCATTATATCTGATTTTCAGACAACTGAGTTCATAAGTTGCATCATCAGAAGACAGACACGTTTTCTTTTTCAGTTTATGTGGTATGTCGCCTTGGTAACGATTCACAGACAGCTGTCAGACTGCTCAAAGATAAACTGGACAAAAATACTCGGGCAATTGTGAGGGACATTCGTGGTGGACTGTTAAGCTGGTCGAAATATGTAGACCCCACTTTTCCTACTTATTGAATGCACATTGTTATAATAAACTTTCAGTTTGCAAGTTGCTTTTATTCTTCGGCAGTTTAATCTGGTATGACAGATGTAGAAAACAAACTAGAAATAGGCTAGAGTAAATGGTTGTATTTTCGTGTTCTTTCTTCAAAACATCTATCATTGTTTACAAAATAGCTGCTGACAAATGAGTAGCAAAATTTCTTCAGTGTCTAACAATATGTCACTTGCCCTAGTTGATCAACAGACTCGACTTTCAGAATTATGAAAGCCAAGAGCCGTGCTGTGGAAGATCAAGTACGCCCATAACACCAACAGTGTAAATGTGCTGACTACAACTTCTGTTAGCTGGGTACGTGGCAGCAGCGAAAATAGTCTTCAAAGAATGCTACTATTAATTATACAGTTAAGCATGTTTTCCTTCATAAATTAGTTGTTCATTTAAAGAAGAATGCCACCCAAAACGACATATTTTGTATCAATTTAGATCGAGTAGTTCTACTCGACAATGGCACGTTCGGTTGCGTTACCGGACTCCTGACGGAGATGTTGAAATTATCCAATGACGTAATTGATTTCACACGCAGTCTCTTCAGCCGTTCACAACACTGGTTACTGGTGTCAGCTTATCGCTTGAATTCATCGTTTAACACACTTTAAATCATCAAACTTCGTTGTAAAACCCTTAAAAATACACCGAGTTCTTATAAAAACGTGTTATTTTATTTCGCTGTTACGGATTTACTGGTAGTTGGACACACCGTAGCCTACAAAGTTCGGCAGGCCAATTTTCCAAGGTCCGTAGCACTGAGGAGTTTGGGGTCTGTCCGGAGATAAATTCGAAGTATTCTCCCGTGAAATACAGATCAGAGAACCTAGATCTGTGTTGTTCTACTTATGATTTTTAGAGTTCTAAACACACAAAACGCTTGTTATCCCGGCCAGTGGCTCGGTACCCGATCAGGCCCGTCGCGGCCGGACTGACTTGTTATCCCAGCCCGGCAGTGACTCGTCGCGGCCGCCGGGACTGGTACGAACATAAACCAGCATGAGTTGGAAACTAAACTTCCAGTTACTAAAAATTATAATAGCGAGCCAAACAAATAATTGTGCACGTAAATATTTATGTGAATTAGTCACGAAACTGAAAATCTAATTACTTGTCGGTGGCCGCGATGTCGGGTTTCCCTTCCACTGACCGTCAGGGCAAATGTTGCACAGTAACAATGATTTGAATAATGTATTTGTATTTCTGAATATCCCCTAACATGTGACAATAGCATATAAAATCGAGTAATTGTTTCACAACAGCTTTCTGTAGGCAAACACTGAATTAGCATGCGCTCACGACGGCCTCGGTGCCCTGTCAATTACCTTTGTTGCATCAAAAGCCGATAACGCAGTGGTTTATTCATTGCTGGCTTCTCAAAACATTTGCACTCACGAGCACCCCAAGGCATTACAAATTGTATCTAATGAGACAGCTAGACTTTGTTTCAGTTTCATATAAGCATTGGCTAGGATGAGAATAATTCATTTTGAAACAGAATGCAGAATAATAAACGTCTACAGGGCAACTCGCCCCGCGCCAATCCCGTCTTAATCAAGAGCTCAGGCGACTAAGACTTCACAAGTCGGATCGTTAGGTTTCACAGGCTATCAGTTCGAACCGGAATACACTGATCAAGAAATACTAGAGGGGCGCCGTGAACATGCACAGGCAACGGAACGTATGGATAGTTCTTTGGTAAACCGGAATTCGTCAGAAATCACTGTCGACGAAATGCCGGCCACAGACACGGCGATGTTTCACGGCCTCATACTTGCTATTACAGCCTACCTTTCATTATTTTTCTGACTACTGCGAGCCATTTCCTAAGCATTTCGGGCTCTCCAGGAAGTCGAAAAAACGATATACCCGCTTTCTTCGCAGCTTCATAGTTCGGACAAGCGGGAACGATGCTCCGCAATATAGCTGCATTCACTCAGGAGACGAACCACTGACGTCGCTGCGTCGTTTCTCACCTTCCTCACAGGTTAACGCGACACCTCTCGTCAAGCTGAGGTCAACCGTATAAGAGGCGATGTGGATATAGACCGATTAAGGCGATAAAAAAGACTAATTAAATCGGGTGGCATTCTCCTTTAAAACACTGAACTTTATTATGGTACGCATACACACGTCAGTCACCCATTGCAGGCCTCACTCAGCTAGTTTCGGGAAAAGTTCATTTTTGTTATGGTCATTTTTTGAAGGAGTTGTTTGAAAAGGTGAGGTCCCTGGTATACTAGTGCCTTTGGGGCTGTTTCAAAATCCCTCGTTGATACGCAACCGGTAATCCAGTTTCTGGTGGCTTGGGAAAATGATACAGAGTGTGTCCCAAAAATGTACACTTAATTCGGTTCCCGTGGATCACTGAGATTCTTCGCTGGCTCACTGCATGGTTTCACCTTATTTTTAACCTGTGCGCGTCAGTCATGACGTGCTCCGTCTGTTTAGGGCAAGCAAATGATTCAGTTTTTAAGAAAAAATTCATTGCGCAATACTTCTGGAAACTAAAAACGCCAAGGAAGTGCAAAGACAACCTTTCCAAATTAATGAGCAACGAGTTTTGTTTTATTTATTTAAGGACTTAAATTTCCTTTTCGATCTGCAGTTTGTGGATATAAACCACTAATCTAATTCCTTAGTCAATTAACAATTTATCGTCATTTGAATTGTGAGAATAATTTGGCATACTCTGTAGATCTGTCCGACATTCATCAATGTCCTTGAGAGTTATTTCAGTCAGACAAAAATAGTTGAGTCGAAAAATGGCCCCCCCGTGCACCCCTCGGACTTCAACTTTTAAGTTGCATTTTTGCAAAGAAAAATATGTGTGAAAACCAAAAAAAAAATGATAAGCCGAACAAGTGTCCCACGTGCGTTTTTATGCAAATTAGTGCCGCGCCATTACCGATTTTTCGTTATTTGATGATATCTCACTTTTGTTGTTCTTGTAAATGAACAAATCAAGTGTCAAAACCGATATTTTGAGGGTCAAGCATTATGATGGAATAATTTTCTTCATATTCTATTACATCTAATTTGTATTATATGGTTACTAACTATCAATACTACACTGAAAGTGTACATAAGCCGATATAAACACTGCATGTGCAACTTTCAGTGTTAATATAATCAGCTCTTTAATGAGCCAAATTTTAACAAATGTTTTAAATATGTCAAGGAAAAAACGCGGGGAAATATCAGCAGAAATATGGACAATTATTAGGTGTTGATGTCAGTGATTACATGTTCGAACACTCCATGTCACTTTCATTGCTTTCCGTGAAGCTTCCATACAACCCTCCACTTTCCTCTTCTGTGTCCACTTCACAAACATTGGTTAGCAAGAAATCAATCACTAAGTTTGGTAAGATAATAATAGGGCAACACAACCACACAGGTTGTAACACTCTTTCGTCAGTCTGCATCCACCCTTGTCCTTCGTCCCAAGGTTTTGGCTTCTCATTTATGGGTTCGCAAGCACGCTTGTACACGGTGATACGGTGATTTACTCGTTGGATGTGAGTCTTCTGTTCAGAATGGCACGAGGGAAGTCGAGCATGGTCATTCTTGGAGTTGTGAGCAATTCATCTTCACCAACCCTTTGACGTAACATCTTGGCACTGAGTATCTATCGATGACTCACGACTCTGACCGTACATGAGGCAGTAGAACTCTTCCAACTTACCTCCCAATCAACGTCACGTTGCCTGAATGCACGGTAAACTTTTTAGATTATTTTCTAGCTTTTTAAGAGGGCCAACCTTTCCTTTACGTTTAAACGCAATGGTGCAGTCTTCTCCAGTGTATACATAAAATCCAAGTAGAGCTTCCACAGTAGTCTTTTCCCAAGGATTTTGCAAGGTCGGAGAGATTCAGTTGTATCTAGATATAAAGTCCACTTTATAGCATGCCGCATGCTATAAAGTGGACTGGCGGCCAGCAACAAAATGACAACGACATCAGAGTCAGGGATCCAGACGACGTCGTTTCTGTACCCAAGTGAGGCAGCGTACTGGAGGTACAAAACAATTCTTAAGTCAGGCTCTTATTGGTTACTGTAGATATGAGAGATCTCCTGAGTATGAACCGGAAACATCAAACCATTTTTATTATTACATTATGACATCGGAAATTAGTTAAGTAAGAAATAATTAGAAAGTTCTGTTCAGAAAAAAAAATTATAAACTTCATCGCCATCGGATGCCCGTCTACAATCAGGATGGCCATCTCGGTTTTCTTCTACCTGGAAACTGCCTTCTCACCACTTTAGACTTGCAGTAACAGTTGGCAGAGTTGCGTTTTGTTGTCATCGTTTGCAAGAAAAGTTTTGAAGTCATACGGCTTATGTGTAGCTGGTCCACCCAAAATTATTTTCTCTGAACTGTCACGTCACAACCGCTCCTGGGCTTTGATAGATTCAGGGTAGTAACTGTCAGTTGAGAACAAGAAGTGCTTCTTCGACACCGTTTGATCAAGTACTTGTAAACAGACATTACCACATGTTGGAGGGAGATTAGCTAACATGTGGAAAAGAGCAAAACCATGTTGGATGAACAGAACATCCTCAGGACAATGAAAGTCTTCTGGCGCAATGTCATTCAGAAGATAATGCGAAATGGAGGCTTTGTTGACCTTGGAAAAAATACCTGTTGTTCCAAGACTTAGGGGGCACGGGTGGCAGAAAATGTCATGAGTTCTGGCATGTTCATTAGCTCGCCCAGTGTCTGGGATTTAACGGATTGTTCTAAAACCCCTTCGACNCAATAGATGCATCTGCGCTTTTTACACATTTCATAATCGTATTACGTCTAGGAGTGACTTTCCCATAGGTCTTACCTACACGAAAATCTGATAAGCTCACGTCTGGTGGTTAAAACAGAAAGTGACCCGTAAGAACATGATGTGATATAGCCGAATGTGAGCGTGCTACTGTTGTCATGCAAATAGTTTCACGAGTAGCTACCACTTGCCTTGTTCTATTAAGCTTAGGGAGAGAGTACGTTAACGTGAATGAACATAATTTCACATAATTGTTATTTATTTTCTGTTGTATACTCGTTTACAATATACTACATGAAACGTTGAGATACTTTTTAGTTAACATTTTGTTTTTCAAAATGTATTTACTGAAGAAATTACAATTTCGTGGGTTGCTCACACTCTCCAAAAAACTTGAATCTGCCATACACTGAATAGCAGACGATACGATTACACTCTGCGGGGAACGACATTTGTAGCGTTGGTAGGTCTTTGATTTGGTTTGGTCGCGTTTTTTTCTGCTTTTGGTTTTCAAACTTGCCAAATCGACTTTCTTAATTGCAAAAAAAAAAACAGAAAGCCAGCCGAGCTCACGGCCAGACTAGATGGTCCTGTGAGCGCTTGTTTTATGTTCAGATCGAATAAACTGGGTCGAGGAGGTCTTCAGTGGTGTGCAGGTCGAGGGGTTTTTAGAACAATCCGGATTTAACAAGGATCGTGAATCGGGGACAGTTCTTGGCTTGATACTGGATAGCCTATAACAAAACGATATACCTCACACGCTTGTGGAGAAACGAAATGAAAATTTAAATAAAAATACGTCACTTAATACGTTAATTCATATTATTACCTTTCCTTGTTAAGATGGCTGCCATCCTTGGTTTCAGTTTTGCTACAGAAAATGCACTCATGTGGGAAAACGAGCACGATGGAGCACGATATTGATAGTTTATGGGGGCGAATGGTGCACTTCGGAGCTTCGTGCCCCTGAGCCTTCACTGTCCGCCAAGCGGTGATATTTGGCAGTGAAATGTTAATAGCTTTGTCTGTGATAACCCATTTTCCAATTCACTTGGAAGAACAGAAGGAATCTGATCACACACGGACTGCATACAATGTGGAGAATCATATGGCTGTTGGAGACATTTGTCCCGAATTTCATGAAGCTGCTGCAGTTTTTCGCTTGCTGTTCCTCTGGCATTGCTTAAGATTGAAAAGTCGCCATGTTCAGTTATAGAGTCTAAATGGAGAATGGATATGGGTAGAGAGTGTTCTTTGATGTCTGTAGATAAGCTTCGATCTCATTGTTTTCTTATAGCGATGATTTTTGCATTTTCGTGGATAGCTGCATTAATTTCGAAGCAGTCCAAATTTCCCTGTCCCCAGCATTGGATTCGCACTGATTGACATACATGTCAACAGCCCATTTGTATATTTTGATGTTAGTTTGTATTCAAGGTGTGTTTTACTTCTAAAGCTTTGGACTGCAATGTCACAGTTTGTTTTCATGGATGGGTCAACATCAGTCCTGAATTTGGATACAAATAGAAGATTTTCATGCCTCACACAGTACTTCTGCTCCATGTGTTGAGTGTTTTATATCTAAACCATGTATAAAATAGTTTGCATCACTTACTTGTAGTTCTGTAATGTATGACCCACCAAATATGTGTCCAGACACTTAGTTATTTCAGTTATATGAAATAGTTGGCGACATATTTTGCAAAGTAACGCAAAATCGGTAATGGCGGCACTAATTTGCATAAAAACATACATGGCACATTTTTTCTGCTTGTTAACATCATTTTTCCTTTTCCACACATATTTTCCTTCATAAAAATTCAACTTAAAAGTTGAAGTCCCGGCGGGGGGTGTACGGGGGGCCATTTTCCGACTAGACTTAAAACGTTTATTATACTTTGCTATTTGTAGATCTGATGTTAAACCGATTTTTTTCAATGTCAGTCTGCAACGAATTTCAATAAAGCACCGTAATGTCTTCAATGATTAGCTTCTAATCGTCAAAAAATCCGATTTTCGTAGATTCATGTACATAAACATGTAAATCAGAAACCAACAATCGATTCCATGAGCAATGCATTTACCTTGATTTAACGACTCAATTCCTTCTTGAACTCCTGTTTGTGACTTCAAACGACACATTTTGTACCTAAGTCAAAAAGCAATGCATTTATTATCCTTTGAATTGTGAGTATATTTTTGGGAATTGTCAAAATTCATCAATGTCTATGAGAGTCATTTTAGATAGGCAAAATTATCTAGGTGTACCGCTAAATTTACTGAAACATCATCAATTCTTTCGAGATTAACTTATAATTGTCAAAAGTAATTTATGAACCTCGATTTTCGTAGATACATGAACATGTAAACAAGAAACCAACGAATTTGTTTATGTTATAAGGAATTTCCGCAAGCACGCTCACAGATTTTGACGGGTAAGCAGGGGAACATTCGTACAATAAAAATTACATGCGCGCACCCAGGGGGGATGGGGGGAGGGGGCTCGAAGGAGCCCCCCGATTTGCCGAAGTGGGTAAAAAGTCCGCCTCAAAGAAACAAAAAGTCCCTGAAAACGGCACAAAAGTCCACTAAAAAGGCGCAGGCGCACAGTTCACAGACCTGAAGGTGGTAACCCGTTTTTTTAGTCCTCCTGATTTTTTGTTACCAAAAGATCCACTTTGTCAGAGATTCGAGGTCCCCCATATTAAAGGCTGGTTGCGCGCATGAATTACGTTTCTTAATGGAAAGTAATATTATTATTTTTATCGGCTGTGATTCCAAACTTTGCTTCTTGCTTTTGTGTAAATCTGAGTGAATTATCTTGCTTTCATACATCTAGTCAGCAATCAGCACGTCAGATCATGGCGAACAGGGTTCAGCATCCGTTCAACCCACTTTTCCCTGCCTACGCGCAGGTCTGGTTTGCACACGCACAAGACCTCTTGTGACCAGATAATATTGTTTCAGCATATGATGCCGTGCTGTGCAACGGCGCTAGCTCTTGCTCATGGGCGGCGCACCACAGAGGGGCTGTTGGCCTATAGCCCCACTTCAGTGCTACACATGTAGGGTCCCGTGAGACGGCGAATAATGTGCTGGAGTATAGCAGGGGTTGACCAAAGTCGGTCACGTCAGTGAAATGTTCTGTAAATAATGCCTTTGACGACTTTACCAGGCCCAAAGTTGAGATGAACAGTTAGAACGGGTGATTGTGCTTACTAATGTAAGATGGTACCAGTGTTTGATTTCATCTCAACAAAAGGCCCTGTAAAGTCGATCATGTCACTGTATAAGATTGTAAATTAAGTGTGTTCATAGTAATGTAACATGTGTATTACATATCTGTATTAAAAGAAGTTACATATATTATGTATTAAAAGATGTTACATATATTATGTATTAAAAGAAGTTACATATATTATGTATTAAAAGAAGTTACATATTCTACGTTGATTCTCTTTCAATGACCAATAACCAACATGCCGTCCAACAATCCATCATCTATTTAAATGTCTTTATTAAACGGTATCAAAACTATCAAACCATGTTTTTGTTATTAATTGTTTAAGCGTATGAAACTAATGAGGAAATCTGTCCTTAAATTAAAAGGGTGGCAGAAGATGTGTACAGTTGAGCCCCACACCCATTGCTATTATTCTACACCACACTTGAAAGTGAAGGCGTGGCCCATGACTGACTCGTGCTACTCTGAGGATACAAAAAAGTTGCTTGTTTGCATGTATCGTGGCACTATGATAAAGGATTATACCGGCGCTTGGAATGACATGAATTCCAGTAGTACAAGCTAAGTCCGATACATTTACCGGACGGGCAGTAGGCGCTTACCAGATGCCTAGACCACACAAGCAGAAGCCTTAGTCACTGAAAATAGTCCAGAATCGGATTTCAACCCGTCCGTGTTGCCGAACGATTATAGCAACGGAAGATAAAATTTCTAGTATCGAACGGTTAGTCAAGATCGTAACCATGGTGTACTATGTCATTTATGTTGAATTATTCAACGGTTCTTTTTAGAACCATCACACACTATACCTAAGGCTCATGCATAATACAACCAATTGGCCCTTCTAAGGGCTTCTAACGCTTGCCAGAAGAACTGCTCACTTGAGACAGACTTTGAACCAATGAATTTGTTCTTCTGGTGCATTTCAATCTGATCAAAATTAATATACTGCAAACGTTTGGGTTAACGCCCATTTTCACTTAACCGCCCATCCCCAACTGTAGGTGGATT
Organism: Phoronis australis; assembly: GCA_002633005.1. Lineage (NCBI taxonomy): Eukaryota > Metazoa > Phoronida > Phoronidae > Phoronis > Phoronis australis. Next base: position 566,499 of record NMRA01000262.1, read on the forward strand.
TCCGATTTAAGCGCCCGCTGCTCGATTAAGCACCCCCCTGCGATTTTTTGATGATATCCAGTTTATCGCCCACCTCTCGATTAAGCGCCCATCCCCGACTTTTAAAGAGTGAAGATTTAGCGCCCAGTGCTAAGGAAACGCGCGATTTCCAGACTTTTAGCTAAAGATCGATGATCACAATGAGCGCAACGACGCCGGGTCTTGGAGAGGGTGGCTTAGCAATGTGAATCATATACAAGTAACGAATTATTGTCCTTGGTCATGAACTTACTTCAAAATATAATATGTGAATGTTTTTGTCACTTGAGTTTCCGTCTGCAATGCACTAGATAAAACATATATTTGAAAAAATCAGGCCAGAGAAATGTGACAATGGTTTTACGAACCCTCCAAATTCTCTTTAGGTGGGAACACCTCTTGTATTTTGAAGAATTCCCATAACTCACGGAAAGATGTCAAATTCTCACTATTTTGAGGAATGTAACTGCCGGGTTATAGAGGATATATAGCGACGGAAGGGACAGTGTGCCTCACTGGGTTAAGGATTTGCTGCCTCTCGATTTCTGAATTGAGATGTTCGGAATAAGTTACTGTATGTTTGTGCATATCTTGAAGTAATAAAAAACTGGAAATCAAACTTTGTTTTTCACTTATTGAAAGAACGTAGGAAATATTAAGATTTGGCGAGTTTGATGACGTCACAGCGCACTCGGTCCGGCCAGTGATGAGACCGGACCAAGTAAACTTGCAAGCAAAACTACATTGTATTGAGCCCTAAAAATTGGTTGACAACTTTCCAAAGACATGTAGAAGAGATAATGGTTTTGCTGGAGCTGCTTGGTACATGTGAAATGTAATTAATTATTTTTCATTGGCGTCAACTATGCTGTCTGGACTTTGTGGTAGCCAACCTCAGTGCGCCGACATCGGTTTGGCCAGTGACGGGACCCGACTAAGTAATTCTGCAAGCAGTGTATGGAACTGTAAAAATTGCTTGACAACCTTCTAAACACACGCAGAAGAAGTTATGGTTTTGTTCTAAATGCTGGGTACATGTGAAATGAAATTTATTACTTTTCTGGAACGTCAATGTCGTCTGGACCTCCTCAGCCAGCCCAAGTAAAACTTAAAAGAAACTTCATGTTTTGAGACGCAAACATCGTCTTGCTCTATTCAGTGGAATTGGTGTGAAGTTGTTAATGATCAATTATTACAAATATAGACGAAAATTTTACGACTCAGAATTGTCAAAACATCGAAAGCCTGCTGCCGTGGCTCTGCCAGCGCACGACACTCGTGGCGTCATTTCAAGTGAGCAGTACAAGAACAGCAAATGGTTCTTTAACAGTAAAAAGAATGAGAAACTATTTTAGAAGAAGCGATCTTTGAAGAAAAAATGAAATATTCCCATTCATCGAGTTTGATGACGTTACAACACACTCGGTCCGCCCGGGTCGTTGGAAGACCGGACCAAGTAAACCTGCCCGCAAAACTACAGGTATTGAGTAGTAAAATTTTTTTGGTAACTTTCCAAAGACTTGTACCAGAGGTTATTGTTTTGTTGGAACTGCTGGGTACGGGCCAAATGAAATTAATTACTTTTCATTGCGCCAAGTATGTCCGGCGTCTCATGAATTACGTATTTGATAGCCATGGCAACTGTAAAACTTAAAAAGAAACTTTAGATTTTGAGACGCTAATGGGGTGTCGGTGACTGTGGAACGAATAAAGGTGTTTTGTAGAATTATCACCCTCGGGGCTAACTCCCCTTGGGCGATAATTCTCCAAAATCCACTCGGACTCTAGATAATGGGGGACAACGACTTCGCCATGTAATAATCTATATATATATNCAAAATAAAATTGCCCCCCTAAAGTACTCACAAAAACCATTTTCTAGAGGCCCTACAAAATCTGGCCCACCGACTAATGTTATCTATAGTATATACTGAAATAGAAATGAGTTTATACCTTGTAAAAATTCAATACGTTGTGTTACCGACAGCGTACTTGCCAGCTGTCCCTCTCTTGGCGGGCTGTCCCACTTTGAATTTTCCCTCCACCCCGCTACACCATCAAAATGTCCCGCTTTTTGTCACACAGTGAAACTGACGTGTGATTTCCCACATGAAACAGATTTACTTTCCCCGTTCTACTGAAAAGAAACGCACGGGACATTTAATGCAACTTCCCGTTAGAGTAAAAATAAAAAAACGTGGTAGGTAGCTTTTGTTTGTTACAACACCTGTAAACAAGCTTCGACAAAAATGCTGTCGGGACATTTTGTGTGTTGCGGCGAACATTTCACCATAGCCTTTTTGACATAGATCCAGATTTCCCGCGTTTTATGCGGTTGTCATGCTTTTCTGTCCAGTTGTCCCCGTGTTTTCATTCTCGAATGATGAACTCCATGCAACAGGTGCTCCAAACAAGATTGTCTTTTTGTTATGATTATTATTATATTCCAGAGTCCACTTTTTAATAACACAGTGGCAGATCTAGGATATCACTAGGGGGACCAACATTTTGTCCGGCTGTAAGCATTTGCGCAAACCACGATTGTAGATGCGCATAGCACCGAATGGGGGGAGGTCGGAAGGGGGGTTTGCCTCCCTCCCGCCCAGGAAAATTTTCTGTTTTTTTCCTCTAAAAATCAAGCATTTCCTTGATTCCTGAAGTATTATCCAAGAAAAAAGAGCAAAAAGAAAAAAAACGGAGAACGTGTCAAAAAAAAACTGCAATCNTCCGCCTATGTGAATTCAACCATCGTTCGTGAATTCAATCCAGTTTCGTCAATTCTCTTTCTTCAATCCTAGCGGCCTTTGGGCGAACTTCGTGTAGTCTGTCCTGCCGTGAATTCAATCCACTTTCGTCAATCCCAGCGGCCTATTGACGAAACCAATATGTGTCCCATGTGCGTATGCGTTTGAGTTTCCTCGATGCATAACGTCTGCGACACTCATCAGAAGCGAAGCAAGAGTTGTTTCTGACAATGTCACACTAGAGAGAACTCATGGGCGCGGCGCACACTCAAGGCAGTACTGAAAAAAGTGGGGGCTAAAGCCCCCTCAACTCCCCGTAGTGGTTCACCGCCTATAGACCATGTGAGGCGTAGCACTCATAAAAGTGGGGGGCTATAGCCCCCCACCCCCTCCCCCCAGCCCCCTATGGTGCGCCGCCCATGGAACTGATGTCAAATATCGTTGGTCTTTTTGCCGATTCATTTGACCAGCTGCAATTACTAAGTCAACCATCCTGGCACTCAATCCCCGGCCCATCGGATTCTGGCCGCTACTACTTCGGCACTGAGGAACACCACGACGGCAAACTTAGCGTCAACTGATGCGAGGGCCCACCAGTTCCACCGACTCCGCCTTTGTTTCACATGAGGCAATGCATGTGCACCTGGCAACAGCGTGTGTGTCCATGAGTTCTATTTGTGATATTGTTCGTGTTAAGGCATATGGGTAATTTAATTTTATAACACCACTGAATTTAAGAACACGCACTAGTAGATCGCAGGCAAGAAATGTCAGACGGGAAGTTACTGCCTATAAAAAGGGATTTACTCTGGGTGTCTTCGCTAAATTAAAGTACATGTGTCAGTCTCTGCTTACTCAAAATTCATTCGAGCTACCCTGGGCATTCATAAAGTTCCGCAATACTTTCGGGGGATACAAGAAAGCGCCTATGCGGGGCAGCGTACTAAATCAAAAAAATGAAATGGAATTTTGTAAAGCGGGTCGTATGAGGGTATAAAAATCTTCATCCCAGTCAACAACCGGTTTTATGCTAACGTAGGAAGGTAACTTGAAACGATGAGGAGAGAGCTAAATTCGCCGGTAAGCAAGCTAACCACCGCAAACGGCCACATTTTTAGTTTCAACAACAGAAATATATCGAAACATTTCGTAAACTACATCCCTCTGTTTGCGCTTTTTATGTCGCTTTTTTCTAAATTTTGTACTTGTCTATGTACTAGCTTGGCTATGATTACCCCGGGTATTTACTCATCCAACTTACGTAATTTTAGGTCCGTGACACAAAATTGCCGCTCTCTAAATAATGAGTTACTGGAACACTTAAATAGTATGAAAATTAGACCTAATACACAACGAACGGTTACCGTTAACTAAGCCTGGTTACGAAACAATTGTCTGCTCTAGACCTTTAAACACGGAGCTGCAAACTAATGATTAATGACAAAATGAAATTATGCACTACTATGTAATTAAGCTTTTACAACTGTACTCTTGAACACGTTAAGAATTAAAAGGAATCACTAATTTTGTAATAGAAGACGCAAGGCAGGTAAATGTCGCTTGTATATTCGCTTTCAATCGCAGTCTGTTTCTGCACCAGCAAATGCCAGAATCAGAAAGAGGTCAAAGAGCTACATCCGGTAATATGCTATCTGGTCGCTAGATGTCGCGAGAGTAAAAAAGGTAATTTTGCGACTGGGTCGCGTTTGCGCTTCTTCCTGCCTTCCGTTCAGTAACGCTAGGACCTCGCTAAAAAGCAAGACTTCGCGAGATTACGGGAGATATTGCCGTGCATTTCAAATGAGAACACGTGACTTTGACTACGTTTCAGCTAGGTCCTAGCGTAGGTCCTAGCGTCTACTGAACGCACGCGTGCAAAGTCAAAGACATTATGTGAGTAGCTCTGGAAAAGCTGTTACAATGAAATCACCCGAACCTGCCTCGGCTTAACAACTACAACAGTTGGCGAAGTCGGCGTATTTTTAGTGTTTTGATCGGCGTGCGTGACTGAGTGGTCGCGTGAAAATTTTTTGACTGTTCTCGTCGACGTCGTGCCCGTTTTGACAGCCACGTGCGTCACACTGACACAGACGTCCTCGGCTTCTGATCGTCCCCAATACACTACAGTACAAGGTATGTCACTCGGCACTAGAAATTCCACGGGTGTTTCAGCCGTCCACACGAAACTCGATAAATTTACACAAAACAGGGGTTCAACAAACTAGTAATAGCCGAGATTACCCGACCCGGGGATCAAACCAGCGACCCCCATAAAACCGGCAAGCGTGCTAACCATTCAGCTAATAGGCAATTGCCCCTTAGCGAGTAGCTAACAGAGGCTCATATAATTCACCTGAAGCACATCTACAACATTCCCCCCTTTCCTACAGAATGGGCACGCGACCAGGGAGGTGAACACCAGGATGTCTCGCATACAGGGGCCCGTTCCAACAAAACTGACTTAGCTAAGACAATTCTTAAATTTTACTAAATTTTAAAATAAAAGTTAAATTTGTCTCAAATTCATTTCAAGGGAGAGATCTTAAGCTTAATTTAAGTGTTTGACGTATGCTTTTTCTTAATTTTGACAAACTTACCGGATGTGGAAGTTTCAAAGATTGGAAGTTAAGACAAATCTTAGACTTAAGTCAAAAATGAACTTAAGTCAGTTTCTTGGAACGGGCCCCTGGTCATCAACATCCCTTGGTACCTTTACCACGTACCACAACACAGGTGAACACAAGGTAGTCTCTCATACAGGTCCTTGACTCATGGAACCTTCCACGCGCGCCGTCCCGAGGTCCGTGGGTGCTAGTTGGCAGTGCTTCATCGGTAGACCATCCATTTGCCGACTACGCCATTTGTAGTAATAGCCGAGATTACCCGACCCGGGAATCGAACCAGCGACCCCCATAAAACCGGCAAGCGTGCTAACCATTCAGTTAATAGGCAATTGCCTGTTAGTGAGTAGCTAACAGAGGCTCATATAATTCACCGGAAGCACATCTACAACAAAACTGTTGTAGATGTGCTTCCGGTGAATCATATGAGCCTCTGTTAGCAGTTAGGGACGTGACAAAAATTTTCATTTTCCACATTTAGCAAAGAATTTGGCACCATTGTAAAGGTCACATCATAAGCTTCCCAATGGTGTATTAATTAACTTTCTATGTCGAGTGGTTCCAAAGTTATTGCAGTTTTAAAGAGCAAAATTGCACCCGTTTAATTGGTCATTGTTGTAGTGTAACTGGATGCAGATAGCTGTGACCTTTTT
>NMRA01000262.1:572667-586082 GCA_002633005.1 Phoronis australis
TACACTGAGCTTTGGGCCAAGGCTTGGGTAACCCGGCGATGGTATGCGATGACCATCCCTTTAGAAGACGCCTTTTTCGAAGAGTTTGAGCAACCAGGTGCCATACAAAAAGGCATAGCGAACCTTTTACAGCATTGTGGCAAACAATAAAAAATAAGGACGATTGATACAATGATAAATTACGATGTAAACTCTTCAAATATGACATAAGCAATGAATGTGTAAAGCAGCCGATACCCCGCCGTTCACGTCACTGACACATCAGCCAATCAGCGATCGCTTTCAGAATTCAGTGTTTTGACCATGAATTCGAATTGGCTTTTGTTTGGCACGCAAGCCTTGAGTCAGGCAAATGTGAGTTTTATTTGTATGTTAGAACCGATTAACTGCAACATTATTTTGACTACAGTCCCCTTTTAAAACCCAAACAAAATGGCGGAACAAAAATGGCCGCCAAAAATCATTTCTCGACAGAAAAAATCGTTTCTATGAGAAAAACAATATACTTCTATTCAACAATGGACTGGAAAACTTATGAGTCTCCCAGAAGCACAAATACATTGTAGCCAATTTCAAGGCTTGGAATTTTCTGCGGAAACGCGGATTTCCGCTTTTTTCTTTTATTCCCTCCGCGTATTTTCGTTATACTTCTGCGGAACAAATGAGATTTACCATAAAATTATCGCGTCAAATTGGTATCTCACCGCGGCATTGCCAATGGCTCGAAAAGCAGAAACTGCTCTTTATGTTTCGGAGGAACGAAAATTGTAATTGTTGATCACCGGCGCTCGAATTTCGCGATGACTCGTAACCATATCCAAGAAACATGCTTTTTTGTTAGTGAGTGACATCAGAGGCAATCGAGGAACAGATAAATTCAAGCGCCTGTGTCTGGGATAGCGTGGTTCATCAATGGCGTCTGCATTTGGTATAAAATCGGGGCGACAAATAGTGCGATTCTGCGGTCAAAAATGCCTGGAGCGTGGAGTAGACAGAAAATTTCGTGGAAAAGTGGATAAAAGAAACGGTCAATGTCTTCACAAACAACATAAGTCAAGGTTTGTGTTCTGTAAACTTTGAGAGAGGAACAATTACGGAGTGCGTGGGCGAGTCGCCTCAGACTAAGTTGGAGTCGGAGGACCGACTAAAAACGATGAAACACTAGAATTAACAACGCTTCCTGAAAGGAAATTCAACCATATCCGGTTATTCGTTGCATTGGAATCGTGTGTTGTGAGTGATGTTTGAAATTCTTTTGTTTGATCCCACATGCACTCCCATTGCCGTTGGCTGCTAAGCCTAAGTCTAGGCCTGATAGCTTGAGTACGATTTTCTACGTGCCGCCCGAAACAGGATACAAAGTGCTATTTTCGTTGCTGCAAATGCGTTTAAATTGCCTTTTATGTATTTCAATTTATTTTGACATTTTTCGTGTTCTATTTTGTGACTCGAGTTTTGCAGTTTTAGAGAAGTGATCACGTGACAGATTCTGAATGATCTGTTTGGTCTAAGCCATTGTTTACAAATTCTGCCAGACTATTTTCAGTGTCCTCACTGATAGTTATTTCTTATATCACATAGTTTCTTCTCCACCAGCGTGGCTTATGAACAATAAACTCCTGTAATTACTGTTTGGCCAACTTAGGATTGTGATTGATACATTCTATAAACTATGTTGTTTTTGATTTTCATTTTTCCATGCTAACAGTTGGGGTATGAGCCACAGGTTGTCGTCTTGACTTTTTTCCATTTTCATTGGAATTAAAATTTTTGTTGGAATTAAATGTGTATGTATTTCAGGCTTTCTAGATAATCTATGGATCGATTTTCATTTTTTGTGTAATTTTGTATCATAATTATAAGAATTGAAAATAATTTTATTGGTCTCCCTCAATGCAACAAATCAAGAAAGCTCCTGCCACTCAGACTGCAAATTTTTATCATTATTGTTATTATTTTAATTTTAAAAAACTATTTTTGTTGCATCTAATTGCCTTCATTGTTGTTGCTGAAATAGATGTCAAGTACTGGTTAAGATGAGTGCGTTTTGCCAACACGACACAGTAACTTTCGATCTGTTGATGTGCTTCCGGTGAATCATATTAGCCTCTGTTAGCTTTTTGCTAACGGGCAATTGCCTATTAGCTGAATGGTTAGCATGCTTGCCAGTTTTATTGGGGTCACTGGTTCGATTCCCGGGTTGGGTAATCTCGGCTATAACTACAAAAGCTAGGCAACACGCTGCCCCTCTGTTGGATGGTTAGGGGCTACAATACTTCCCATCACTTTTTGTACGTATTTCGTTTCACGAATTTTAAACGGGCGGTAGGCCAAATCCAGCCACCGATTTTGAGTTTTTACCTTGTCAAAAATACATTCTGCACTTAAAACTACCACTTAAAAAGCGCTTAGTTTCTTCAGTGGTCCTTTCTACTTCGACACATATCTTCGATGAAGCTTAGTTACGAGAATTAAGGTGACTTTGGCGAAGAATTCCAACTCCACTTTTTTGGTCATTGTTAACTTTACCACTATGCGCGCGATAACCTCAAAGTATTTCAACTGAGTCACGTGAGTTAGACAAAGGCTAGCGCGAGACATAACGTGGAGTTGTCGTGAGGACTCGATTGGGACCTCAGGGGTCTCGCGCTCCACCGGCTTATCTACACTAATTTGAAAAGGCTTTGTCCAGTTAAGTGTTGTGGGTCATAAATCAAGATAATGATACCAACAGGTGACGCAACAAGCAGAACTACTTTCGTTTTTTTCATTGGTGTACTAACTGGAGAAATTTAGAATTAGACTAGTCTTTTAAACACTATCCAATCGTGAACTTTTTTTGGGAGACTTAAATCTCAATGTAGTTTGCGTAAAGACGATGCGCGATTTTGAGAGGTGTATTGACGATGATCAATGTTAAAACAGAGAGCAAATAAGTGCGTAGTTGATCATCCAATCGGTAGCTTTGCGAGAAAGCAACGACCTTGCGGAAACTGAATAACAGAAAACCTTGAAAATCATTATAAGCGAGAAAGAGAAAACAAATATTTTCTGATGTTTAGGCTCATTAACTTTGAGGAAACGAAACGTCGCTAATATGTTCGTTTTCTCTTGCGCGCTCATAATCAGATTCCTATAACTGTTATGGCCAAAAACCTAGTTTGGAAACATCTACACTAAAATCTTGATGGTATAATATTTTGCCAGCGACCATACACGGTATAAAAATGAATGAAAAGCTGAATTAGGCAAAACTTGATTTGATGGAATTCGCGTCATGGAACGCGTAAATATCGCCATCATCTTCATGTCAAAATTGCCAACTAAAACTCGAGGGGGAGGGCATGAACCTTAATATCCTGGTACGCGTTTTCGTTTACGAACTTCAAAAATAGAGCATAGTGGAGTGTTTGAAGGAACCAAAATCCATCCAAGTCGAAGTGGCCATAATGGAGCGATATGGAGATTTAAAATGACGTGATTTATCCATTTTTTCAGTTGCTGTGTACCTAAATTAACAGGCACAGAAAAAATGACTTACCGTACGACTTTCTGAAACACACCTCAGCGAAATCGTCTAAGAAAAAAGCCCCTCTTGCCACCTAAAACGTACAAAAACAACCAAAGCGCACAACGCGTCGCTTGCCTGAAAAAGTAACTCTCGCTTGTTTTTTGTGGTTTGACATATGATGTGTACCCATATTTTTGGTCGTGGCCCCCTACAACTGGCTACTACTTCAAATGTCGCGTATATATTGACGAGGTCCAACTTTAACTGCCCCACCGGTTCCCTGGGTTTCATGTTTTGTAATTCAAAATGATTGCATAAACTTAAGAATAAATGCGAGTTACAGGCACAGCGTTCAAAAAGAGTAAGAAAACAAAACCCAGCGACATACGGTCACCTCGCTTTAACAATGCATTGTGTGCATTCCACATAGGCCACTCCTCAGATTAGTGCTTTCGCAATGAAAATAACAGTAAGATTTCCGAGTAGTGTAATATATATTGTACATGAGAATTTCAAACGTTAAAATGACTAGTTGTTCATACTATGGGAAATGCAATAAGGGAAACAGGCACTAGCAATAATAAACTCTTCAGTATAAATATTACACCTCATAGGATGAGCAAAACATGCACTAAGTACTGTTGAGATAACCTACTGAGATCTTTGAAACTAACAATTATAAACTCTGCAATATAAACAATACAATTTATACAATGAACATGTAACAAATATGCACACCCAAATAGTGTTACATATAATCTCTGATAAGATCATCCATGAGTATGAATCCCTCAGTGTAAACAATAACTCACATGGTGAGCAAAATATTTAAAGTGGGTCTTAACTACAACATAGGAACCTTCAAAATTTGTATCATAGCAGTACAAGGCTCTACTACTTAACAAAACACCATAAGTGATACTGCTGAGATCACTACCTTCACGAGGAAAAGTTATCAATATAAAAATATATGTAACATGAGCTTGAGCAAAGTACCGGTAGGTGCACAATACTGCTATCCCTGGTGGAACCAGTCACTGAAAACCGCAATAAATTGCACACCTCACAAGATCACAATGATATGTATACAAGAATTTGCTTTTCAAGATCAACCATGTGGAAATGACAGGGTCATTGCAGAATTTTGTAAAAAATCTGCATTTCAGCCTAAAAAACAATCATTTTCAAAACCACACCAGGAGTCACTGAATAAAAATACTAACGAGAGCGCTTGGAGGTGCGACACTTGGCGGAATTAATTGAAAAGACGACAATGGGGAGGACGACGACAATCATGACGATCAAGGCGGCAATTATGAATAACACGATAACATTCATGTGACTAGCGAAGAAATCAAATAGAGAGCATACAATCAACTAAAATAAAGAACAATAGATGGTGCAACATGACGGACGAGCCATGCTTTGTTCCCACATTCCAAAATAGGTGGCGCTACGTGACAGTCTGCAGAGCAAAGTTATGTTTACAATATTTGGCGTGGAATTCCAGTCTACAGTAGGACAGTGCTGGCTGGGTCAGTCGGGGTCAACTTGGCATAACCAAAACAATGTGAACTGAAAGCCAGCAGCTGCGTGTTTGCATAGGTGACCGGAGGAACAACGGTATCCGAAAATCTCGAATAATTCAAAAAGTAGACGTTATAGCGCAAAATGGGAAATATTTTCTGGAAGCTTGTTCAAAACTCTATCTAAAGTGATAGTTAAACAAAAATTAAAAAAAATTCGAAAAAATTGAAAATTTGCCGGGATTTTTTGAAATTCAAAGTCAAATAACTCGAAAATGGTAAGTCTGAGAAATACGCTCTCGCAGACTTTTTGAAAGGCCATACTGAAAGGAATCCACATGCAAAAATAACCACGTCATTTGCTCTTCCCGTTAAAAACGCGACAGCAGAACGATTGAAACCGTGTGAACATGCGCCACAGCCGCCATCTTGAAAGTGATTTCCGGTTCAATAAACTTTTATAAAAGCTTATTAAACTCAACAAACACGTGACCAGTTTGGAAGTGATTGGTTTGCAAATGCGCCCTCTACAAGAGAAAACGTTTTTTGGCTATATTTCGGGGTGCGCATGCACCACTTCCAATATTTCCGTCATCTTTGACCGGAAACGATTTTCAGCACACTTGTTGCACTTTCGTTCTAGTATAATCGTACCGATTTTCAGCCATGTACGTCGAAAAATGCGGCCTATACAAGCATTTGAGTGTGAAATCTGATACAAAATGGCCGCCACGTCCGCCATTTTGTAACCGATCATGAAGAAAAACTATAGGCTTTCAGGACTTTCGGATCTACACGTCGTGTGCAAATTTCATGAAAATCGGACGAAAATTGCGACCTGTAGAGTGCGAACAAACAAAAAAAACTTGCTGTCAGACCAACATACTTGGCGGAANAACGGTTTAGGAGATACAGCCATAGGCGCAAAAAAAACAAAACTGCCACTAGGAGGCGCCACAGTAGTCGAAATCGTCGGAAAATCATCGTCAACCGTCCTCTACATAGTAAGCACATACATGCCAATTTTCACAATCATCCTTTGAGCGGTTTGGTTGATAGAGGGGTGGAAGCACAAAAACAGACTCGAAAACAGTAAAAATGGCCACTAGGTGGCGCAAACTATGTCGAATCCATCCGAAAACGGCAGGATAGCATCATCTCACTACTAGGTGCTTACATACCAAATTTCATGAAAATCCGTTCAGGACTTTTGAAGATACAATGGTAAGCGTAAAAAACTAAAATTGCCACTAGGGGGCACACCGGTAGTCGGATCCGTTCGAAAGTTCGCACATGCCGTCCCATTCATGAATGGAACATATGTGCCAAATTTCATGAACGTATGTCAAAGGGTTTTGGAGATAGAGCAGCGGACGCCGCCCGGACGGACGGACGGACAGAGATGACGGCATAATGCGTCCACATATAAATATGTGGGCGCATAAAAAGTAGACGTTATAGCGCAAAATGGGAAATATTTTCTGGAAGCTCGTTCAAAACTCTATCTAAAGTGATAGTTAAACAAAAATCAAAAAAAAATCGAAAAATTGAAAATTTGCCGTTTTTTTTGAAATAACTCGAAAACGGTAAGTCTGAGAAATACGCTCTTGCAGACTTTTTGAAAGGCCATACTGAAAGGAATCCACATGCAAAAATAACCTCGTCATTTGCTCTTCCCGTTAAAAACGCGACAGCAGAACGATTGAAACCGTGTGAACATGCGACACAGCCGCCATCTTGAAAGTGACTTCCGGTTCAATAAACTTTTATAAAAGCTTATTAAACTCAACAAACACGTGACCAGTTTGGAAGTGATTTGTTTGCAAATGCGCCCTCTACAGGAGAAAACGTTTTTTGGCTATATTTTGGGGTGCGCATGCACCACTTCCAATATTTCCGTCATCTTTGACCGGAAGTCAATGATTTTCAGCACACTTGTTGCACTTTCGTTTTAGTATAATCGTACCGATTTTCAGCCATGTACGTCGAAAAATGCGGCCTATACAAGCATTTGAGTGTTAAATCTGATACAAAATGGCCGCCACGTCCGCCATTTTGTAACCGATCATGAAGAAAAACAATAGGCTTTCAGGACTTTCGGAACTACACGTCGTGTGCAAATTTCATGAAAATCGGACGAAAATTGCGACCTGTAGAGTGCGAACAAACAAAAAAAAAAACTTGCTGTCAGACCAACATACTTGGCGGAAGAATTCCGCCAAGTAAAAAAGACAGTATGTAATTCACTTCATGGGATGTAAACAATAAGTATCCTAAACTGAAAAGATCAGTCATCCAAGGGTTGAGGAATATTCAAAATAAATACACTGGTTAAGCAATAAACTAGTAATAACAATAACGGATACATGTCGCAATAAATACACCCCAAGTTTTTAGGAGCAAAACTAGCATTTCAAGCTCAACAATGTGGAAACCACACAAGCAGCTTACACATTTCCAAACCACACAGGCAATACTGATGTGGTACATGAATGAGGTGCACATCTGGAGAAAAAGTAAAATATTCTCCCTAGTTGTGAATGTCCTAGCTGTATGAAGCATCCAGGTCATTCACTGAATACCAGGCACATATCTGTGCTAAATATTAAACCAAACAATCAAGGTGTATACTGGACTGGATTGTTTTGTAAACAAAAGTCCAGAGTGAACAATAGGGCCAGTTGTGTAGGACTAAGGGTTAGGCTAGTACTGGTATGCAGAATACAATGGCTTATCAATTATGTCATCAAGTTCAGTCAACAGAGAGTGCACTTTAGCAAGGGGGTTGGGGGGATCTATAGAAAACAAGGAAATGAAACATAAACAAATGTAAAGAAATGAGAACAAGGTAACAAAGACCTGGCTGCAGAATGCTGTCTCCACCTCTTATTAATAAAACTTAATTTAAAACAATGGCTTGACATTATTTCATTTGCGAACACCATTCGAAAAATTCTGGATCAGACACTGGCATTGAACATCCCAGAATACCAATTCAATCCCACAACATCGGACTTGTTACAGTAAATCTACTTTACAAAGAACAAAAACAACATTGAAGGCACCATGGTAGATTTGTCCAGAGGTTTATTTTTCACAAAGAAACAATGTTTCTCTGACTTAAGATGTGGTACAAGTACATAGTCTGTACTTTCATGAACACGCAATCCCATTTATACAGCCAACAGCATGCGAGCATAAGTGATGATCAAAAATACTTTTCTTGTCCAGGTCCCGAGCCCGACATAGTCGATCGGCTCAGCCTCTTATGAATCACGGCTCGACGAGCTGGTCAAACTCAGACGGCCATCCAGGAAAACCGACGTGAATTCCTGGCGCTGTCTTTTACTCCCCGCACAGTTACTTCCGCCCAATGGCTGTTTTCGTCAACTGCCTGCATTTTCTGTCCATCTTCCATTTTGAAATGGCTACTTTTGAGTTGAGAGCAAAAACAACTATACAGCTATTCTCACGTGTTGTACTGGACTCACTGCTCACCACCATGTGGAGTTAGGTCCTTATGGACATATGTTCACCAAACTGAAATTGCTGTTTACTGCTAAAATATAGCTAACGATTTTACTTATATTTCGATAATTTAACATGCAAATAGTTTAAAAATGACAATTATAAGTGGATTTTGACGTCTTCCTTTGTTGACAGTGAAACCGCATTACCGCGTAGTAATCTTTTGTGACGATTCTCCAGTGTGCAGGGCTAGCCTGTACTGAAAGTGAAATATCTCGGCCAAAACTTCGATTTTCGTCGGAGAAAAACGCTTGTTTTCAGAATTTTATGAGGAATTAGTTGATGAATCTTTTACATGTCGTTGACAAAAAGGCGAAAATACAAACGCGCGAGTCACATTTCTTCAGGCAGCCCTATCACCAAACCATCAGCTTCACAGGCAATAAAATGTAATCGACTGAATAGATCTGTCGACCACAGATCTACTCTGTGGTTTTTCTCTTGATCCCAGACCGTCCCCAGTTGTTCCAGCTGCCAACTCAGGACAGTCTCTTTGGAGGTTTTAGCGTTATGCTTAGCGAAGGGCGTGACGCTGGCACGTGACATTTGCAAAATAGCATGGGAAGGTATCAGGTGAAATTTGTAAGATTTGTGTCCCTTGGACTTATTATTCGTCACATGCGTGATTTCACGTAAATTCCTCAAAATGGCACCCGGTAAGAGAAAGTCAAGCAAATTGCGACAGATTTTCGTCGATTAGTTCAAATTATCTTGACTGGATCGTCTCCAGACTTACGGCACGTGTTAATTATAGATTTTATTTCCTGTATTTTGGCATCCAGGGCAATGTAATTGCCTATAACAAACCATTAGTAATTGTTCTTTTTTATTATTACCATTCACGGTGTCCTGCTCCAGCGTGTTCGCAACAAATCTGCAGTCAAAGCCAGTTTCATCCTCTAAATAACTGACCCGTTATTCAGTGATTGCCTGGTTCTCTAAATCAGGGTCAATTATATCCGACTAGTGCCAGCATTAACTCGTCTATCCCACATAAATTGACGACTTGTCACGGAAAATCATGGCATCGATAACTCCACATTTTGCCAGACCATTTCGTAACCTTCCGTGCAATTGCCATCCTTCCGTAACTCATTGGATAATTCCGTATCATCCTTGACCTTGAACCGACTCACAGACATTTCCTCTGTTTCTCTGAAGCTCCTTGACAGAGTTTTATGACATATGCGATGACAAGTTCCCGTTTTCGGATGGATTCAAATTATTTTGTGCCATCTACTGGCCATTTATGTGATACAAAAAACACCCCTAGAAGCTCACCATTTGCGGTGCATTTGTGGGCGCATTTCACCGCACCACGTTGCTCTTGTAGTCTTTGATACATGTTTCGATAAAGCTTTTGTGTGAATATTTTTAAGACGCTTTGTTATGAACACCATAACTATGCCATTGATTAGGCTAGTTAGTACATTTAATCACTCGTAATGACAGAAAGGGAACACATTTCTAACTACAAAATTGTCAATACCCCTATATTTGTTCTAGGTTTCAAATCAAACATGAGTAATATTACTGCTGGCGTTCGGACTGACTTTGAAAACATCCTAAAGGAATTCTCAAAGACAGACAGTGTTCGATACGAGTGCTTCCTGGAGGTATGGCGTGCTATGAAGGTACCCCAAATTTTCTGTGGTCGACCTATTCAAAGGGAACTTCAACAGGTAATTTTCTACTTGAGACATTTGGGCATTTAGGCAAATATTTACAAAACTGTAGAATTAGAGCACTAGCCAAAAGTATTTGAACAAAATGACCCATAATTCCCCATCATGACGGCTGCATGTTCTCTCATGACAAAGAATGAAGGGGAATTAACAGGGAAGTTAGTATGGTGGTTAAGCCATTCTGTATTTCGAATTTTTCTACCCATATTGGCTATTAACATATATGTATGGACTATTAACAGTTAATTGAGTCTTATCAGTCATATTGGCTGTTAACATTCGCATATTGAATATTAACAGTCATATTGGTTGTTAACACTCATTAACTATTAAAAGAACTAGCAGTCGTAATGGGAAGACTGAATTTTTATGAAGACTTGTCTTGCACTGTATTTATTAAAAGGATATTTCACGAGAGAAGAAAATCTTTAAATTTGTAATAACTCAGCCATTAATTGGTGCACATGCCACATGACCATGTTGACTTTTCAGTAAAATTTTGTAAGGTATGTGGCTTGTTCTTAATGCATGCTATTAACCCACATGTTCTTTAATGCAGGTTATCCACACGTTCCTTAATACATGCTCGTAATGCAGGCCATATACCCACATATTCCTAACGCAGGCCTTATACTCACATGCTCCTAATGCACGCCATATACTCACATGTTCCTAATGCAGGCCATATACCCACATGTTCCTAATGCAGACCATATGCCCACATGTTCCTAACGCAGGCTATATTACCCACATATTCCTAACGCAGGCCATATACTCACATGTTCCTAATGCAGGCCATATACTCACATGTTCCTAATGCANATACCCACATGTTCCTAATGCAGGCCATATACTAACATGTTCCTAATGCAGGCCATATACTCACATGTTCCTAATGCAGGCCATATACCAATGTGTTCCTTAATGCCAGCCATATGTCCACATGCTCCTCAATTATTGCTTGAAGTGATTTTTATGCACCCTCATGTACAGTGTGTATAATCTAATAATAAAGTGTGTATGTATCACACAGACGTTGGCGAAGCAGTGTTCCCGCCAATGAGATACATGTAAATAAGGTCCCCGTGGTCTTAGCTCAGTTACATATGCGGGCGTTTATTTGACAATTTATAGACACTGGAAACGGAGCAACTTTGACTAAAGATTAATAGATTCACACTCTGTTTTAAATGGCTTGAAAATTCTTAACATTTCGTCTAGAATACAATTTAGGCTAGTAAATAGAATGTCAGTAGGGAGACATAAATATATATTTACAACATGAATATTTTTAATATATACTGCACAACAAACTAGGACATGAATTTTTGCTTTTCACAAAGACTGTTTTAACTTGACACTGGGCAACATCGCTTAGCCGATTCGGACGCACAGCATATAAAGGTGTGCCGGGAGGAAGGTAAGTGGGCTATAGGTTCACAGAAAAAATTGTTGCCGTGAACCCTGGATCTGACTTAGAAACACAACGGTCTCATCACCGGTGCTTATTAAATTATCTGTTAATCCAATATACAAAGCGTGACACTGGCGATTACGCGAAGTCAGAGAACATACATTCAGTGAAACCGCTATCAACCGTGGCAAATATTTTGAGTCTGATTACAACTGCTAAGAAAATGTGTGAGATATACACAAACCATCCACATTGCTAACTATGAACTGCGACATCTGTCAATACATTACACCGGTGGCAGTTTTAAGTGATGTGTAAATAATCACCGTTACTTGATGAACTTCCACATTTACATTCAACCACCGATTATGCGAAAAAGCGCACCGTCCAAAATGTGAGAATTACAGCCAATGATGCTAAAATTAACTTTTATGAAATTTGAAAAATATGGCAAGTGCCGTATTCGATCATGTCCCAAATTTCACAATCAAAACAATTCAGTTTGGGGTTGGATTTAGGTGTCTGAAATTCAGGAGGCTGTCGTAAATTTAGGAATTTTTGCTGTACCATTAAAACCCGTAGAGCCTATTACTCATTCATAATAAACAAAAAGGTCAAGACCTTGACAATGTTCTATAAATTTATTTTATTCATTTTGTTCATAGCGGGTATATAACTTTCGGTGGAAATGTACAGTCATGCAAGCTACGTTTTAAACAGTGCAAGGCAGGGATTTTTGCACTTTAACCTTTGTTTATAAAATGGTAGTTGACAAGGCAAAGAACCATGCTTTGTAAAATCGCTTTCACCTGAACACCAAACAGAACTGATTGTAAGGACAATTCTAAACTATGTCCAACAGCATCTACGAGCCAGTTATTACATTAGTCCAAAACAGTGAGCAGCGTTACAAGACTTGTCTTGTTTTGGGGCAAAAAATTGGACTAAAGATGTGACTGTAATGGCCATTTTTTGAATTACGTTTACAGAGCTCTAGTTTAGTGGCTTGTGGCTGAAATCTGAAACAAGATGGTTCTTAGGCAGAAATTGTGATATTTTCTGCCGTTGCCAATGCCAGTATCTTACTCATTGTCAATAGGTCTGTACCCTTGTTTTCATTCTCAACCTTAATTCTAAGTTCTTAATTCAATCTCTTCTAGTGGCTCTCTTCATGGCGCCTTCATTATTACTTTTTAATCAGTTTCTGTCATCTACCTCAGTCTCTACACATCAAACTTCTCAAAGGATCATTTTAAAAATGGCAGTTATGTTCCTGCCCAGATGTCTGCAGGTGAAGTGTTCCTGCCCAGATGTCTACAGGTGAAGCGTTCCTGCTCAGACGTCTACAGGTGAAGTTGGCATTCAGATGAGCCCAACTACTCTGGCATCCTCTAGTGCCTATTTTGTGTTTTAGCTGTATCTTTTACGGTGGAAGTTTCATATCCAGATGATATCATTTTGCAGTTTACTGAGGACTGTTTGCGCATAGCAGTTAGCTTGTGGATGCCTCCTAAGCCTCCTAATGACTTGCTGCAGAGAGTCGGTGCACTCTATCTCCTTTATGGACTTTACAATACCCAGCTGTTGACAATCAAGGCAAAGGTAGGTGTGAATTAGAGTTCAATGTGTTGTGATATCCCCATGCCCTGCTGTAGTCCATCTCCCAAGTGATACATTTAATGACGGACTGTGCCAGTTGCGATTTAAATAGCGCAATCCCATTTTGTGGGCTCTGTACAATAGAGGGAGCT
>NMRA01000263.1:0-88691 GCA_002633005.1 Phoronis australis
CTCCTAAAACGTCACTTCCGGAAAAGCGGACGAGTAATTAATAAAATTACGAAAAGCTGTAATTAAGTGAAAAATAAGTCTAGGACAACTAACCAACCTTATTTCAGCTCAAAATGACATGGAAAAAGGTTGCCTTCGCCTTTAAGAATCTTTATGAGATCTTATTGGCATGTAAAATTTATGGCCTTGTTAATACGGAACATGACATTTCAAATCATTTGCTACTTAAACGGTATACCGCATGAAATAATGGGGAGGGCTATAGCCCCCACCCCCCTATGATGCCCCGCCAAGTGACCATGGACGGCGCAGCACTGAAATAAGTGGGGGCTATAGCTCCCAGCCCCCTTTGGTTCGTCACCCAGGAGTCACGCCAAGTATTAAGCCATTGGTGGTCTAAATTAGTTGACATAACCACTGCCTATGACATCATCATTATTTTCTGTGCAACAGTAATTGATTATTTCAAGATTGCTGCCATGGAGTTCAAACCTTCTGGGTCTCTCGCTGAGAAGACGCTTTTGTGTATTGGAAGTCGCGTTTCGGTAACAAGAGATGACGAGATACAAACGTCTTTCTGGGCTAAAATAAAGACCGAATCCAACAGCTTTTGGTGTGAAAAGGTGAAGTCTTTAGGAATCATTGATGAATTTAATGTTGACGGCCTGATCCACGAAAAAGAGGACGGCCGTAAGGTTGAAGAAATAAGTGCTGGAATAATCAAATGGCTGAATGAGGCGAACATTAACGTGAGTGATTGCTTTAACAGATAACTAGCATTTAATTCACAGTAGGTCTTCATGTGCTCCATATTACTTGATCAAAAGCCTTGACAGAACATACCAGGCCACGTTAAGTGTATTCATTATATAATACTTTTCTGTAGAAGTTAGGCCTACGGCGTCGAAAAGTGGAGACATGAAAATTCAAGACCTGCACGAAAAAATAATTCTTTAGTCATTACTTGAAAGCTTGCATTTTTAATATAGGTCAATTTTCAAAACTGTTCCGTTGTTTAACGCACGGCTGATCGCCGACTCAACTTCCATATACCCAAGAAACTTGCCGCAAGCACTCCTACGCCGTGGCCATCAAAAGCAAATGGTAGTTTACAAGCATTGCCTCTCGTGGTTTACAAGATAATTATACGCTATTGTACGCAAGCAAATGCTGGTTACTTTTTTGCCGACTTCTCGACCGTGATTGGAAGTTATGTTTCTGAAAAGCTCGGCATACCTGGGGACAGCTATAAGAGTACCATGGCATGTTTCCTGAAGAATCTCACGCAGCAATACGTGCTTAAGAACACAGAAGCTGCAAAGGTGAGTGGATATTTAGTTCCAAAACATAGGTGAGCGAAGAGTAAACTTTAAAATTGAGAAATTTACGAGATGGTGAAGAAAAGCTACTTGTTAGTGGGAAAAGAGCCAAGAACATGCGAATTCTATTGGTGAAATATAGAGGATGTTAACCGGGATAAGACTCAGTGACGACCAGAGTGAGTGTTGGAAGGGCACAGCCTAGCCCCAGTTATAGCAGTCGCATACCCCGGTATAATAGTTGTCTGTGACCTTCTGATTCAAATACGTACGTGCACCTATCGCAGGAAAAATAGCCAGGCTTATATGCATCCAGATTGACCCGTTCCATATTATGGATAGGCAAGTTTGTCGCCTTAGGTGTCTGCAAGGTGGTGAACAGAGAAGTTCGGTTTTATATATAAGATGTGTCTAGACGACCAGCAGTCCCAGCACTGTTTCACTCATCTCGACGGGATCAATATAGCGAAACCGTTTCTCCCCTTTTTGTCATCTAGGCATCTCAGTCACCAGTCAGATTTTCTTTCAGTACGGGGTGCCCAACTATTCCGTAAATACCCAGGGAGAATTACCGGCGGCGTTAACCAAATTAACGTTTCCTGTTGTCATGAAGCCTCTGTGTGGAAGTGCTTCTATTGGCTGCCAAGTCCACTATGACAGGACCAGCTGTTTACAATTCTTCTGTGAGCTGACCACTGGTATGGCATGTGGGACAGCAACGTGTGAAAACGAATCGCTGAATGAAACAATATAAAATTGGTTATAATTACTGTGAATAACAGTGTAAGTTATGACATAGATTAATGTAACTTTAAATGTAGGTGGAGTCATTGCAGAAGCTAGGTCAAAGAACGTAAACACTGTAACAGCCCCAAAACGCACTTACCAGGGGCGGATCCAGGCTTTGATTTAGCGGAGGGCCAGGGCAGAGTATTTGCTAGGATTTTCCCGTCAGACAATCGCACCCTCAAACTGCCAAATGGTAACGGAGAATTTTAGAGGGAGCCCCCCTTGACCCCCCTCAAAATCAGACACTGATTACTACATGTAGATTGGCTACACTGAGTAAATTTTGTCCCATAATTCCAAAAAACCCCAAGGCAGAAATGTTAGGCAATTTTAGGGTCTGTAAGCGAGAAGGCTGATGAAGGATATCACAGGAATTCAGTAACTTCATTTACATTCTCCTCCCACCTCTTACATCTAGGCCTAGGGTAGGCAATTACATCGCCCTGGCCAACCGAGGGGCTACGTGTTGCTTAGGCATAGGGATGTAGCTAATCAGTGCATTGGTACAACTCGGTCATTCAGTAAACAATGAATATACAGTAATCGTGATGATCATCCTTAGCTACAACGTAGTAGAATGAACAGTATACTACCTAAATCCTACGTAGTCACTATGCTTTGAAATGTTTTTGGCAAAGTGATATGGCGTTCATGTTGACCATTCGCCGATCGGCGATCCTGACGATATTCACTCACAGAACAATAAGATGTGAATCAAACGTTTTCCGATACAAATCCCCATAAGTGGAGTCTTAGCCAAAAAGTACATTAGATCAGACTTAGGCTAGCATAAAAACCAAATAAATCGATAACTTACTTCAGAAATAGCCAAATCGGCCATCACTGTTTTGCTTTCCGCGACCTTTCATCCTCTCTGAGGTCATCTGTCCATTCCCAAATATGGCAACGCAATGCATTCTGGGATGTAATGTCGGATTTGACGACCACGAAGGCGTGTCTTTTTGTTCAACTTTCAAACGCAAAGAAAAATACTCCAAACTCACCTAAAGCACCCCATATTTACGAAACATTCAAAAAAGTTATACAACATGACGTACATGTAATATAGGTTTTACACATAACGAATAACGTTTACTTTCCTTATTTCATACTATTTTTCGCGGTCCAAGCCACTTTAAAAGGATGCTGAACCATACTTTAATGATTCCAATCAGTCCTCGTTGTGTCACCTGATAATGCATCACTGACGTCAAAAAAAATAAAAGCAGGAAGCAACTAAAACTCAAACTCTCTATGTCATTGATTGGATATTATACTTCTTGCAGGGCTTTATTTCCCAGCAGACTCCGTGTAATTCGCTTAAGGCGTAAGTCATGCTTGCCCGTTTAGCAGACTTTTAAAGGAGTTTTCAGATTTTTCTGCAAAACTTTTGACGGTTACAGAACATTTTTGTTTCAGAAAACTTGATGGGAAAGTCGTTTTTGATATCTGTTAACAGGCCAAGACCAGGTTTGGTATCCTTTTAATTAACGCTAGTGAAACAAATCTCACTGCCAACAACGGATAAGTCAATAAGCTAAACTGGGGATTACTGAAAAAAGAAACTAAATCTACTGAAAACAATCAGTGAGCGAGACTAATACATGTATATAAGATATTTTTACCAGTCCGATAGAATAATCTCCTATTAAAACCAGCTAATCGTGCGTTACGAACAGGGATGTAATCGGCGTTTTCACTGCTTAATCTGCTTGTGCTATGCCTGCATACAATGATTCCTACACAGGATATGGTTGCGAGACTGGAGACACCGGTACAGTAGGTGATGTTGGTTACCTGTCGTGAAAACACATTGTCCAGGCCGTGTTCAATCTCACTCATTAGTAGGATTCAAACATAGCCCCATAAAAATAATTTCTGTCAACTTACACATTCATAAAAAGTGTCTAAAACCATCACTATAGTGACAAGCTGACGAACTTTAAAATGAGCTGCTTCATGTCGATTGAACAACCCCTTTCGATTCTCTTTGATGGTTGATGGCAGTGTCTAGTTCGTGAAAACCCTGGAACCTGGGACTGAACACTTAACGTTCCATTGCTACACTGTACGCGGTCTTCACAAATTCGCACAATCCGAGTCTGATGGACATATGTAAGTCTTCTATGAACATCTCTCTCTTTGTCAACAATGCTTTTCTAACAACAATCTTCAAAAAAAAAACAATTGGATTTTTCTGGGGAAAGCATCAATACTCTAATTGTATAAAACAATGGAGGATGCTTGTCTTCGTGTAATTCAGAACCCTGGTCTTCAAGTGCTTCAAGCTTTCATCCTGTAGACTGCGGTCATCTCGTGTTATCTCACGTTTTAGGTCGTTTGGGCTGCATGCTACTGCGTTTCACATAATCAAATTCTGTATTTTTTTACTGAAGTGGAATTTTATCCAGTTCTCCTCGCGCGTATAAAAATAATTGCAGGCAATCTGGTAGACGTTGCTCTTCCCAGTCCAATGCGCAAACTCATGCGGAACGTTCTCACTGACAATGTTTAATTCGTGTCGGTATGTAGCGCAGAATGTCGTTGTGTTCTGTTTTAACAAGTTAATCGTAATAGCACGGCGTATATGAAATTGTTTTAAACAAACCTAAGCGGTTAATATTTGTGTTAGTTATGATACACGTGTCACTTGTTCGAGACTAGTTAGTTACTGATTTTTTGCGACAGTCAACGTTTTTTTCTGGATTTTGAGCTCCTGGAATTTTAGCGTTATGGCTTTTACAGCGTTAACATCTTTCTTAAATATTTTATTTCGATGCCTTTCTGTTTTTTAGAAATAAGAAAAATTACGGTATCACCGAGACATCTTAAGCAGCGTCATATAAGAATGAGGTACATGTATATGTCCTTGTCAAAAATGCGGCATTTTAAGATAATGAGTGCCTCGCTACACTTCACTAGATGACGATTATGCCATGTTGTTGTAACTGTGCCACGTTTAGTTGATGAGAAAAGTCCGAAATCAGAAGTTTCGTCTTTAGTAAATTCCAAACTTGCAGCTCAGACGCGAATTTGACGCCACTAAAGATTACGTAACATTAGACCAGAAAAGTATCATTTTTCAAACGAGAAAATAGTTAACCAGTCCCCAGGTGTCAATTGAAGTAACATCACCGTCCAGTTGGACGGGGAATATGTTTCTGCATAAAACAAATGCGAGCTTCGGCGACCTTCGAGACATAATGGTTACGTGGCATTGCAAAATGAGACCGCAACTGTCCTTGTCGTTCAACTTGGGAGGTACGCTTTGTTCAATTCCCAGAACCAACAAACCCTAGGAAAACTCTAGTCTAAATTTTGCATTTTCCCGGATAGTATCGGAAAATGCCTCTAGTATTATTAAGCTCTTTTTAATAAAATGTGACTGGTTTGTAAATTTCCATTAACAAGCAAACAAAGCCAAGTTATATTTAGTCTTGGGAAATTGGCAGAATTCCGCTGAGAGTGCTTCTCTTGATCTCGCTGGT
This sequence comes from Phoronis australis, assembly GCA_002633005.1. Classification (NCBI taxonomy): domain Eukaryota; kingdom Metazoa; phylum Phoronida; family Phoronidae; genus Phoronis; species Phoronis australis. The sequence goes on from NMRA01000263.1 coordinate 5,597, forward strand.
AGCACTCCATGGGAATATCCCCTTCTACATTTCCGTTGCAACCAATCAAAAAGCTCAACTTCGGTCAAAATCTTGCATAATTATTACATATTAAAGGAAAATTAGATGGCCATTTTGAAAAGCCCGATTTTCGCCACCTGTTCGCGAATGTTCTCAAAGTTTTTGTAGAAAGAGATTAATACAACCCGTGAAAATTTCCTCGATATTACTTCAATCATCCAGGACTTTTGTGCAGTACACAACTATTTCCAGCAATACCAGAAAAGTCACCGCCTACCCTAAATTACCGGCATTTGGTGGAAAAGTCTTTTCCATTATGGCAATAACCGACTGAACAGATATCGGGTTCCTTGCGGTTAACACAGCAATAACTGACACTGCCGATTTGGGAAGTTATTCCTTGAGACCAAGCTCGGTGCATAAAATGGAAGGATGGAAGGTGGCTGTGCAGTCGATTTAAACCATGCGTCTAATTAGTTGCAATGCCCTTGAAGCCAGTGATTGTTTACTTCCTAAACAGATAAGTTGAAAATAATTTCGTTTTACTTGAACATTATATAACAATGCTAGTTAGCTAGATAGCAACAAGCAGTATTTCATATGTCATTCCAACTCACACACCTTAATCGTCATGAGCTCACGGTACTTTTTCGTCACTGAGGTTAACTGTAACAACAGGTTCCTAATTCCCACAAAACCTTTGTACAGGACAAGACGTTTAGTGGTAAAGCAACATTGTAGAAAACCTTGTATGCCAAACATTCTGTAAAAAACATTGCCAAACTAAACAACACAGATAGTTTTGAGTGATTGCCTTAGCAATGTGCACAGATGACAAAATAAGTTATTTTTATGTAACTTAGTAAAAAAACTCTTTATTCAATACGCGTTGACCTTTGATGAATTTTTCCGCAACCTTATATCTCGCAATACAACAATTGTGTGTCTGTTCGATTTTCCACGCAATTAGTCAGTATTCTACGCATTATCATGTTGTTTTTGTAAAGTACCATCAGAAACCGATACCTGCCAAGAATTGTTAAGTTTTGATAATATTTAGAATGAAAATATTACACATTGTTATTGTGGTCATCATCAATCTGGGCCAAAACGAAAAGTAACAGGATCACTATTTTTTTGCATGTTAGCTTACTAAAACAGACACAACAGAAGCGAGAATTCTGCATTTGTAGAAATCATTGTCATCATAGATTATAAACAGATTCGCAACTAAGGCATTTTTCTTGCGTATTATTTTAGAGGAGATGCCACTCTCCTAAATTATCTGTTTCACTTTCCGGTTAGTGCATTGTGACGACACAACAGCCGACCATGATTAGCAGACGACGTACTTGCCGGAAATAAAACTTGCCAACTTGGTCAGACGTCGCCCGTAACTAATGACGTCATTGCTTCTGTAAGATCACAGATTTCGTCCATTGAATGTATACGGAGTTGGCGACCCATGTACTATGGTCTATGTTATCATGCAGGTCAGCAATTTTACCCATTAATTAGTGAAAACAAGCAGCAGAGTTAATTAAAAAATGGCATGGTTATTTAGGTAACATGTTCACCAACTAAAACACGCAATATTTGTAATGAATGTTATCAGTACTAACAAAATCAAATAACAATAAGCGCCTCCAATGCAATAAAAATGTTGGAAATCTAGATCAAATTTCGAAAAATTCTGACATGCTAAATCAGAAAAAAAGTTCACCGTCATATGAAAAAATGATAAATTATTAGATACATTGTAATAATTTCTGAATCAAAGATTCGAAAATAATGAATTAGATATCTAATCAATACCAGTTGCTGAACCTTCAGATTGACGGCCTTCAATACGCACTTGGATACGAGATGACGTTTATAGGCCTCCATTCTTAAATTCTTTTATTAATCTAGAACGGTATATGATCAACTTTCTTTAATCTTGTGACTTTTCTATGATTCCACGTCAATCGTCAGCAAAATGACACCTTGTAAGCTTGTTTCGGAAGTTTACTTGAACACGCTCCAACGATTGGCCGCCGAAGTAGATCAGGCTTTGGTTTGACGCGGGAAAGTGAAAAGAGCCACAGTGTGATCAAATACTAAGTTGCCACAACCACCACAAAACGCAACGCCTCGACATTCGAGCAGCAATACATGTACCTGACGACTTTTCACGCTAAATACAATGCAGGATGACGTGTTGTGATTGGTTGCCTCGCTTTTAAGTATGTTTCGAACAATTAATGCTGGTACCTGGAGATCAGCTATTTAAACCTGGAACGCGAAAACAGACTAAACTGCATTATTCAGACTCGTTCTCTGCCACTGAAACAGAATTCAACCTGCTCACCAGGTATTTTTACTGTTTGTTTGTACAGATTTTGAATTTCTGTAGTTGTCAAAGCATTTTTCTTTTAGTTTCAAATTTCAAAAAAAAAAACAATCTGTCAGCTGTTCCTCACTTCGTCGACTTTTCTTCCACAAGGCAAAGCACATTGTGTTTGTGGGTGTTCCAACTTTACAGCTGGTGGGATTGTTTTGGTGTTTTTAATATGAAATTGGGGATTTTAAGCACTTTAATTAATTCAGTGTGATTTCATGGAAGTTTCAAATTCATGTAAAAATGTGTAGATCTCATGCATTAGTTATAACATGCGCGTGGTGAAACTAACTGTCCCCGGCAGCTGTAAAGGCCCTTCGGGGTGTAGGTCTCTTGGAGTATAGAACAAGGAAGAAGTCCTTAACTATATTTCTTAGTAACGGTGCTTTGGATTAATGACCCTAATTTGGGCTCAGCATTTGTATTTCCTGGTCAACTCATGGAAGACATTGAGCCGTTTGTGTGCAAGCTGTACGGCGAAACTCATCATCAATAGTTGACAAAGCAAGCTACCACATATTCAGGTTGAAATCTGTGATGGAATCATCTCTGCCTCCTAATAATTTGCTGTTACATGCCAAAAGAGCAAACTACTAGTCTGCCATTCACAAACGAGCGTTGCAACAGCATGTCAGTGCACCATCTCCAGCTGATAATGGGTGACTTTGAGCAGGGTATTATGAAATTCCACTGGATGACTATGCCTTTAGCCCCAGAAAATATCATGAAAAATGCTAATTAGTGTAAAAAGAGTGGTTGTAGTTAAAAATGGGCTCTTGTTTGAAGTGGGGCATGCCATGTTCTGAATAGTGTAACTGTCGAGATAGTGTGAACACAGCGTCTCAAGAAACAACTTTTGATGACAAAAATGATGATATAAATGAAGATAGGGTGGATGACGAATGTGTGCTATGTTGTTAAAGAACTTTAAATTTGTAGCCTTGTAACCTTGTAAAAGGATGCAATCCAATACTTTGTGTGACTGAGAGCGTATATTGTACAAGTCCCTCTGTTGGCGGACTGTACCAGTTTTTGAAAAATTTCTCGCCATTTCGCCACACCATCAAAGTGTCCTTCTTTTGGACAAACGACGAAATTGAAATATCATTATATACTATTCACTTTTGTAATCTTCCACGCGACGTACCCCCCTTTTCCTATTCAACTAAAAAAAAACGGGACGCATGGAAATTTTCTGCACCCACGATTTCTCAGTCGACGAAAACGCAGGCGGGACGATTTTGTGTGTTGCGGCTAATATTTCACCCTTGTGTTTTGCCATAGACCCATATCTCCAGCTTTTTAATCTGAAGTCCCGTTTTTCAATTCAGTTGTTCTGTTTTTTCATACTCAAATACGCAGCTGGGGTGAGTTGCATCATAGACTATAGTACATGGACCGCCAACTCCGTATAATTTCAATGAACGAAATCTCTCGCTGGTTCCCTACGCGCCTAGCCAGCACGGCACCAGGTAACACGCACTTGGTGTAACGCATTGGTTAGCTTTACAACAACGTAAAAAATGAACAACCATGAGCCTTGTCATGCAAGTGGCGTAGCTGCAACTATTCCGTTTCTGCAGTGATGTTTAATAGCCGCGCGCTTGAAGCACATACGTGTACAATAAACACATATCTGGCCGATTTAATAGGCGCGGTGTTATTCATACTGTATGAATACAGGACACTATCGTAAACAAATATCATGGACAGTACAAAGAAGCACTCTGAAAAGGCGCAACCACAATTTCTGGGATTCAGATTTCTTTAACATAAATTTTGTGCACCGATTTGTCAGTACAACAGACCACATTTACACTTGCTCCATCAGTCATGCCAGTTTATTTGCGTAAAGCGCTGCCTGTTGAGAATTTGACATGCCAATCAGAAACGCCGGTGTAAAAAAAATTCCCGAGTAAAATTAAGTGATACCTGCGTGCTGGCTACCGACCATCCAGCGGCACGCAGGGAACGAGCGAGACGAAATCTGTGCTCATCCAAAGACGCTAACAAGACTATTCACCAAGGCCGCAGGCATTATTATTTCATGGACCGTTGCGACACATAGCGGGTGTGTGTGGGGCGACGAAGTACGCAAGGCATTGACTATGGCCGATCTTAGCTTGTCAAATTCAAAATTGTCAGAGAAGTGTCTTTGTTTAAAATATTGAAAACAAAAAACACGAGCACTGTACTGGAAAAATACGCATAGACAAAATATAGAGTAATTATGGCTACAGTGAAGTCATTCTTAGTCACAGCAATATGAAGTGAATGACACACATGAGTGGTAGCCCATGCGGACGATTTTTCACTTCTTTCACAATTTTTCAAAGAAACGGCTGGTCATCCAGGTCCCTCATGGGAAGTCTAAGCACACTTTTTTCTGAAGTCTTGCAAAGATCATCCAAAGATGTACTGATTTTAAACAACAGTTTCCGATCAAGTTGCTCAGTTGAGTCTTTAGACACGTTTGACAGGAAAGGGTTGGATTGTTGATAATCCTCAGATACTGAATACCCATGATCCACTAACTGGGACTTAAAATTTAACAATCTCTTTGCTCCTGTTGGCTTCTTAGAAACAGATGGCAAATCAATTAGTGCATGTTTCTGTCGATCGTCAGACTGAGCAATGAGAATGTTAACATCCATTCTTGCTGATTGCTGCAGCTGTGTGAGTTTTGTACATAACTGAATGTATGAGCTGCAGATAAATACAGGCCTAGTATCCAGCAAATCATTGTTGAATTGAATGTAAATGAGTTCAAAAAATACAAGTACCCCTGCTTTAATGCAGCCTTTTTTAAATTTGTGTGCGTGAGAGTCAGAGTATAACAGTTTGCCACATAATATGCATGTCTTTGGCTTTGCCTTTTTCAGTGGAGAATTACAGTTCACCATCTGAAATTAAATATACGTAAAAAGCAATTAAAGGCTTTAATTTTTACTAGCATGGCTGATGAGCCTCCTAGAATTATCTGTATTCAAGTTGACTTACGGCTGTAAAATTTTAATCAAGCTGATCAATTTTAGTACTGCAGATGAGAAATATGTTTCATTAACCTTTTGCAGAAATTCTACAGTTACAGAATTACAAAATATGACTCTGCTCTGATATAATGGTCCCTGACATGGATAACAAGTTTCATCCACTGATAGTAACATACGCCGCAAGATTTAAGGCGAATTATGCCTCACACTGGTAGGCGCGGTAAAAATAGGTGGGCGCGCTGTGTAAAACTGGCCAGTTGTCGATTTGGGCAACTGAACAAAGGACTGATTGAAGAAAAAGGTACATTACAGGAGTATTTGTTGGAGTTGGAAGAAATTAAAGACATCAATGGGTACCTAAGGTGTCCCTCTATGAGCAAGAGGTACTTAAACAAAATGACTTTGATGTTTTAATCAGTGTGAGGCAAAAGTCACCGAATATCTATCAATGTATGAAACTCCCAGAGGAGCTTCACTGTCTCTACTGGGGTCAGCTAGCGACGGTGGTCACTATCTAATCCACTGACTAATAGGAATTCATGTTATTCAGTTGTTACATTCATCATCTTTTTTTCGACCGTGTCCTTGTCCTGTTGTTCGTTTCCCATTTTTCCCAAGTATAAAGTGACCAACAACACGTGTATTCGCCTGGTCAAGTCTAGACATTTGCTGTCACTGCTGTGTTCCATCTGGCTAACACCAACAGCCTGATTCCGTGACGTATAACCGAGTGAGCCTGCACTGAAGTTATTACAACATATTGCTAGCGTCATTCACAAAACCAGGGAACATTGTATCCGACTTGTTTCCAAAGTAGTTATGTGTGATAAGACTGAACTCTGAAGTCGAAGTCCAAGCGGCGACAGTCACACTCACAGTGATGTGTCGAAAATCACCAAATTATCTCCAATTCAGACCCCTTTTAACTCACTTTTTAAGTAAGTACCACCGTGCAGGCGTACATGGCTGGTCCAGGTTAGATTCCCGGTTCAGAGATTGATCAGAGTCGGCATTTACAACAGTTGTTCAGTAACATTTGCATTGATTCATAAACGCGATAGGCTTACTGCCTAAACCATTAATCGCGAGCCGCCATGTTTACAACAACGCCGTCTACCGAGCAAAATGATAGAAGTGAACTACTTTCGCCATATGAGTAAGATAATACACGCAGTGTTGGCTTACGTAGTAAATGAGGTATTCCAAAAATAATATAAGAGTCATTACTACAAAGGGTCGTTAAGCTGAATAGCCATCACTACGAGTCCTTTCGTACTACACGCCCTTCGGAGTATAGAGCACAAAACTAGAGTTCGCATTAACCATATTATTTTGGGAAAACGAAACTTCGAACTATTGACCCTTCGGAATACAGATCAGTCCGATTAAGGAGAGAATACACTCGGCTGTGCATTGCATGGGGTCGATACTCAGAACATAAACTCTTCCGAACATTGGCCCTTCAGAGTAATAACCCACCCCCAGACAAAATGGTGTTTCCTGGAGAGTACTAAATGTAACCGTTCTCAGAAATCACAACGAGTTAACAAAAACTATGTTTGAAGTCATCACAGGTGGATTTAGGGGGTCTAGGAGGCTTGGCCCACCTACGACGGACGCGAACAAAAGTATGAAATAGAAAATGTAATGTTGATACAAACGAAATTAAAGTGAATATAGCATGTACCTAATACATTTAATACATAATATATAAAATGATAACAGGTTAACGAGGATGGTAGAGAATAAGTAAGTAAATTCTTGACGCTTGGCGTCCAGTTTGACTAGAGACGTATGACTGAATAAGGGAATCGTGGCGGAGGTTACAAAGCAATGTCGATAGCGAGTATGATTTAAAAACCTGATTGGGCAAAAATGAATGATTGTGGAAAGCAAGAAAAAATGACCATGTGGCCCACAAATGAGTGGTTACGGGAAACAATACCGGCAATACTGAAACCGCATTGGTTCAAATCAGTGATTAAGGATCTGGTGAGGTAAATCTAGAGAACGAAAACGCCCAACCTCAACCAACAGCTGTAGCGTTCCGTTTCTAATTTGAGCAAGAATTAACCTACTAGGCCGAGTTAAGTCTAAACGCAGGTAAGGCTCAACTTCAAAGACATTCTTCGTCAAAACATAGGTTCTTAACTTTGGTTTCGAATGGCTTTCAAACAACCACCTATTACAGGCCAAATCATGCAAAATATTCTTACAGTGAGACAGATTAACTGAATGTAAGTTATGAAAACAATCCGAAATCCCTAATTCTTCAAAAATGCTCAAGACTTCAGAAGACCAATTATTAGTACAAATAGTGTAGTCCCACCAAAATATTCGGTATGTTAGTCTATCATCCTCGAAATTAATGATACGATTCCACATTCTCAAAAGCTCAATTTTCCGCCTAACACTGGGGAATTCCCACCCCATATCACACATAACAGCATGATCAGGAACGAATTTGTGAACGCCCAAGAAAAATCGCGCGGCTCTGTTCTGAATGACATCATAATATGTAGACTAGAGCCGTCCCAGACACCTACACAATAATCTCTAACAGGCACAACACAAGCATTGAATAATGTAGTGAACGTTCTGTACCTCATATTTTTATTCTTTTTAAATTTATTAATTAAAGCGCCCAAAGCTCTTCCGGTAGATTCGGATAGAGTTTTAGCAGTTTCAGAAAACTTCAAATGTTCATTTAAATTATTCCTAAATATTTATATTTGGGTACATATTCTAGGTCTAGTCGACCCAACCGAAATGGATATAAACTACGAGAGACATGCTTGGATCTGAAGTGAATAATATTAGTTTTTTCCTGATTGACAATTAGCCTCCATTTAGAGCACCATTTATCAACTATGTTCAATAAACCCTGTAAATTTTCTTCGCTCTCGGCAAGTACCACTATATCATCAGCATAAAACAAAGATGAAACATTATCAGCACCGATAGGAATTCCTAAATTTGACTGTTTTAATTCCTTTGCCAAATCATTTATAAAAGAATAGGTGATAAAACATCTCCCTGTTTGACCCCACAAGATGTATAAAACCAGTCCGTAAAGGTATTATTAATCTAAACACAGGATTGAGTTTTGGCATAAATATTTTTAACCGATTCATAAAATTTTCCAACTATCATAAGATCCAACATTTTAAAAAGTAAACTATTTCTATCTACCCAGTCAAAAGCTTTTTGTATATCAATAAAAGTAGCAAATTTGGATTGCTTGTTATTCAAACGATTACGTATAATCGAGGTCAAGACAAAGACGTGATCAGCACATGCTCTGTCACGACGAAAGCCATTTTGCTCATCAACAAGGAGCCCGTTTTCCTCCGCGTACTCAACCAGTCTATTGTTCAATACACTACTATACAACTTGTATACGTTAGACCCGTAATAACATTCTATTTTGATTACTCATAATAACACAAGACCGATAGCAACTCACGAACACGTTTCAAAATTTATTTGGGTTAGTCAATCTTAAATTGAGAAATTCAATTTAAAAGTGGGGGATGTACAGGTACGTGTTGTTTTTGCCTTGAGTTGGTAATGGAAATGCAGTCCTATCACCATAAGGAATGAAAATTATTTCATGAGAGTAAAGACCTAATTTGATTTTAATTTTTGTCTTGGTAAACAGAGTGAAATGCAACTTTAAACTTCTGAAATTACATTCGGAGAAATATTTAAAATCTATGTTCAGCCACTTGACTCGTCCTGGTAATGTATTCAGTTTCAAGCTTTTTGATTTCACATTTGTTTGAAAAGTGTCGCACTTTTTCCAAATTTTGACTCTTGCAGCTACACCTTGTTGTCAATTATATTAAATTGCCTTCACCCTTTACCTTACTGACTCGTAGTTTAAAAGCACCCAATGAAACATACCGTTAGCGTTACTCCGTGAGCGGACAACTGCGCTTTACGTTTTTCTTGTGAGAAATCAGATGACTGTGAGAAAAATAATTTTGGAAGCCTATATCCTTTCAATAACAACATAACATAGGTTCATTTCAGATGTACTGAGCTTAAGTTTCCAGTTAGTCTTTTTGTAATGAGACTGTGTATATTACTGGATTCCATTTAGGTGATGAAAATATTGAGTAAAGATCCCTTTTGGAACCAAAGAACAGTACCTTGGTGTGGAGAGTGTACAGCCGACAATAGGGAATCCCCGGTACTGTTTTTATTGTTTTAGTCTACAACGACAAAGGGCGCACCCCCGTGCTGAACCAAGTGCATTAGATATGGTCGACACAGCTGTACACTCTTCACATCAAGGTACGACTATTTGGCTTCAAAAGCAATCCTTTCTCAATATTTTCAGTCCTAGCAATGTTTTAGTGACAATCCAAAACACAGTTTTAATCACGCAAACGCGTTAAATGATGCGTGAGCGACGTGACTTGTGCATCGTAACTGCGTCACCACAAGAACACAATTGAATGGAGGTCAGTAGCAGAGAACTCTTCTGGCTGTAGTTAACTACATAAGTGTAAGTTACCGGCGTTGAGGTTTTTGCTCCTAATTTTCAAGAGATTGAGAAAACTGACATATGTCATATATTATCCATAATGTGATCCACTGAAAGATGCTTTACAAGTCCTCTTAACATTTCAAATTTAAGTAATTCTTCTGAAACGAGGTATCTACACTGTTTAAATTAGTCATTTTGTGACTAATTTCAATCAATCCAATTTAACTAAACTATGTTCTCTCACCGTAAAACAAAAGTTACTTGGGTACACATCTAATTGTGAAGAATTTCCTGTTAAACATGTATTACATATAATAACCGTGGAAATAAAGTGAAAAAAGACGGTACCCTTGATATTTGAGTAGTTTAGTAAAATAGAAGAATAGAGAAAAGAAGAAGACAGATGCTTGTTGACCATGTTGATAGCTGATTGGCTGAGCATGTTTTTTTCGGGAGATTCGGGTAATTCAATTCGAAATTAATGTGCAACGTTTATCAAAGTATGGCATCGATGTAGTCAGAGTGATACTCTTGACGTATTGTAGGAACCAATTCTACATGACTGATTCCGTGTAAAAAAAGGACATCCGTGTTGGACAGACTCACGTGTTTCTTGTCACCAAACTAGTATTACAAAAGCAAAGCGTCTCCGTGTTACAGTCTTGAAAAACCAAGATGAAAACAGGAGCAATTCTCACTAAGTATTGATTACCTCATCACCATAATTTAAAATTCATATCCCAATATGCAACCGTATATTGAATGAGATTTTCAACAATCATGTTGCTCAAATGACAGTCGACACTTCGAGCTTTACCTCGTGTCGAACCCTTGGACATTATTTCTTAAAAGTAAGTCAACTTATTTTGTGTTAATAACTTGCATTATACAGAAAACTTTTAGAGAAATTGGTTGGGTCTCTTTGTAAAACGTATCGCATACAATCACCCACAAATTTAAATTTTCAAAGAAAACGTGCCAAAGAACGTAGAAGTAACGTCACCGACTGATACAATTACAGCGAACTGTTTTTTGCGATAACCTTCAAAAAGTTCACGCTGTATAGATATGAGTGTCAAAGGTTTGTGACAAAATTGGTAAATCTTGACGAAAATGCAACCAACACCGATGGCGCCATGTGGTAAATTTGTCAATGTCCGGTGGGCCGCTTAGGGTCAACCTCCTCCTCAGTTGTGAGAAAATTAACCCATTCACTGGTAATTTAATACTTTAATTTGGACTAAAGTAAAACAAACGAGACTTTGAACATTCCTTAAAATTGTGTGTATTTACATGTTTCTAGCGCCATTTAATCACTGCAGACGTCAACAAGAGGAAACGTCCGCAAGGGTACACTTGCCTGTTACGTTTCCACTAAGGCAATCTCGGAACTATACAATGCACATTGCTTCTGCTTTAGGCAATATTTTCGTCGCAACTAGGGCTTTTATTTAAAAGTTAGCAAAATTCGCGTCTTGTGTTAGCGTTCGGGCAATTACCCAAAAGTGTTTTTTAAAGTGTTGTTGCTTTTAACCCTAGTCACTGACATGGAAAATAACGTCAATTTCTGAATATTTCTTCATTAGACCAACTTCCGTGGTTGAGGGTTTCTGCATGATTGCACACGACTCCAAACATGTTTCTGTGTTTGTTGCTATCTGGGAGATTTAATTTTAAGAATTCTTTATGAGATCTTATTGGCATGTAAAATTGATGGCCTTGTTAATACGGAACATGATATTTCAAATCAATTACTACTTAAACGGTACACCGCGTGGGCGGCGCAACACTGAAATAAAGGGGAGGGCTATAGCCCCCACCCCCCTATGGTGCCCCGGCCAAGTGACCATGGGCGGTGCAGCACTGAAATAAGTGGGGGCTATAGCTCCCAGCCCCCTTTGGTTCGTCGCCCTGAAGTCACGCCAAGTATTAAGTCACTAGTGGTCTGAATTAGTTGATATAACCAATGCCTATGACATCATCATTATTTTCTGTGCAACAGTAATTGATTTATTTCAGCATTGCTGCCATGGAGTTCAAACCTTCTGGGTCTCTCGCTGAGAAGACGCTTTTGTGTATTGGAAGTCGCGTTATGGTAACAAGAGATGACGAGATAGAAACGTCTTTCTGGGCTAAAATAAAGAAAATGGGTCTTAAAACACTTTGTGTGATACTTCAAAAGACCGAATCCAACCGCTTTTGGTGTGAAAAGATGAAGTCTTTAGGAATCATTGATGAGTTTAATGTTGACGGCCTGATCCACGAAAACGAGGACGATCGTACGGTTGAAGAAATAAGTGCTGGGATAATCAAATGGCTGAATGAGTTGAACATTAACGTGAGTGATTGCTTTAACAGATAACTAGCATTTAAAACACAGTAGGTCTTCATGTGCTGCATATTACTTGATCAAAAGCCTTGGCAGAAAATACCAGGCCACGTTAAGTGTATTCATTATATAATACTTTTCTGTAGAAGTGAGGCCTACGGCGTCGAAATGTGGAGACGTCAAAATTCAAGATCTGCACAAAAAATAATTCTTCAGTCATTACTTGAAAGTTTGCCTTTTTAATGTAGGTCAATTTTCAAAACTGTTCCGTTTATTAACGCACGGCTGATTGTCGACTCCACTTCCACATACCCAAGAAACTTGTATCGAGCACTCCTACACCGTGGCCATAAAAAGCAAATGGTACTTTACAAGCATTTTATCTTGATGTTTGCAAGATATACGTTATTATACGCAGGCAAATGCTGGTTGCTTTTTTGCCGACTTCTCGGCCGTGATTGGAAGTTATGTTTCTGAAAAGCTCGGCATACCTTGGGACAGCTATAATAGTACCATGGCATGTTTCCTGAAGAATCTCACGCAGCAATACGTGCTTAAAATCACAGAAGCTGCAAAGGTGAGTGGATATTTAGTTCCAAAACATAGGTGAGCGAAGAGTAAACTTTAAAATTGAGAAATTTACGAGATGGTGAAGAAAAGCTACTTGTTAGTGGGAAAAGAGCCAAGAACCTGCGAATTCTATTGGTGAAATATAGAGGATGTTAACCGGGATAAGACTCAGTGACGACCAGAGTGAGTGTTGGAAGGGCACAGTCTAGGCCCAGTTATAGCAGTCGCATACCCGGTATAATAGCAGTCTGTGACCTTCGGACTCAAATTAGCAATGTGTACGTACACCCATCGCAGGAAAAATAGCTAGGATTATATGCATCCAGATTGACCCGTTCCAGATTTTTAGATAGGCAAGTTTGTCGCCTTAGGTGTCTGCAAGGTGGTGAACAGAGAAGTTCGGTTTTATATGATAAGATTTGTCTAGACGGCCAACAGTACCAGCACTGTTTCACTCTTCTCGACGGGATTAATATACAGGTAACGAAACCGTTTCTCCCCTTTTGGTCATCTAAGCATCTCAGTCACCAGTCAGATTTTCTTTCAGTACGGCGTGCCCAGCTATTCCGTAAATACCCAGGGAGAACTACTGGCGGCGTTAACCAAATTAACGTTTCCTGTTGTCATGAAGCCTCTGTGTGGAAGCGCTTCTAGTGGCTGCCAAGTCCACTATGACAGGACCAGCTGTTTACAATTCTTCTGTGAGTTGACCACTGGTATGGCATGTGGGACAGCAACGTGTGAAAAACTGTCATTTACTCATTCGGTAAGGTTTGATTTTTCATGTTTCGGGCAAGAGAGATTCTATTCCTAGGTAGTTACGTTATAATTAACCATATACGACAAGCGCTCAGCAGTAAAAGAAAAAGAGAGTGCGTTGTTTCGTTTCTCACCGTTTGCAACACATAACACGTCATAGTTCGCATACCGTTTAGGCATAGCCTAAACTCTATACCACTCAGTGTCTGAGTACTCTGCAAACAAAAAAATTCCATGGTGGTATGCGGGCAACCAAAAACAGTATCATGGGAGCTTTTCCTAAGTAGCCTTCGGAGTAGTAGAGGAGGATGTAGACAAATATACGATTTTTTTTTTAATTTTGTTCAACAAGACTCAAAAGCTGAATTAACTATTATTGGAAAGACGTGTATTCTTTGCCTTGCTACGTGACTAAAGGTCCAAAAAGTTGATGGTTTCAGTTTAGATTGTTAAATAGACTGCTGTCTACAAACTCATTTTTGAAAACTATAAACGTTAAGGAAGACGATACATGCTCTCTTTGTAAAGAGTCTGTTGAGACATTGAAAGACTTTTTGGGAGTAAGACTACGTTAAAAATTTCTGGATTTATCTTAACCGCCATGTTACTGATACGTGTGCTGATCGTCATGTTGACACTCTTTCCTACAAAATAGAAATCTTTGGACTATACTCAACAAATAACAATTTCTGCTTGGCATGTTTTATTTTTGAGAAAACAATTTATCTTTGATTTTAAGTGTAAAAAACAAAATTTGTGTGTTAACGCTTTTTTGAATTTCGTCAGTGAGTATTACAATTCTGAAAAGTACATAATGTACCTTGTTAAAACTCAACTATGTCTTAAACTTTAACAAAAAATGGGGAAAATTTGGAACCTTTTTGTAAACTGATGTGTGATTGTGGATGTAAGGGTATGTCTGATGTTGGTTCTTGTTTCATATTTTTGCAACCACGATATATTGTATTGTAAAATGGTAAATTCCCAATAAATGGTTGAAAAAATGGGAGCTCGAAATCCACTAGATGATGCTTGTGTTCATATACTCACAGAAGTGCATGCATTAGAGGTAATCACAATGGGAACAGCTAGAATATGACCGACCTCACTGCTACTGAACTGGGTCTTGGTCCGATGTTTTAAAGCAAAACACGTGATCAAACCAACTTTCTCGCGAGCACTCTGTGCCTATGGAACGCTAATCTCTGATTTCTGTTCTCAGTCCACCCAGCCAGTTATTAAACATTAGCACCACCTAACGAATATCGAGTCACCGACTGACAATGCACTTTATTTATTAGGTGCTTGTGATGGAATACCTGAAAGGTGTCAAATATTCAGTTGACGTGGTGATTTCGAGGGGAAAGCTTGTTGGCGGCTTTGTTGTTGAGAGAGGTCTTGCCCCACTACCAGAATTTTGGAGCACTTCTGTCATCATTCCTGGTGCCTCAGCCGAAGAGCACAAAGAATTGGTCGAAGCTTCGTATCAGTGCTGCCAAGCCCTCGGTCTTCGTCACGGGGTCTACAATCTCGATTTTATCCGTGTCAAAGACGACTACTCACTAAAGTTAATCGAAATCAATCCACGTCCTTCAGGTACTAGGTTGTTTACACTAATTCAAGTGGCGTATGCTAATGATATTCAAGTCATACATGCGAAACTCCGATGTGGCGTTGAACTTTCTCTTAAAGAGATGCAGATTGAGCCCAAAACACACGTGGCTGCCTATTTTTTTTACTTGATCAGACGGAAAGAGAAGCTAAAGACAGCTTACGGCCATATGTTATCACACGCAAAGGAATACGGTGTCAGGATGCTGGCTACAGGACCGAAAACTATGACAGAGATGATGTACGATAACTCCAAATACAGGCACCCAGTTTTAGTAGTGGTGACGTCAGCAGAATCAAGGTGTGAGGCAATCAATAAATTAAGTCAATTTCTCGTTGCTTCAAAGTACTTCGATAATATGGAAGACGCATTGCAGCAGTTTTAAATGAACGATTCATAAGTAGCTTGGTTGTGTATTTCTGTACAAGTAAATCTTAGGCAGTGTTAAAGCCTTTCTTGAACGGTAACACTTGTAAATTTGGTTCCTACAGAATGTTATGAGCATCGCTCTGAGCCCACTAGTGCCCTAAATTACCAAATGTAACGAACTGTTAAGCATATTAGCTTGCTTTTGTCTACGTCACCGCGAGAATCACCTTTTAATTCAAACAAGCGCTGCCAATAGCACCCTCACGCAATGGTGTTCTGTTCAAACCCCCATTCAAATACAAACGTTATCGGTCTTTGTTGTTTGTGCTGGGATCTCGCGGTGACGCAACAGTGGCAGCTTCACCTGTCATTTGACGGGCTTACATTTGCGTGATTGAACTCGAGTTTTCTTATTTAAATAAGGCTTTGCTAGGACTATCTGGTTAGCCAAATACATGTAAAATAGCAAAATTCCGTTGAAGTAAGAATTTCAGTTTGTTCCTGAAACGAGTGATTCATGTTTTACGTAATAACAAGGGTGACATCTGCCTCAGCTGACATCAGGCCCTCACGTGTAGCGCCGACCCCTCAGCGGTAGTACTTGTGAGCCCGATGAGCACCCCGACCTCCCTCCCCCCTTAGTTATTACTTTGCTGGGAGACTTGATTAGATACCCCAAATGTTTGCAATGTGTAGTTGAATAAACCGCAACACCTGGATCCAGACATTGGCTGCGAAATTCAAAGTGGTTATTGTGGAAGTGTTGTAAATATGTAATTGTCAGCCCCCAACGTCAAGAAACTGCATTGTCACTGTCTATTATTTTTCTTTAATAATTTTTAATTACTGCTCTTCTTTTTTCGTTCACCCAAAATGTTGGCTATGTGTAGGTGAATAAAGCGTGGTCCAGACATAGGCTGCATATTTCAAAGTGTATCTTGTGGGAGAATTGTAAACGTGTATTTGCCAACCTCCAGCGTCAAGAAAGTGCACGGTACCGGTCTATTTTCTTTGATTTCTAGAGCTTATTAACTAATGCTCGTTTTTCATTCGAAGTCAATTGGCAGGAGGTGATGGGAATTGTTATATTTTGTTTATTTTGTCGTGGCAATAAATAGAAGTGGTAAATGGATTGTTGTGACGATCTTCAGTACCGATAGTTGAAGAACTTGATGCATGCACCCAAAATCAATGTTGTGATTTTTGTTCTGTGCAGGATGTGCCAAACAAACATGAACACTGAACTTAAAAGACAATGGGGGCTTTTAGGGATCGTTCTGCATACCTGACACACGACCAATTTATATAGTATGTGGGACAAGATATAATTATTTCTCAATTTGGGCCGTTCAAAGGACCCTTCAAGTACTTCAAGTTTATTGGAGGCGTCTTCAGCACGCTCTTATTGATAAAGTAAAATCTTTATCGCATTTTCTGGGTTTCAAAACAGAAGTTAGTTTTATTATATCATCCATGAAACGTTTAATGACCACTACCATCAATATCATGTACTGTAAGACAATGGGATGCTTAAGAAAATCTGCGAAAATTAAAGTCAATGCTTACCTTCGTTAACGAGGGTCACGTTTCTTGAATTTTGATCGTCAGTGTGTAAAACCAAATATTTTTGGAATGCTTGGTAATCGGGGAACTCGATAGTGTGAACGTGACCACATTTTTTCGTAAAAATCCAGATTTCCCATGGAGACTGCAATACGGTATCATTTTTTCCTAAAAGGGTAGTAAACTCTGTTTAATTGGTCTATTAGCTACAAAACGTTGTCTGGGATTTTTAAGGTCAGAAGTCTGAGTCCGAGATATCAAGCCTTGTTCTCGAGACCAAAGGCGCTTAAAAATCCCAGACACAATTTTGTAGTTGACAGACCAAATAAACAAAATCTGCAAAAAGGAATGACAGATTTTTAACGTATGTGTTGTAAGTTACTGTGGTCTACATGTCGCCCTTCAAGCCAAAATTAAAACGACAGAAATGGCCGGAAAGCGTCAGAAGACAATCTAAGGGTTCTTCTAAAATACCACACGGCATCAAACAATTATGATACCTACTTACAATGTATGCTAAATTTAATTGTCTTTTGAACCAAGCTATGCCAGCATTGACTCGCGGGCATGGTTCAAATTTCTGGAACGGTGGGCCTTTGCTATTTTGCAAAGGCTGACACTGTAGAGTTTTCTGTAAGGCCCTTGAGGCAGCTTAGTTAGGAGGAAGGGGAATCTGTATACACTACGATGACTCTCAACTCTGTGTTCCTGGGATTGAACAGAACTTGTTATACCAGAAATGAGGACGCTGTGACGGTTGCTCACAAAGAACAGAACACAAGCTCTGATGTAATGTGGTCCAGGAAAAGAACGTTCTTGCGTTACCTCATTCAAAAATTTCAAATCAGGCGTACCTAAATGAGTGATTACACCTCATTATATAATCGGACGGAAATGTGAAGTTTAGTCGGGGATTTACTTGAGGAAATTGTTTATCTGGTTGTATTTTTTGCTTGTCACTAAAGTTTCTTGTGTCGTTGGAAACGGGGACAGAGCACTATTTCGAAGGTTTAATACTCCGAAGGTACACTATTCCAATCGAAGGCAACACTTCGAAGATTCACTACACCGAAGATTCACTGCTTCAAAAAGTATCTTAAATTTCAGACTCCATTGTAGTTTTTATGCTTTTACATGCAAAAATAAATGATACTTCGGTAATTAGATGCACCTTTTTCGAAAACAACGCTTGGGTTCTAAAACACTTTGTTTGGAGTTTATGTAGACAGTGACCACCGTCTAACTGGCCAGTAGAACTAGAGGCGGTGGTCACTGTCTAGATTCATTTTCAATGTGCATGCGAAATTGACCGCATGTCTTAACACGGAAAGATGAGTACGCATTTGCATTTTAAAATAATATTAAGTAGGAATATTGATGAATGTATCGCGGTGTCAAGACTGCATCGGGGTGCGACTGAAAAATTTAGGACCGCTGCGCCTCAACCTCACCCAAGGAAACTCGCACACGGCCGGGTCGAGACTAAATGAAGCTAGTAGGCCACCCTGTCCCTGCCAGTCGTAGGGAAGACAGGGGCCCCATTCAGTCTTCTTAAATTGAAAACTGCCATTGGTCCTGACCCATGCCCCAGATATTGTCGTTGCATGCTTGAGATTGAGTCGTGAGCAGACAATCAGAGTAGTGAACTGTAGGAGTTGTGGTTTTGAAATTGGGGAAATGCGAAGTAGTGAATTGTCGAAGGTAGGGAACCTTCGGAGTAGTGGACCTTCGGAGTGGTGAATCTTCGGCATAGTGAAATGTAACCTTGGAAATCTTTTCCATCAAGTTTGTTGCTCGTATGAAGTCTGCGGCTGTGCACCATTGACAATGATTGGCAAGAGGAGACTTTATTCATTGACCAAAAGTTGATGTCTAGGCCTAGTTTTCCCTAACAAAGTGAAAATGCCTGACGGGGTTTTCTCAGTGCAAGAAAACACGGTAGTTGAAAGTCTGGTTTTTAAGCAGAACTGAGGTTTGCCTATATAGTTAACTTATCGTAAGCGAGACTGAATTTATAAGAACGGAAACGCACACACGAGTACACGCATGCCTGTCAATCCACCAATCCAGAATTAAAGTGGACACTGGATGAACAACATTTTTTAATATTTGACGACCACTTTCAGTTCAATGAACTTGAACATGCCTGCACTTAACCGCACTATGCTAGCAATTAAACCAAAATAAAAGAATAACTAATCTCAATTTTCCACTGTTTTGTTTCTTGGTCGATTTTAAGGCATTCACACCGCACTACTTTTTGGAAGCTCTCTCGTTGTTACATAGCTTACTTAGGTCAGAGGGCTAGACCATACACATCTTAATACTATAGACCGGGCGCACGTGCTACTGCAGCTGACAACTTAACGCCATATTGCAGAGTGTTGCTAGTCACGTGACACGGCTAATTGCCATGTAAACAAACGGGGTAAAATGTCCTTCTCAAAGCGCGATATCTAACAAATAAAGAGGCCAACAAGTGTGTTTTTTTCCAGAAACATAAAAAACATACATGTGATGTCGCACTTACATGCGTTTTTTTAAGAGCCAATCTGTCGATAGGGAAGATATCAAACTAATAGAAGATCACAACCAATGACAGATTCTCGAATCGTCTGAGCGGCTGCACGCTTGTTGTCCACTTTGAGCGTTTTATTTTTTATTTTTTTTTTGTTTTTTCAAGAGAAACCAGTGAGATCGTGCAAATTTATCATTTAATTCGTTTCGCTCGATGCAAATACATTATATCCAGGAGACGTGCTGCTCACTTGGGACGTACTTTTTTTGTGCCCAATAAGCCATAGTTTTCAGTATTGAAAATGACCCCGGGTAACTGCGTTAAATCAAAATACGACCCAGGTCGCATTTAATGGGGGGACTAAATTTAGTGTGAACTACTGTGAAAAATGACCTCATTGGAGTCATATAAATGACAGGTTTTTAAAGTTCATTAGGGCGTTCTCCCGCTCCGTTATTTTACCAGACGTACAGCGGTTGTGAGCGTGCGATAGTCTTAACTTCGATTGTATAGTTGGACGATTTTGGTAATTCAAAAACTTTAAGCGTGACCAGTATTTGATGGGGAATTCAGAAATGTCATTGGTTTAAGTTTTAACATTTAATAACTCAACTTATTTTTAACACCTCAGCCCAGTGCGTCGATAACATATGATCTTATTGGAGATTAGAGCAAGCATCTAACAAAAGAGAGCTGACCCTCCAACTCTAATTGCCAGAATGGACTTAATCAGTCGTCAGTGTAAGATATTGGCTAAAGCGGTCATTCGCCCGACTTCTGCTATACAACCTAACAAGTTAGACTAAACGGGAGAACTCCGCTCGGGATTGCCAACGGACAAATATTCTTCTCTCACGCATGGTATTCCTCTCTTCCGTATCTGTAATCATCCCCGATCACGCACAAGACACTTGTCGGTGTTTTGTAGTATCCCCACACCGTGAAATTATGTGCTCACAAAGAGATCTGCCCCGCTCCCCCACATTGTTTCGAACCATTCCTATTCACCCCCGCCCTTAATCTGACATACGTACTGCGCGTCCCTCAGCCGCCGAGAAATTTAAAATAAATTCTTCTCCCACGCACGCTTGGCCTCAGTTCTCTGCAGTGGATGAAAATCTGACCATGCTTCCAACAGGAGGCATTTATAACGGCTCATCACCTGGAACGGGATACCATTGCCCTCTGGAGGACTGGGAAGTAATTTGAATTCACTTCTTTAAACGTGTCACAACTAGTCACACACTCTTACAATGTATTCAACTATGTTCCTTTGTACCTCCCACAGCGCATATGAAGTATCTTCTCACTGGTAGCTGGCACCATGTAGTCAGCCCACACTGCTACTCGAAAGTCTCCCATTTTTTCACCTGTGTCAGTCACAACAAACTGCATACAGATAGCAAAATGATAACACTAGACTGTCATACCACTCCAAAAAGTGAAGTTATTGGGGCACTGGCCGCCATACAACGTCCACGGATATATAGTCATCAGTGGTTTTGCCTTTGCCTGCAATTGCAAATGAATCTTTCACCTTAACACTGTCCCCCGCTTTCAACGCCCTCCATCACAACTGTGGCATAGCGTTTATCACCCTCTGCCTGGTCCTTTCGCGAACATGCTCCTAAGACCAAAAAAACTTGTCTTTAAGACTAAAGGCGAAAAGTCAGAAGAGACGCACCGTTTAGTGAACACAAAGTCGAATTTTGGTCTTCTGTCTTAACATAGACATTAATTCTATTTTGACATTGAGGATCGTACAAACTACGCTTTTGGATTCACAAAACTAAACGAGGCGGTGTGTGAAATGCAGTTTCAAGAATAATATTAGTATTGCAATTCTAACCTGTGCCACTTAGTATCCGAAGTTCAATTACACATTGGCTATTCTAAATGTGTATGCGTCAGATGTTTGACTGTGGGTTTGTTTAAAAGGTAGCTATGCTTTGAGATTGTGCGTAGATGGAGAGTGTATATTCAAATTCAGTAATTAATTTATTATGTGATAACCCCTAATTAGACAAATGAAACCTATTGTTAATTAAGTAATCAACTACAAAGAGTAACTACGCTAGCGCCCTCTTTAAAGATTACTTTAATCAAACAACCAAAACGATCAAATGTCTTATCCGCTATCCAAGCTAGGACTCTCCACTTGTTGGATGTGTGTCCTGTTGGTGAATCTTCGACCTACACACACACTGTATAGCAACAGTGTACTTGCTGGTCACCGTCTCTGGTGATGCAACACTTGCGGGCAATTTCTTCTACCCGCGATTCTTCTTGCTGGTCACAGTCTCTGGCTGATGACGCAACAGTTCAGGTAGTATCTTACTACCCACAATGCAAGTGACAAGCTCTTAGTTAACTTCCTGTTCGTCAACCCTTGCCCTTTCCAAGATCCTTTCTAGAATCTTCCACGAGATGGCTCTGTCGTACAATTGCTTCTGTACAGCGTAGCAAGTCCTTATGCTTCAAGTACTATAGCGCATCTAATTATCTTGTTGATTTCATTGCCCATAATATAACATTCTACTTATTTAGTGATTGGCTAATAAAAACCACATGATCATATCCACTCATATTATTGGCTGTTACAATTTGTTCTCAGAATATTCTAGAATCTCTAGAGTACTTTGACCCCAGAACCCAAAGTTGTAAACACTGTCTAAAAATAGATTTCGACGTTAAAATACATGTCAACAAGTCTGATCCCATGATTTAAAAGTACATGTACATATGCACAAATTTTGGGCAACTTAAAATGGATCTATTCTTACTAATTACTAAATCAACATTTATGCTGACAGTATGTTATCTCTTGTAAGTAAGGTACCCATCTGGTACCTCCGGTAAAATGATTAATTGTATAGCCGTGACCCTGAAATTATTCCCAATACAACATAAAATATATATTATTCTTGTCTTGTTTATTTGTCCCCCATTTTCGCATTTCCTCAGGACAGATGACATAATTTCGGCACACAACCAAAAGGTAGGGTGACAGGGGCTCTGATCGTCCGTTGAAGTAGTTAGATGTAAAACCATAGTAAGTGACTGAAAGTTGACAAAGTCTCTTTCATTAAGTATTGTGAACTAACAAATAATATCGTCACCAAAATTGAAATAGTGCAGAACTTTCTTGAGGAATGCTTATAAATATCTCTTGTGTTCTCTCCGATAAAATGACCGAGGATAAAACCAGTTTGTTTAGTATGAATTAATACATTTAAGGCAAATTTTATCCTATGGGCAATTATGCTGAAAATAATTCATAACTTGAATTTAGCAAAAAAATTGGTTTCCAATTTTTCATATCTTAACTTGGTTTCTTGACCATAGGAATCAATGTAATGACACCTTGACGCAAAGTGGTTGGGAGACTGTAATAAAAGAGTTGATCTAAAATGGCGATATCTCTTTAAAAAACATTGTAAAATTCTACAGGAACGCCATCAGTTCCGGGAGTTTTATCATTTTTCATGCATTTAACGGCAGCGGCTGCTTCACTACACGTTATTGGTCCCCGGAGTTTTTCTTTCAAATCAGCGTCTAGTTCTGGTATATTTTCAGGAGACAACATATCTTCTAATTCATATTGGAGGGAGACAGTTACTTTGGCTGCATATGGCCTTGCATAGAATTTTCTGGTTGCACACAGTATAGATTTTTAGTCTGTCAAGCTTCGTCCAGACTCGTCTTTAAGTTTTTGAACATACTTCGGTTACGTAATTGCGTTTTTCTAAGTTACCGAAATATTTGGGCGGGTTTTTTTACTATCCTCGACCCATTTTGCCAAAGATCTCAGTATCATGTCCTTCATTTCGTCTTTTCTAATATCTTCGTAATCTTTCTGGATATCTGAATAAAATCAAGTAGCAGAGCAGAATTAGTGTTGCACATCATTTTACTTACAAGACTTAATTGCTTCTCTAAATTTTCCCATGTCCATGTTTTTTGAAATCTGAATAAGACAAAGTATAATTTCAAATATTGAATAAAATCATTTCAAGAAAAAAAGAGTCGTCTATAGTCGACTGACTGGAGTAGATATCAGAAGTTCAATATTCCTTCTCGGTTATAATTATGTCTTTCACATTACTAGTGTACTCTGCATCACGTAACAAGGACTTGTTAAATCGTCAGAGAGATTTGCCTCTAACAAATGTAGAAGTCTGAATAGTAGTGACAACACAAAGTTAATGAGTTGTATATCCTGGGGACGCCTCGACATTTTCTATGCAAGAAGAAAACTTGTCTTACAACAACAAAAAGTCCACATGCGCTTGTTTCTAAGGGTTAACTCTGAACCAAGTATAGCCTGTTGTATTTGGATTACGTAATCACCTATGGTCAACCAAATTTTTAAAACTGCGTCATCAGACAGACAACTTGTTTTCTCGCAACCGGATTGTTTTGGTGCTTGTGTCATATACACGCATGATTGTAATCCTCCTGAATCAAATTCCAGTCGCCGCAAAGGATCACGAACTCTGAATTGTAGAATTTGTAGTCGTGTAGTCCAAGACCACTTTAAGCAGGGCTCTAAAAATTCAGGGCCATTCTTATCGGGACCATAAATATTAGCTATCGTTACTGAGGCTCGGTGAACAAGTGTTTTCTACTTTGGCAATAACCGAAGGAGATATAGGGTCCCTTGTTGACTTGGTATGTCGAAAGCGTGTTGGTCTACTCTAAAATGTATAGGGCTAAAGGCAGAAACGTCTTGTGTAAACCTGTGCCGTATCCGCGCTTTTCCGAGTCCCACGGGAAAGTGAAAAGAGTCAGAGGGTGGTCAATTACTAAGTTGTCACAACCACTACAAAACGCAACACCTCGACATTCCTGAATATACTATAAATTACGGAAAAACAAATGAGCAGAATGTCTGACACTAAACACAACTAGTGTTGTAATTGGTTGTCCCGATTTTGCGTAGTAAGTATGTTTCGAACAACAAATGCTCGTAGCTGGAGATCAGCTTATTGAAGAGACCTGGAACGCGAAAACAGAATAAAACGCATTATTCAAAGTGGTTCCCTGCCACTTAAACCGAATTCAACCTGCTCACCAGATATGTTTAAGGTTTGTTCGTAACGATTTTGAATTTCTGAAGTTGTCAAAGCATTTTTTTGTTAGTTTCAAATTAAAGGAAACGATCTGTCAGCTGCCCCTCACTTGGTCGATTTTTCTCCAACAAGGCAAAGCACACCTCGTTATTTGGTATGGCAAGACATAGGCGTAGCAAATTTCTCTTACACGGAAAATATGTCCTTTGACCTTTGATGTATACGAAACAAAGATGACTTTTAAAAGCAGCAGCCAATCCAATTGAGAGGCAGTTGATATAAGTTCTAACTGTTTAAAATTAGTTATAAAGGTGTCGTAGTATTCAAATATATTATAAAACGCCTGTGGAATTATTTTTTGGAAATTACTTGCTTTTAGGCTTTCCTCATATTGTGCTGTCGACCATAGACTTGGAGTGGGATCACGCATGATAATCCACCGTTATTTCTATCTTCATGCACGCACCCAGGGATGGCTCTTCAGAAATTCGAGACCCACATATTAAAGGCTGGGTGTGTGCATGATCTTTTCAGTCAGCTGTTTGTGGAATGATTATGAGCGAATACCCTCATTTGTTAAGTGGAAGGGAGATTAGAACTCTGGGATTACTAAGGAGTTTCTTCTTCGCATATATTTCAAGAATCGTGAATTTTGTGATTTTTTCTAAAAATTCCCTGACAGGGGAAAGCAAATTTAGTTTTAGTGAAGTTGAAGAGTTTGAGAGTAGAAGACCAATCCATGCGTCGTTGGTAGCTACTTGAATGAACCTGGGGCTTCTTGTGGAAACTCGCGTACTGAATTTTGAAAGTATTAGGTAATACAAATTCAGGGCTTCCACGTGATCAGAGTGGTGCTCCTAATGTGTTGCTTGGACCAAATTTGCATAACTGTGCACGAGTAGAAAAGGACTGTTGAGAAAATCGGTCAACAAGACCGTGTTTGACAGCCTCACAGGGGTTTCTTGTCTCGCACCTGTAAGTACACCAGCAAAGAGTGCCATTTCCATGTTGCTACTGTCACGGATGAAAAACATGACCTGTTCACTTTAATTATCCGTCAAGTTCGTGAAGTGGTTTAATTTTCAATTTCGTTTAATGGTTTCAATAACTAAAAAGCAATGTCCAACTGTGGTTTACAGTAAACACATGTCCTATGTAAGTCTCTCCACGTAATCTTTACAGGCTCTCGTTCTTCAACGGATGACCTCCAATTACGGATTAATGGTTAACGCCTCTCTCCTTTCATTAGAAGTATCATTTAGAATCAATTAATATTGAAATATATACCAGTATATTGAATGAGGCTGCCATTAATACGTGTCATGTATGTTGGTCAAAATGCTTCGGTATAGCAATTAACACTGAGTGTCGCCGTTGATCACACCTTGCTGTGGAGGTAGCTCTTTGGGCGTCTTATCTTCAATGTAAGTTAATCTGTTTCGTCCTGATGACTCAAGTAAATTTAATGGTAAATTGACAGGAAAATTGAAAACTCATAGCTGTGTGTATCGTTGTATTATACTCGCAATACAGATATACATTTGATGGTTGTGGGGAAAATAGCTCTAACGGATTAATAGTCAGAAAATTAGAAGCGCTGACAGACTGTCTTGAGCATGACATAGGTCTGTTTCTAAGAACTTGCTTGTGTTTTCATGTGAAACATATCTTCTACAATCAGCCACAAATTCCAGCTTTCAAAGATAACTTGCCAAAGAACGCAGAACTCACGTTGTTGGCTGATACAAATGCACATTCCTTTTACGTTGTCCAGGCAATATTGATTTCATTTAGAAACATGCAAAAGTCGTTTCCAAGTTGGACCAGCACCCAAAAGGGTCGTTTCAAAATTGTTGTTCCTTTTTACCCTAAGAAAACTGCGACATCAACTCATTAAACATCTTTCTTCATTGCAATAACTTCTCATTGAAAAAGAACTTGAATGAAGGACACGACTCTCTTGTAAAAGAATATAATTGTCAGTGTATTGGCCAAGCAGTAGCTTTTTGATGTTTTGCTCCATTGGTACATCGGAGTATCACGAAAGCAGATTTGCCCAGTTACCAAATGGTCTCGGTTTCTCCGTAGCCTCTGGACTGAATTCCCACTTGGAGACTATACGTTTCATAGGACACCTTTCTGATCAGTTACCTCTCCATATATAGTAACTGTGTGACACGGTTTTAATTTATTTTACTAACTAGGACATGTTACAATTACAATTTGATAAATAATACAAAATGATAAGGTACCCAACCAAAATATGCTTATCAGTCGCTTTGATATATTTTCTCAAAAACTGAGAGGTACAAGGATACAGGGAGGTGTTTTTACATTCGTAACTTAATTCAACATAATTTTCAAATTCAGGTCTTAATGCATATAATCTAAATAAAATTTAAGTTTTCATATCATAGAATTATGTATGAATGCTGCAGTATTTTATATTTTACTCTTAAACCGGTCACGTCTTTGTAAGTTATTTAAAGATCAACAAAAATAAAACTCCTTATATATCTTACAGATCCTATGTTGCAATTTAAACATTTTGTTTCTTCAAGAGGTGTGCATGCGTAGCTTCTCGTTTCCAGGTGCAACGGTAGTATCCTTGCGCGTAGCTGTACCAATAATTACCGTTGGCAGTAAGATAACTTTAAAGTATCAACATTTTCAGTACAATGCTAAGTCTTATGCTTAGATAAAACGTTTAGCTGTAAATTTTAATAGTTAGTCTCGTACCAAATATTTTTGAGCTTTCAAAGCGTGTCTCTTTAGCATTGCACGAAATACATATTATCGAAACATATTTTGTTATCAGTTACATCAAAAGCTGTCCAATTATTTCTATTAACAGAGTCATCCCCCAAAGTTTGGTAGTTTAAATACCCTTTTCCAGAGACCAGAATAATTTTATTCTGTTATTTGCTGGTTCCCATCCCTGTTACCATATGAGGCATGATTTGGACTACATCTGTAATTTTCAAAAAAACCTCATTGTTCTATTTTGAACAGTTTTGATACATTTTAACTCTTTGCAACCCTCAAACACCAGTAGAATAAACCAAAGTAGCGGATATTTACTCACTAAATAACGTAGTAAGGTTTCGAATCTTTCATTTTCACGGAAACATTATTTACTTTTCCCTCAACTCTACCTTTATTTGTCACTGGCGTTGCGAGTTTATTACTCCTCAAAGATTTGTGATTTGATAGATTATCATGCACTGAGTTGGTCGTTTTAGGCTAGAGGGACAGAAGCCTATCTTCGTCCTTCATTATCTTAGCTTGTGGCGTTCTACCGCCTCTCCCNGGTTCATAGTCCTCAGCTCTTTATGCAACCACATGTTGCATTATTGCTATTACCTCTGTTCGGGCGTTTAGCGTCCCGCGATGCTGTATCTCGTGAAGGGCTTGCACTGTTAATGAGGTGTAGTAGATGTGTTTCTATGAAGATTTTTATAGATGTATTCCAGATGAGACCCTAGCTGAGTTCGGACAGGTCTGATTACTGTGAAGACCTCTATTCCCGATTATGTTTTTGCGTTTGCTGCCGTATCTCCTTATTTTAATCATTCGTAGGAGCTTTGTAAAATTTAACAAATGTATGCCTAAGGAGCTGACGATGGATGATAATTGATTTTGAACCTATCCGACTATCCTTATTATATATTCTAGTGGCAAATTTGTTTTTTGTAATTTGGCAAGTGTATTCCTATTAACTTGAGAACAGATCGAACGATCTGACTGCCGCTTGGCCTCCTAGTGAAATGTGATTGTTTACGTTTATCTCTGTATCTTCTAAGTTTTCAACGGATTTTCATGAAACGTGACCAATAGTTTTCTATTAAGGAGACAAGGGCACCTGTCCCTTTGCAGACAGGTCGGCGTACTCTGCACCATCTAGTTGTCAATTTTGTAATAATAACATCCCTAGAGGCTTAACTCTTGCTGTGCAGTCAGGGGCGCATTTCAACGCTTCAAGGAGCTCTTGTAAATAACTTATGCTCACTGCTCTTGTGTGTACAGATTCAATTCTCTTTGCTGAAAAAGCTGACCCTCTATCGCAATGTTTGTGGATATTTGGAACAGCTTCAGTGCACCGCCCATCATCGGGTTCTCGCTTTGTTCAACAAGTGGAAATTGGTTTATTTCAGAATTCCAACCATGGAGTACAAACCATTTGAGAATCTTGCTGAGAAAACGCTTCTTTGTATTCGAGGCCGAGTTTTAGTAACTACAGATGAAGAGATACAAACTTCTTTCTGGGCTAAAATGAAGAGAATGGGACTAAACAAGCTTTGCGTGATACTTCACGAGACCGAAGTGAACCGCTTCTGGTGTGAAAAGATGAAGTCTTTGGGAATCATTGATGAGTTTAACGTTGACGGCCTGGTCCACGAAAAAGAGGATGGTCGTGCGGTTGAAGAAATCAGTGCCGGAATAATCAAATGGCTGAAGGAGAAGAATATCAACGTGAGTGATTGCCTTGAACAGCCGTTCAGGACTTTAAGTCGCAGCAACTAAACAGGAATTCAGTGTTACTTGATAAACAGCCTTCGAGATATTTCCATACCTAATAGAATACTTTTCTTAGTATAATGCAAGAAAACGTTTGTATCTGTAGAATTTAGGCCTACGTCGCAGAAAAGTTGGAGACCGTCAAAAAATAATTCTCCATCCTACAGAACGGCGATCACTTCAAAACACGCATTTTTTAATGTGAGTCTATTTTTAAGGCTGCTTCGTTGTTTGACGCACGACTGTTCCTTGAAGCAGATATCAAATATCTAAGAAAGTTCCCGAATTTACTCCGATTTCACTTCCCTATAAAACTAATTGTCAGTTTTGCGTGCGTTACACTGTCTAGAGGTTTACTTGCAATTACATTGTACAGGTAAATGCTTGCTACTGTTTTGGCGACTTCCTGAATGTGGTTGGAAGTTTTGTATGTGAAAAACTTGGCATTCCGGGGGACAGCTACGAAAGTAACAAGGTGTGTTTAGTGAAGGATGTCACGCAGGAATACGTGCTTAAAACTCCGGAAGCTGCGAAGGTAAGTGATGTTAATTTGGAAACTCAGACAGGCGAAGGAAGGTCATAAAATTCATTGCATTCAGAGATATCAATTCTATAGACGACAGTGCCAGTATCCAAAAATGATGAACAGCCAGTCAAGCCATCTGACAAACTCTCTACCAAACTTAGATGAAAACTTCTTATTTGGATACTAGCGGTGTTGTGTTTAGTATTGATTGCTCTGCTTGCAACGAGTTTTGTATCTGTGTGACTATCTGCGACGATGGCTTGAAGAACACAAAACCTACCACAACACCGTTATTTTCAACAGTTGCGAGTCGCCGACTTTACCACTACACCACTCAGCGGCTGACGTCATCGAACGTGAAAATAGAATACTTAAATGAGCACGCGCAACAATCGCATGTTCAGCAAAGGACATTGCACCGACATTTATACGCTATGAAAAATAAGACGCATGATTTCCATAAAAACGATATTTTAATTCAATAAAATTTTTCTCTCGTGTTCTCTCACTTGTAAATCACCGATATCCAATTTGAATGCAGGCGTCGTGTCGTCGGGATCCTTTGACTTGAGCATTAAAGTCAGTTACTAGTGGTAACCTACTTTAGCAGACGATATATACCCGGTCGAAGCTTAGCGTGATAAAATGAGTAGTAAGCTATAATAGATTCACTTTATTTCTATTTTGTTTTATTTTTCATTTGGTTTTGAGTAAAAGCATTATTTGACAACAATATCTCGGCTCTTCTTAAAAAGTCACGACCTCCGACCCCGGGCCTCTGACATAGAAAGTAGTTACAAAGCCAAGGCGAGTCGAGAAAGGTAGATCGATTCATTTCAATGTTTCAGTATGTGGTATAAATAGATTATTACATGTTCTCAGTCGTTATCCCCCTTATCTAGAGCCCTCGTGGATTTTGTAGAATTGTCACCCACGGGGCTAACGCCCCTCGGGCGATAATTCTCTAAAATACACTCGAGCTCTAGATAACGGGAGATACGACTTCGCCATGTAATAATCTATATATATCACGTAGCGACTGTTGATCTCATACCCGGCATATTAAAGACGCGAACACATCCTTGATCCTTCTCATCTTGTATAACAACAGTGCTTCCTCCAATTTACGACTCTTGTCCTGGCTCCCGCTGATTTTCTTTGTGAGTGTAATTATCATGTTTGATCGTTCTGCTGGGTTTATCGTTTCCCACTGATGCTACTTCCAGCAAAGAAACGAAACGCTTGGATCACGCATACCGTATGAGGTGTTGTAAACATGAAGCACTCATTTGTCTTCTCGTGAAGATAATATGGGACTTCAGTTAGGTGAAAATGTTTGCTTTGATATCATATGTAATCTGTGTTGCCCTCAGCATCATTCTACTTAGAGTCAACTTACCCCGTGTAAATGAGCGTCTTCTCCCGTTTTGTGATAGCGGAAAACGGTCACCAGTTAAATTTTCTTTCAGTATGGCGTGCCTAGCTACTCTGTAAATACCCAGAGAGAATTACTGGCGGCGTTAGCCAAATTAACGTTTCCTGTTGTCATGAAGCCTCAGTGTGGAAGCGGTTCGGTTGGTTGCAAGGTTCTCTACGACACGGCCAACTGTTTAGAATTCTTCAGTGAACTGACCACTGGTATGTCATGTGGTACAGCAGTGTGTGAAAAGCTGTCATACACTCAGTCGGTAAGATTTGATTTTAGTGCAATGGGATAGCAGGGTGTGGCAAAATTGTTATATACTATTTACAACGGCAAACTCTCCAGTAGCAATAGTAAAATATAGTGCGTTGTAAGGATGTTTCGTTTCACACTGACCCCATACTATGCATACATACGTTTTTATGTCGCTCAGCCTCCTGGTATTCGGATAAAAATATTCTGGTGGTTGGGAGCTTTCTCAGTTGCATGACCGTAATGTTAGTTGAGGACAAGACAAATTGAATCAAACTATGGGAACTAGAATTCACTAGATGGTGCAAGTTGAAACAATTGTCCTTCTCACTGAATGATTTGATGGTAGTTGCATTGGGAACAGAACACAAGCTCCCTCATATGCTGATGAACAGGGGCGCCTTCCGTGAACACAACAAACTCATGAAAACGAAATCACTTAAAAAGGACCATGGTGTTGGGATTTTGTCAAATAAATTACGCAAAACGCAAAGGCTGACGTGATACTTGGGCCTTCTGCAGACCCATCGCAACAGACACTATCTTTTAACTCAGCTGCTCATACTACCCTGCTTAAGAATTTTGCAAGTGTTTTACTGTTTTGTTATTGATGACAGTCTTCACTGAAACTGGTTTATTTCCAAAGCATTCTTTTCCAATGCTTTCGTAAGTGAAACACCGACCGACATGGTGCACTCGTGTTTCATCTTCCATCCAGCATTTCGGGTTACACGACTCTGTTCCTTGAGCTGCTGCTTTCTTATGTTTCTGTAGCTTCAGTGACCTGTTACCGTTGCAACTAGCTTGTTTATTTTCGAACCCTCACCATATGCTTTGATGGAGCTTAATTCATGATCTATAACCACATTTTCATCTAGAATAAGACTTTTCATTTTTTTTTTAAATGTAGCATTTTTTATCGACCGATCAGGTAGCATGCACAGCGGTGGAAATGCATTTTAACACAGTTACACATGTCAACATAAGTTTGTTTTCCCTGATATGCTCACTGGCTTGGCAATTCCGATTCCTGCCTGGTCGACACAAAAAGACCGTCACACTACCTGTGTAGCGATAGGAAGAACTGATATTATCATAAGATGAGCTAAACGTTTTTCAATTCCAATGACCCAGGACAAGCATGAGTAAGATAACATCGGTCTCGATTGATCATAGCAGTGCATATCCATTTCACGGTTATAAGTTTCACACCTCATGTTTTGCCTATGAGTTGCTTACATTGCATTAGTGTAGCCTTATTAGTTAATTATATAGCTTGCTCTCTAGAACAACTCCTGATAGTTAAGCCTTACTGGAAAGACTTAGTTACTTCCAACTCAACCATAGAGGGCCAAAATTAGCCTCCCGTTCAGTAACGCTAGGACCTCGCTAAAAAGCAAGACTTCGCGAGATTACGTGAGGTATGGCCGTGTGTTTTAAATGAGAGCACGTGACTTTGACTGAGTTTTAGCTAGGTCCTAGCGTAGGTCCTAGCGTAGGTCCTAGCGTCTACTGAACGCACGCTAGGTTTCATTTAATGACTTAACAGTACTAAATAGTTTGGATTTTTATCAGTGAATGCTAGACCGTTTTGGCTGGCCCGTTCAGTAGCAGTGTTAATAGTACGTTGAGCCCAGCATCTCATCTACTCTTTATTACCCGCATCGGTGATCAGCAGGGCTTGATCATAAACAGACACTCTTTCTCTTTAATTTTATAAGAAGGATATGGGGTACTTCTAGTTCTTACAGGGTATTTTTTATGGCATCACTCACTGATGATAGAGCTGCGTCTATAGTTTGAATGCCTAGAGAAGATAGACTTTGTCCATGCTATGACAAGGAGAAATTGAAAGTGAACTCCACTTTTACTTGTGCGTCCCCAGTACGCGGATCTTAGGATTAGTTTTAGGATTTCACATGTCTCTTTTTTAGAGTTGTTCGTATATTTTTCACAAAAATTATGTAGTCAAGAGATGAAGTGTTTGAAGAAATGTTGTGAAGTGCTTGTTTTTTTGCTGAAAAACGTAGATCGTCGTAAATGTTGAATTGTGAGCAGACTGGCAATATAGCGTCCAATTGAAAACGTATTCACTGTATGTATGTATGAGGGGCCGCTAGCCTCTATGTATTGACGAAATATACAATGTACCTTGGAGTCCCACTACTACTGCTACTGCTACTGCTACTGCTACTATTATCATTATCATTATCATTATCATCGTTATTATTATGTTACATCATGCTCACAGAGTTGCTGTAGCTCTTTGTGCCTCCATATTGAGATTCAAGTCATCTTTCTTAAAACAGTCAGATACTTTGGCTCTTAAACGTCGCCATTCTGACGTGGATTGCCTTTTCCTCTGACTGGTCATTGAAGATAGCCCAAGACGAAACAACTAACTAGATAATGAGTGTTTTTTCTCGTGCTTCTCAGAGACTTCAGCCAAGAGCACCTTAGCAGGGTTTTCTTTCAATCAAACCTTTGAACTAGCACTTTGTGGTGACACTTAGGTTTCTTTTCCTGAAAATGAACTCTCTCAGTTAGGTATTTCTTAATCATATGCAACAGCAAGCGCTCAGCAGCAACAGCTCAATATAGTTCGTTGTCAACAAGTTTCGTTTCTCACCGTCTTCTCACTACATATAATAGGCATTGTCTAAGTTTTGTTCCACTCGGCCTCAGCGTTCGCAACTATTTTTCTGGCGTTTGTGAACATTTTCGCATCACGAATTATTGGCCTAGATGTAAGAGTAATTTTTTGCACTTCGCTGATATGTCACTTGGGGGAAACTAAATCAATATCATGGGAATTAGAAATTCACTAGATGATGCTTATTGAAAACAGAATCTTACTCATGCACAGAACACGAACGCCATCAGTGCTACTGAACTGGGGCGGGTTTCGTGGACACGGAAACTCACAAAACACAAGAACAGTTAAGTTTTCGTCAGATATTGTAAAGCAAAACACGGCATCCAATCAACTTGTCTCGCGAGTAACTTGTGCCTACTTTGCTTTCTGCCCTCAATCCATCCAGCTACTTATTAAAAATATTGAGCCTGAGCACCACCTAACGAATACCGAATCGCTCACTGAAGATCTCTCTATCCTTTAGGTGCTGGTTATGGAATACCTGAAAGGTGACAAATATTCAGTTGACGTGGTGATTTCCCGGGAAAAAATTGTTGGAGGCTTCGTTGTTAAGAGAGGTCCTGCCCCACTTCCGGAGTTTTGGAACACTTCTATCATCATTCCTGGTGATGATTCAGATAAAATGAACGATGAATTGATTGAAGCTTCGTATCAATGCTGTCGAGCCGTCGGTCTTCGCCACGGGGTGTACAACGTCGAATTGATCCGCGTCAAAGGTGACGAGTGGCCAAGGTTAATCGAAATCAACCCACGTCCTGCAGGTAATATGCTGGTTACATTACACAAAGAAGCGTATGCAAATGATACTATGGTCATACATGCGAAACTCCGCTGTAGCGTTGAACTTTCTCTTTGTGAGATGAAGATTGAGCCCAAAACACACGTGACTGCATATTACTTCGACTTGGTCAGGCGCAAAGATAAGTTGAGAACAGCTTACGGTCATATGTTATCAAACGCAAAGGAATACGATGTCAGAATGTTGAATACAGGACCGAAAACTATGACAGAAATGATGTACGATAACTCCAAGTACGTGCGCCCAATTCTAGTAGTGATGACGTCAGATGAATCAAGATGTGAGGCGATCAATAAATTGAGTCGATTTCTCGTTGATTCAAAGTACTTCGGTAGCATGGAAGAAGCATTGCTGTACTTTTAAATGAACAATTATTAAGCTAATTAATCTCGGTGTCAATTTTTTATCCTGGGACGAAAACCCAAGTTAGTCGTAATAACACGGGTGATATCAGCCTCAGCTGACGTCAACCCTTCAGTAGTGCCGAATTCTCACTGATAGCAAATGTGCGCCGCATGCGTCTGCCGTGGC
Source organism: Phoronis australis (assembly GCA_002633005.1). Taxonomy (NCBI): domain Eukaryota; kingdom Metazoa; phylum Phoronida; family Phoronidae; genus Phoronis; species Phoronis australis. The sequence continues at coordinate 40,962 of NMRA01000263.1, forward strand.
TATTACGTTGCTGGAGAGACTTGACACAATAAACGTTTGCTATGCGTAATTGAATGACACATAACACCTAGATCCCGACAGAGGCTGCGTAACTCAAAGTGGGTATTGAGGCAATGTTGTAATTGCGTCATGAAGCTGCACGGGCCTGGTCTAATTAAAGTTTCTTTAATATCTAGTAAATATTAATTGCTGCTCTTTTTCTTTTCATTCGAAATTAATTGGCAGGTGATGGGAATAGTTGTATTTTTGTACATTCGGTAATGGCAATTAATATAAATGGTTAATGGATAGTTCAGTTGTGGCGTAGTACGTGGAGTGTTGACACTTCACGGATTTGAACCATAATATGCATTTTGATTACCTTTGAAATTATAAACAAAACAGTAAATTTCAATCTCATTATACCTTGTTTAAGGGGGAGTAAGTCAGGGGGCCTTTATTTTGGGGTAAAACCAGGCAAAGGACTCACCGAAATGGCCTATTTTCAATGCATTATAAGAAAATACTGATGCACAAGATAATCAATTGTTTGTATTTTTGTAATAAAGCAAGTCTTTGGCTTCATCAAGATGTTCAACAATTCTCATTAAATGCCGCTAAGATCAAAATTTCAGGTTTAAAGTACAGTGGGGTCAGAGATTAACGAAGCATTGCGATTTCCCAACATTTTGAGCCCGTATATGTCAGTTGGCACAACACTGATCAACACCAGACACAAAACGTTTCTATCTTAGTGTTGTTGACACCGTAAAATCGTCTGGCGGTGAGAATTATTCTATAGGAATTACAACCTTCAGACAACCACCTCAGTTGAAATCACCTTCAATACCGATAAATGTACTTTGGAACGCTATAAAACCAGTAAAGTACATAGATTTGATTCGAAAATTGTTTTATTAATGTTTAGTTTAGTTTCATTAAGTAAGGTGCATTGATTTATTTAAATTATTTTTTCCATTTTCACCAAAATTCCGTGCTTTTCGTGAACACATTGTCCAACAACAGATTCTCTTCAGTGGTGGTAACATGGCTGACGATCCTGACTTGCAGTTTTAGGCCTAACTACTGTGATGAAGTGTGTGTGGTACCTCAAAAGAATATCCTCTGCTCATGTGTGAAGCTTATACTAACAATCAATTGATGCAGCATAAACTGAGTACTAAGTCATCACACCTATAAACTGAATGGCAATTGATTTTGGCGAGAGTCGGACAATTTATGACTGCGTGTCCACCGGATCTGTCTGTGTGTCCAAGACACCGGGCGAGCGGTCAGTAGACGCTAGGACCTACGCTAGGACCTAGCTAAAACCTAGTAAAAGTCACGTGTTCTCGTTTAAAATACACGGCAATATAACGTGTAATCTCGCGAAGTCTTGCTTTTTAGCGAGGTCCTAGCGTTACTGAACGGGAGGTGGGTTCGTCTTGGAATTAGCCTCAGTGGAAACCAAGTAGACTGTGCGAATATCCATGTCATTAGTAGTAGCTCGCGTGCCAACCTTGAAGTGGGGTTGCTGGTTGAAATGTCTAAAGTCGACTCACTGCCACTGGAACAAAATAATGAATGTGTTCTTCCTGGTTGTATCTGGTTAGTACTGCTTTGTTTGAATTTGAAGTTACATGTATCACATGATGGTAGCATTTTGGCGGTAATAGCCAGGGTTATAGATACCTGAATTGAGAACCGGTTAGTACCACTAGAAACAATGGGTAGTATTCTATGGAACAGTGTCAGGGTATTACTCAGCATCCCGCGCGCCGAATTTGGTGGGCAACATTTGCCACGGTTTAGTGCGCCGATGGGTAACTACGGGCAAATTCTCAAAGAAGTTAGGCACTCTTTTGTTTCCCAACTTCACAGCCACTTCTGTCTGCCCCTCCCCTCCAGCACGGTGAGTGGACCCAAAATCCTATCTAATACCTTGTAGTGGAAGTAACAGGTTCTCCTTTCAGGAAATTTACAAACTGACTGATTATGCATGTATTATCAAAATGTAGCAACAGTACTTGTTCGGAAAAGTATAGAGACAATAAAACTTTTTATTGTGCCCACTGATGAATTTCAGTGAGCGTGCATCACTGTACTAAACTGATGGACAATCTTGAGTTCGTAAGAGTGAAGTACGGCTCACAGCAGGCACAAATGCCCAGAGGGGTGATAAACGCAGTGTCACGGATTTGAACCATACAAGGCATTTTAGTTTCCTCAGGGGTGATAAACAAAACAGTAAAGTCCAATCTCATTTTACCTTGTTTAAGGGGGAGAAATCATGGAGTCTCTATTTTGGGGGTATACCATGCCATGGACTCACCGAAAATGCCTTATTTGCATTGCATAATAAAAAATACCGGTACACAAGATCATTAATTGTTTGTAATTTTGAAATATGGCAAGTCTCCGGCTTCACAAAGATGTTAAATAATACTCATTAACTTTGCCACTAAGTTCAAAATTTCAGGCATGAAGTATAGAGGGGTCAGAGGTTAACAAATCATTGCAATTTCGCCACACTTTGGGCCCGTATATCTCAACTGGCACAACACTGATCAACACCAGACTTTTACACAAGACGTTTATATCTTCGTGATGTTGATTTGCACAATACAATCTTCATCTTCGCCCGAACATTGTACAATCTGTTGGGTTCCCTGAGTGATTTAACCAGTTGTTATTGATGTGATATTGTAGAAACTGAGGTAAAGGCAAAATTCAATATAGGAACACTTGTTATGATTTTGTCGGTAAAATTTAGGATGTTAAGTCACTGTTCTGGTTGACACTTTGTTGTCCAATTTATTTAAAGATGCTGGTATTTCAGTTTTCATCTTTCAAATTCATATTACTCTCAACCTCACTTAACTAAAACGCGAGGCCTTATCTGAGTGTTGACTTTTCTACAGGCTTAAGGAAAGGCGGTGACTTAACCAGACTGGCGAGTTTTAGGTAGTATATGTGATGACAAGTTAAGGGAGGGGGCCCTGAATTTTGAAAGGTTAAGTTTGGGATTCACATACTTGAACCGATTCAAAGAACACATTTAGATACCTCGTTTTTCCATGCTACTTTGCCCAACTTAACTCGATGACCAGTGTTAAGCCAGATTGCAGTCACATTAAATATCTTTTTTTACTTTAATTTGTTCCAACATTGTTTTTGCAATGTGACAAGTAATTAGCACGGTATCTGTTGATGAGTTAAGGGAGGTACGGATGTCACCTGGATTTTGAATGGATAACATCAGGAGTGTCATGCTTGAGCCGATTCACTGGCATTTAGTGCTTTTATCACATTTAGATATCTCGTGTTTTCCAAGTTACTTTGTATAAATTAACTGGGCGATGAGTGTTTAACCAGATTCTAGCCGCATTAGATTTCACTTTAATTTACTTTGAAGTGGTCCAACATTGTATATACAGACTTAGGAGTTAGGTGTACAGTAGGGGATGAGGAGGTACATGTAAGCGAGATCACCTGTATTTTGAACAGTTAACACAGGAGTGTCATATTTGAGCCAGTCCATTAGCACTTAGTTCAGTTACCACATTTAGATATCTCTGTTGTGATTTTGCCTAAGAAAAGTAGATAGTCTTGCTATTAAAGCGCCATGAAGATTTAGCAGTTAGATTCCAACGTGCATGAAGCTATATTTTAAACTCGAGACTGTTTCAAAGTTTATATGCTGTATATTGTTTGGAAAAACATGAGCTACAATACGATACTTGTGGTGTACTTATGGACTTTATACTGAAAGCAGCCTTTATCGTCCTCACTTCTTTCACGTGACCTCTGTAGTGGATGAAAATCTGACCATGCTTCTAACAGGAGGCATTTATAACGGCTCATCACCTGGAACGGGATACCATTGCCCTCAGGAGGACTGGGAAGTAATTTGAATTCACTTCTTTAAACTTGTCACAACTAGTCACACACACTTACAGTGTATTCAACTATGTTCCTTTGTGCCTCCCACAGCGCATATGAAGTATCTTCTCACTGGTAGCTGGCTCCATGTAGTCAGCCCACACTGCTACTTGAAAGTCTCACATTTTTTCACATATGTCAGTCACAACAAGCTGCACACAGATATCAAAATGACAACACTAGCCAGCCATACCACTCCAAAAAGTGAAGTTATTGGGGCACTGGCCGCTATACAACGTCCACGGAAATCTGGTCACCAGTGGTTTTGCCTTTGCCTGTAATTGCCAATGAATCTTTCATCTTGACACTGTCCTCCGCTTTCAACGCCCTCCATCACATCCACTTGACGCTTCCTCAAAAATAACGTTTGTTCAGACACACTCCAGAGCTAAGTCTCAGTAAGCATAGTCTTTGTTAACAGGACAATCACAAATAAAACCAAAAATAAATGATATTTTTCATACAACACTGTAAGATTTGGAAAGTCGCAAGAGGGGAGGAGGTAACCACGTTTTTTGAAGTAAAGTGTTATGACCATCATTTATCGGCCGTGTTTCGTTTTTTTAGCTGTGCGAATGAGATTATCGAGCTTTGTAAAACCGGTGAGATTTGAATTTCGACTCTCGCAAAAGGTGTCCTGCCAAAACTACCGCTGTTTGTCTAGTAAGTATCCTAATTCTATGACTACGAGCACTTTTCAGAAATAAAGTAGAGTACTCTTGGTGCCTAGAAAATACGAAATTCGACGAATGATCAATTGATTCATAGTTTGCGGGTCAACTAGTAGCAAATATTCATTTTTGTTGACGTTTGTCGGCATTACTGATTGTGGTGAAATGGCGTAACCACCAGTCACTTTTGACCTCAACTGACATGAAATTCGTAAGGACCAGAGGCTTTTTGTCTTATTTTGTTGATCTAAGATAGCTCAACACTACTAAAATGTTCTGAAATTTGTGCCAGCTGAGATATCGTAATACGAATTTAGCCAATTTTGACAGTTTCAAAAATCACTATAAGTACTCATCATATGCGGCCCTAAAAACAGACAAAAAATTATTGAAATCTTTTAAATTTGCATGAATAAAGTAGTTGAAGGTCACCCCTAATCAATAACATAGGTTCCATATTTCAATGTTACTTTCTCTGCCTAACAGAAGTGTCGAAATTTTACTAAAACTCATCGGCCGCCAAGATCACAACTTGCCGGAAACAAATATTATTCATGGAAACAAGAAGGAGGCGTTTTGAAAAAAATAAAGGTAGCCTGAATTCAGTGGGGCCAGGGTCAACACACAGAGAAAATATATAGAGAAACTGTGGCATAGCGTTTATCACCCTTTGCCTGGTCCTTTCGCGAACATGCTCCTAAGACCAAAAACTTGTCTTTACTTACGACCAAAGATAAAAAGTCAGAAGAGACGCACCGTTTCGTGAACACAAAGTCGAATTTTGGGTCTTCGGTCTGAAATTAGACATTATTTCTGTTCTGACATTGAAGAGCGTACAAACTACGCTTTCAAATTCACAAAACTAAACGAGGTGATGTGTAAGAGTAATATTAGTCTTGCAATTCTTGAAAGGGGATTTATTGACATTTTGTAAACAAATATGATTTTGTTTGCTTGAGAAGACCCTGGTATGACTGGAAAATGATATTTCACAAGTGCCGGTAAGTAACACTGAATTGGCCCTACTTCCTTTGCCGGTTTAGTGATTCAAAAAAAACACAAGGTGATCTTCAATATGACATTGTTTAGAGAAATGAAATTTTGAAAATAACAACGGTTTAATCTTGGTGTAAATGTCCAACAGTCCAATCTTAAGCCTACTCTACAGCAAGCATAATTTCGGTTTTCGACTAGATTAGACCGATTTTGGTCTTAATATGCATAATACGTGGCTAAGACAATTTGTTCTTAATTTAGCCCGATTTCAGTCTTGGTTAAGACAGAAAACTTTTTATGAAACTGGCCCTGGGAAAAGAACCAAGCAAAAGGTAGAGAAGAAGTTTATCGATTTAGAGGTTTTATAGGCTTTTTTATCGAACGACAGTGTTGGAAATATTACTTGAAGTTAAGCTATGTTATTTAAAGGTATTTTTGCTAATATGTATCTTTTGTGCTCAAATTTTGTACACTAGTTTATCTTTCAAGTACTCCCATACGAGAACTTCTCCAAACAAACCTCAAGTTGATTATTTTGCTCCAACGTATGCTACAAGGATGACTAATTAACCAAAACTTGCAGCGTTTGACAAACTGATTATTAAAAGAAAACGTAAAAAAATGGGTCTGAAAAGAATCTTTATCTATTATTACGTATCTATGAAATGTTGAGCAAGATAAAATCAATATCGTTTCATGTGAACTTCTGGACACACTATCACAAAAATGCTTCTAGTGTCCTGTGTTGCGTTCGTATATTTGGTTTCTTTCAGCGCTTCAACAATGCAGTTTGCAGCTACAAACTTTTTATTATTCGTCTATGAAGTGCTCTCGGAGTTAGCCCCGCCAGCCTCAGCTCTTGTCCTGATTTGGATTTTGGTGTTGTGGGTGATTCGCGCCAGTGAAATTATCATCCAGGTTTCTGTCGTTATCAGGTGTATTGCCATCTTCAAAATTGCGAGGCGTGATTTTCCTGCATAACCGCGAACACCGTTGTCTCCACTTTGCTACGCAGACTTTTTACTTCTCTACTTCAAGTTTCATTTTCTGTGTTCTGTATCCCGCATGTCTGAGAGCTTTAGACCTGCAGGATGTCCCTCTCTTTCTACCTGGAAAGCTTGGCTTTACGCAAAGCCTTTCATTTGATCTCGTTGATGCCCCAAGCCCTTCGTTTTCTTTTGAACTGGACACCTGCCTCCCGTTCAGTAACGCTAGGACCTCGCTAAAAAGCAAGATTTCGCGAGATTACGTGAGATATTGCCGTGTATTTTAAATGAGAACACGTGACTTTGACTAGGTTTTAGCTAGGTCGTAGCGTAGGTCCTAGCGTCTACTGAACGCACACCTGGTTTCTCTATGCGCCATTGTCAATAAGGTTCTTAGGTCTAGGACTTGAAACGACGTCGCCCGTGGCAGATACTTGCTACTTCTTTCTGTAGTATCTCCTGTGGTAAATTCTAGCCTTGGAGTTGTCTATTTTTGGATGTCGGATTTCTCGGAGGCGGCAACCTTGTATCCGTTTTGTCTTTCTCTTTCCTTTCTCAGGAAATCAGGATACTTCGTTTTTTACTTTCTCGATATGCTTTTTGAATCTCTGCTTATGTTTTACCCATAATGTCTGAAAGAGATAAGTCTCAATAAAATATCATGATCGTATGAGGGGAAAAATGCCTATGCGCAGCACTGCTAGACAGACCTAGCTTCAGTCACCAAAATGCAAGTGTTCGCTTTCAGCCCGGGAAGCAAGTCATCTTATTAGGGCAGGGGATGTGGTCGGACTCCAAACATGGGGCGAAATTTATACCAAGAGCAACAAATTCGACCCATGTTTGTACCAACAGCAAGAACTGAGACCCATATTTATACCTCAACTGAAAAAGCTTACCGTAGAAGGTGAAAAAAGCGACCACATTTATACCAAAAAAATGAAAAATGCGACCCATTTGGGGGCCACGTCCCCACCAACTTTATTATTACATTGAGTGCCCCAGAATTTCAGTTTTCAATGAAATAAAAAATGGATTTCCAGCAGAACTGTAAGATATCGTCACTGTAAGCTTTAACTCGATTTGAATCGCCCTTGCCTAAGAAAAATACCTACCAGTCATCAGTTGGAGGATTTTTCATAGATACGTTATTTTGAATCACAGAAAACACATCAGTTACTAATTTTAGTTTGATGTGGAGCCGCTTCTCAATTTACTAATTTAAAAGCTATTTCGCGTGTAAATATACATTCCGTTTAAACATGCTTGATTTGAATCGTCACTACCTTGTTTGAAGGGGATTCATAGATAGGTTATTTAGCTTGACATAGATACATTACTACAGAAAGCCTGTTTCGGTTGGACCTGTACAATTTTGTTTATTTTCACTAAACATAGGACTGTTTCTTAACGCTATGAAAGCTATATAATATCGCTTCGGAAAACACTGCCCATTCATTTTAAATCTGACAATACGTTTACTTACCTCGTCAGATGTAACTGATCACGCTTTGAATCTCTCGGCTTTATCTTCAGGCTGTCGAATTTGGCGAAATCAGACAATTTTTGTCTGTTCGTCCAAAATAGAACACGACAGTATGTTAAGATGATGACATTTCTGTTGTACATCGCATAAACTAAGTAGCTAACGTATCTATCACATAACGTATCACTGAAACCAAAAACAAAACTGATGCCCCACGACACAATTCTGAGGAAAGGAATGGCACGACCATTTGAATACACTTTTACAGTAATCCCAACAGCATTAAAAGCACTTACATTTCCAGGGTGAACCCCAGTTTCACTAAACGTAATACCGTATCTATGAAAACAATTGGGTGACAAGTTGAATTTCGTACTTCAGAGACACTGCAGCTCTTTCTGTTAATATCTAAGAAATTAATGATTTTCTTTCCTGAATACGCAATGTTTTGACAATAAAAGCACAGTCCTTAACACGTTGTGAGAAAATATTTACAAACTACTCTTGACACACGACTCCTTGGTTTACCCATACACGGACAAAAATTGCGGACTGGACTTTCCCAATTATACATATGTCTACCATTTTCCTCTAGACTGTAAAACATGTTGTAAGCGGCCCTTGGATAACGTTTCTGTTGCATCTTCAAAATTTTAAACCAGTATTTAACACACCTAACAAAGTATCTCGTATATATAGGGTGCCTGCCACATACATCCAATACTGATGCGTGAGAGCAAGAACCGCCAAGTCCCTAGGTCCATTTACAAAATTTTTAATATTTTTTTCTAAACACTCGTATTCTTTAAAACCCCAAATCTCGAAACCATAACGCAGTGTTGGGTACAGCAATTTAACTGAAAGGCAAGTGATGGTAGCATATCGCGATATCTGCGCTGTAGTTTCAAAACACGTGATGCAGCTTTATTTGCTTGACAATAGCGAGTTTTTGTTGTTTCCCACCATGACAATTTAGGTGTGATAAAACACTAAGGTATTTATAATGAGATAAAGCATCAACTTGTTGTTTATTATAAACATTTTTCATAGTGCTTTAAGGGACCTCCATTTCTAAATACAATTATTTTGGTTTTCTTTAAATTCACAGCCATACCCCATGAATCACAATAATCATTGAGACAATTCAACAAACGTTGCAACTTAGACGCTGTTAGAGAGCACAAAACCATGTTATCAGCATATAATAGTGAATTAATATTTGTAGCATGTTAATCTAAGTAGATAGTATTTACGTCCCTACGTAAATTGAGTTTATCTAAAAACTCATTGAGATACAAAACAAATAGCAGAGGGCTTACCATACAACCTTGACGAGTACCAATAGTGCAATTAAATAAGTCTTTTAAGCCATCTCGTGTTAAAACACGTGATCTCAACTTGCTATACATTGATCGCAGAATTGATAACACATTACCATGAACACTAATTTGCATAAAGCTATGAAAAATAAGAATATGTGGTACTCGATCAAAAGCTTTTGAAAAGTCAATAAACGCACAATAGAACCTGCCACCTTTCTTGCTTATGGGATTCAGGCATATCGCATATAAACAAAATGTATGATCCACAGTCGCGTAATCTTTGCGGAACCCTGCTTGGGCTTCAAAAAGTTGACCATTACTTTCGGCCCAGCTATACAATCGGTTACTCAATTTTATATTAAAGAGATTCCCAATAGCCGACAGAAGCGTCCACGTTACCTTGTGTAAACAACGAAATTAAAAACGCATCACACCAAACGGGGGGATAGAAATCTGACTGGAAAATTGCATTGAACAACTTATGTAGAATTGGCAAAATGGATGATTTGGTATATTTTAACATTTCAAAAGTAATTCTATCAATACCAGCGGCCTTTTTATAGGGGAGCTGAACAGTAACACGTAATGTCTGCATTTAAACCATGTTGTATGATGTGGGTACACTTGCCACAGCAGTTATCATGACTAGTCTCCTATCGACGACAGTATTCATGAGTGAATCGCTAACAAGCACTTCTTGGTTTAACAGACTCTTAAAATAATCATGCCATTTTTGGTGAAATGGACGTGGTTCCGCACCTCGGAGGTTGTGGACTAATAAATTTGATCATTTCCAAAATTCTTTTGGGTTGTTCTATTCTTGGCGATACTTTCCAGTAACTGAGCTTCATAATTTTTCTCTTGTTGTCTAAATAATTCACGGAATTGTTTTCTTTTTAATTTATAATTTCCCATGTTTGGCAGGAATGTATAACAACGAGATCGACTTCAGGATTCACGTTGAGCATTTTTGGCAGATTCTAATTTTATCCCACCGCATGGGTTGACTTGGTTTCTTGTATTTACTGTTATCCAGTGAACGACTCGTTTTTATGATTAGAAAATGTCAAAGCGGCCTGAAAATATAGATCTGAGATACACTGAACCGCCTTGTCTACATCACTTTGAGTTACGTCCAGTCGTGAAATTCGACTGAAAACTCCCTGCGAGTATTCAACTCTTTTCTTACTATCCCACTTAATACTATTATGCAAGCGTAACACATGTGACGTTTGGTTTATATGACAAATCAACTCGCCAAACGTAAAGTGTTTTTGTTAAAAACGGCAGTTGTTTTCGTTTTTGTTGCATTACGCAAAAACATGGCCTTTATATCAAAAATCTTAATAGCTTTTTCGAGATTGATGATTACATGTAAATATTAAGTTTGGAGAGTTTCTGCGAAATCAACCCAACTGTTTTCGAGAATTTGTGTTCCTAAGTTCAAATTAAGTCAAAAATCGCTTAAAAGCCGATTAAAAGAGAATTCCACCCGATTTAATTAGTCTTTTTACCGTCTTAATCCGTCTATCTCCACATTGTCTCGCATACGGTCGACCTTACCTTGCCGAGAGGTGTCGAGTTAATCTGTAAGGAAGGTGAGAAACGACACAGCGACGTCAGTGGTTCATTTGCAGAGTGAATGCCGTTATGTTGCGGTGTATCGCTCCCGCTTGCTGAACTATGCAGGTGCGAGGAAAGCGGGTATATCGTTATTTCGACTTCCTCGAGAGTCCGAAATGCTTAGAAAGTGGCTCGAGGTAGTGAAGAATGAAAAGTACGCTGTTGATAGCAAGTATGAGAAAATTCAGTCTTGGTTAAATGTAAATGGACTGGTTTTAAATGCAACTAAAACAAAATTCATGGTTTTTCATAAACCCCCAAAACGTATTGATGATTTTCATTTAAAGTTAAATAATTTGGAAATTGAAAGAGTTCTTTCTTTCAATTTACTTGGTGTTACCATCAACAAAAACTTGTTATGGAGTCCACACATAAACAATTTGTTGAGAAAGATAAGCAGATTCTGTGGTGTTCTTAATAACATAAACATTTCTTGCCCTTTGAAACTTTGAAAACTATATATAATGGCCTTGTCCTTCCTCATTTGAATTATGGCATTCTGCTATGGGGGGTGAACATCATAGAATATTCAAATTACAGAAAAAAAAGTTATTCGCACTATTACAGTACAGCCACTGAATTGTTAGACTCTCTCCGGTGTCTCTCCGGTCTAGCCACCCGTGACCGTAACCGGAGAACGACCGGAGAGTGAGGCGTGAATCAACCGTGACAGCTGGCGTGAGCCTAAGCGTGACTGTACCCGGAGCTTACCGTGAGTTAGACGTGAGTTTACCTGCATCGCAGATGATAAAGTGATTTATTAAAATTACATCAGTAACTAGCAGTGATGTATGTATTTTCATAGACTTTTGCTCATGTGAGATTTATTTTTTTTGAAATCGTCACGTGCAGTAAAAGACCAAAATTTCCGTCTCAAATCTTAAGTCATTTCAGAAAACAGACCTGTGGACTTTACTTTTCAGTTATATATAAGTATTTGTTTTTATATAAACTAATAAAGAATCTTAAAACGCGTGTACACGGCGGAATTATTCAATTGCCTTCACGATATGAAGGAGCATGGCATGTCAATTTTGAGCACATTGATCCCAAGTTCCGGCATCATGCGGAGAAAACTGATCACGCCCATGCACTTGACGAGTCAAACAGATGACCGCTATTATTATTTTAGTGAAGAAGTAGCCCGGGGATGCTGTGTACTCAGTCGAAACACATGTACTACGGGGAGAGAGCTACAAATAATTGAACTGCACAACGGATTCAGGACTTTTAAGTCGAAACATTTACTTGCAGTAAGGGATGGGTATGTCAGAAGGGCGGCCTATTGAAATTTTCTGTACGTCATTGCGGTGCAAAAATTTACGGAGTGACACAATACTTCACAAGATGCGTAGCCTATTTTTAAGGCGAATTAACTATATCCACCTGTGACAAGTTTCAAGGAGTCCGCGGCCATGTGGAGATGACTCTGGGCACAGGGTCGCGTTTATTCGTATTTACTAACCGTAGTTACTGTAGATGTTTGTCGTTGATGGGACTGGCTCTTAAGTCGTAAATGGAACTTGTACATGTAACTGTAACACAAGACGAGCTGAAGAAAGACGTTTGTATGAACAACACGTGGAATTACACAGTTAGTCAGAACCCAAGTGTGATAGATGACCGCTTGCAAAGATACTCTATAATATACTATAATGTCTTTGCAACTTGACCGAAACGACAGGCAATCAAGACGTTACATGTATTTTTACTGATTAGCCTGGTGCCCTATCATGGTTAAAACAGCTACCGAAGGCGTGAAGAAAGCGTGAGGTAAGCGTGACGGAGGCGCGACAAAAACGTGAACGAGGCGTGAGGAAGGCGTTAACTAAACCGGAGGTAAGCGTGAGGACTACCCGGAGAGTAGGCGTGAGGCGACCGTGACTGATTTCTGTCACGCCTGTGTTCCGGTTGCGCTCCGGTCTGGCCAGGCGTGAGGTAGAACGGACGAAGTCTAAAAATTCAGTGGCTGTACTGTACCTCTAGTCATTTTAATGCCCATACAGATCCTTTATTTAAGACTACACAGTTACTCAAAATAAAGGACTTGTATGTTGTTGCTATTATTAATTTTTTCTACAAATATGTTCATAATTACTAACCTTCATTTTTAAAACGTTCAATTTAATAACTCGTGGGTCTGTTCATGAACATTACACAAGGCACCGACATCTTTTACATACTCCCCGCTGTACTAAATCATTTGCTGAAGATTCAATTCGAAATGCCCTACCTCATATCATTAATAACCTTCCTGAAAGTGTCTCCCAAAAACTTTTTACCCATTCGATATCCTCTGTTATAAATTATTTTAAGAATGTTTGTTTTAAAAATTATGAACTTGAGTGCACTATTCCCAACTGCTTTGTGTGTAACTATTTTCGATAATCTCTCCCAGTCTTTACACAAGTAGTTTTAAAGTACATTATCACCTAATTTTTATAGTTCTGCTTATCTGTAACGCTGTATTTTTTCTTTCTTATTCTCTGGTGGCTCCGTGGTCAGCGGACCTCTCGGGTCCTGGAGTCTCCATAAGCATTAATCTCTATCAACTGTATTTTTTGTTTTTTGACTTAAAGTGAATAAAGTGTTTTACTACTATTACTACTATGAGGCCGTGAAACATCCCCGGTGTCTATGGCCGGCAGTCGTCGACAGTGAATCTGACGAATGCCGGCTTACCAAAGAACTGTTCAATACATACGTTCCGTTGCCTGTGCATGTTCACGGCGCCTCTCTAGTATTTCTTGATCAGTGTATTCCGGTTCCAACTGATAGCTTGTGAAACTTAACGATCCACCTACAAAATCTTCGACGAATGAGCTCTCGTCTAAGTCGGAATTCCGAGTTGCCATGTTGACGTTTATTATTCAGCGTTCTTTTTCAAAGAGAATTATTCTCACCCTAACCAATGGTTATATAAAACTGAAACAAAGTCTCTGTTTCATTAGATACAATTTGTTTCGTGAGTGCAAATGTTTTTTAGAAGCCAGCAATGAATAAACCACTGCGTTACGGGTTTCAGATGCAAAAAAGGTAATTGACCGGGCACCGTGTGAGCGCATGCCAATTCAGTGTTTGCTGACGAAAGCTGTTGTGAAACAGTAACTCGATTTTATATGCCATGTTCACATGTTAGAGGAATCTTTATTTATCCACATCATTGTTACTGTACAACTTTCGCCCTGACGGTTCTGTAAAAGGGCAACTTGACTTCGCGGCCCCCGACAAGTAAGTTGATTTGCAGTTTCGCGGCTAATTCACCAAAATAATTACATGCACATTATTTCACTAGTATAGTCTATTCGTGACTGGACTTTTAGTTTCCAACTTAAGCTGGTTTATGTTCGTGATGTTCAATCCCGGCGGCCGCGATTGACCAGATCGTGTTCCGAGGCACTGGCTGGGATAACAGGCATTTTGTGTATTTAGAGCTGAAAATATTACAAGTCAAAAAGTACAACACACAGATTTATCTTTCATGTCTGTATTTCACGGAAGAATGATTCAAATTTATTACTAAACAGACCCCAAACTCCAGCGATCGACCATGATAAATTGGCCTACCGAACCTAGGAGTCTACACTCAGTCCTTGACCGAACTCTGTAGGCTAACGTACGTTCAAATACTTAAACAACACGTTTGTTCAAAGACTCGGTGTATTTGTAAAGCTTTTACATCGAAATTTGACGATTTACTAGTGTAAAACGATGCATTCAAGCGATAATTTGACACCAGTAAGCGCGTTGTGAACGGCTGAACAGACTGCCTTCGAACCGATTACGTCATTGGTTAATTTCAACACCTCCGTCTGCCGTCAGATGTCCCGTAAAACAACTGGAACTTGCTGTTATCTAAATTGATACAAAATAGGTTGTTTTTTAGGTGGCATTCTCCTTTAAGTCGTGAGAGTGAAAGTCTCAAGGTCTTCAGTTAACTATTCTGTGAAAACTTCTTTGGCCAACCTATACACCACTTATTTCAACATTCACGACCAACTTCATTTGATTTTGCAGTGCGTAATTAACACAATTATCTCGAAAAACGTTTAGTGGAATTCCAATGGGTGGAGTCCAACTGGGTCACGGGCGGAGCCAACGTATTAAGTGGGTCACGCTAATGTACTTTGGTTCACTTAAAGTAGGTAAAGAGTTCATTGACACACCACGCGCTGGGATACTAATCCAAGAATAAAATGGCCTAATATGCAGTAAAATGTAACAATTTTGTAAAATGAAACAAGTATTACATTTTACGTCATTGTTACATTTTACGTTACTGAGCCTCTTCTAAAATGTAAAAAGATGTTATAAGTCCGAAAAGATGCACCGTGAGTAGAAGATCCTGGTTCGAGTCCCGGTCGAGGCAGAAATCTTTTTGGAATTATATTCATTAGGTCACGTGATGTGACCAAAAAGATGGCGAATTGAATGGGAAAAACTGCTTGCAACATATTCCACGCCTCACTGAATAAGATAAATTTATTCAAATGCCACTGCGCCTTTCTCTTTGTCACATTCTGTTTGCACAGCAATCGACTCCATGCTCTATGGTGGAAATAGCACCAAGATAATTTAATTGTTCACTGCAGCTAAACGCGTGTGCGAAACGTATTTTCATAAAAAGACCTGTACATTTGAACTCGAGGCATGGTAATAAAGTATGTACTTCGAGGTATTTCCACCATCATATTTGTGTACGGTGAAATAACTATAATAATGGCATTCACAAAAAAATGAAATTCGATAAGGAAAACATCTTGATGACCATAGCAGATAATACTTAAAAAGTATTGATAACATCACATACATATATTTTACGTGATATTTTTGTTTCCTAACTCAAGCATGTATCACCGGGGCAACTTCCAATATCTAGCGCAAACTGGCTAAAGGTGATTCCCTTGTACTAGCTGGTAACTGTGCTTTGCACGGGTTCCAGTTAGTATATTATATAGTCCGAGGACACGGGAGCGATGACCTATGTACAAAAGCGAGAAAATCCACAACCCAGTACTTAACTGCGTAGTGCATAATGCAGTGCTGGACATCCAACCTCAATCACAAATTTAGACTGCATGAACCAATGTTCCGATTTAGTAACCTCCGCAAGCCTGCATGTACTTCCACCACCTGCTCCTACCTCTTCAAGCGCCTATCCCTTTTCATAAATTATTGCCCATAAGTGGTCTTGTGATCTTGATCATGTGTTGGTATCTGGACCGGTTTATTCTTACAATTTCTTTTAGAATGCCGTATTGATCAGACTTTAAATCAAACACCACCAAAAATAGGATATCTGCTAATTTTCAGTTCGTACGTAGTCTGAATTAGCTGAGATAATCATTGCCTATGGCATTGTGATCAGGTTTTTTTCTCTGTTTAACAAGTAGAAATATTTTTGATTATTAAATTAGTTTATATAGAGGCTCTTACCTATTTGTTTATAAGCGCTTCTACCTTATTTTACCACTTGTGTGACCTACTTCTCATCAACAATTTATTACTCACTTGATCTCTTTGTTCGGAGAACGGTCACTGACATACTGGGAAGAGTTCAGTAACACTAGAACCTACGCTAGGAACTCGCTAAACAGCAAGATTTCGTGAGATTACGTGAGATATTGTCGTGTATTTTAAATGAAAACACGTGGTTTTGGCTAGATTTTTTAGCCGCGAGGCGGCTACTGAACTCTACCCCGGAATGCCCAGTACTGAACTTGACCTGTGCACTGTTCTAGAGCTTGCAACCCCGAGAATAGCCGCGAGAGGGCATTGTGAATTTCCGGATACCTGCTCTACTGCGTTTTGAGCCTAATTTCGTGCTTCGTTTTCATTTTGTCATTTTGTTCATCAAGCGAGACTTTTGACGTGCGGTTCTAGACAACCACTTATTTCTCGACAAAATTTAATGAGCAAACCCTACGATTTTATTGGTCATTCTTTATACACACCTGGACATGCGGCCCTGGCTAGATGCCAGGAATAGCCTGGTCCCGAGTGTCTTTTCAGCTCCACTGAGTCTTACGCAACCCGTAATTGCGTAACTAATTGACCTATCGCAACCTCCGCCCAAAGCGAAAAGCCATGAGACACCTGACAAACAAATAAGATATGTCAGAGGCAAATACAATGTCGCTAAACGACGTTCCTGGTTGAATCAATTTGTGTTTTTGCACTAAGTGAAAAGGCCTCAACAAAGACAACAGCCGATGCTTTTCAGTAGAGAATCGTATTTTTATGATGTGGGAATTTGTAAAGGCAACGATGAAAAAATAAGTGTTCGAGGATAAGTATTTCGAGGACAACGAAAATCCCAGAAACCCACGCGGCGTTCACCTTCACTGACAAATGACAAGGCAACTGATGCGCTATGGTCATGCAAAGCTGGCGAAGAACCTTAAAGTCGAATTTTCTTTACGATGCCATAGATTTCAGGATCTTTCGAACAAAGTCAAGTGAAGATGCACCGAATCGGATATTTTTTATTCTGCCGTCTGCTAAATTCCGCCAAACATTTGAAAAGTAGGCCAAAACTGGTGGAATTCCTTAATGCATGGAAATGGCCGTTATTGCGCCATTAAGACACTTATGTTAGGCCTACCTTCAGATGAACTTCGTATTTTTGTAGTTTCATTGCTTAAAGGTAGCTTTCATTTAATTTAAAACGTTGCATGATTACTAAGCTATGGTACGGCTAAAAACGATGTCAGGTCTGGTGTAGTGGCGAAAAATGGCTTTACAAAAATAACTCAAATTCTTTTTTAAAGAGTCATAAATCTAAATATTGAGGTTGAACAACTTCAAAATGAAAACTCTCTCTAACTCTTCAGGAGAAGTTTTTCAACGGGTTCTCATCAAAAAGTAATTCAACTGTTTATTTTTGGGGACAACAGTTCGAATAAAGCTTTGAGTTCAGTAATCCAGTGCCTCTACCTGTGCCGATCGAATCTCAATTTGGGAGTCAGAGAAGTTTAGCTGAATAGCAAGAAACCTCTGCTAAGAAACAAAACGATTCTGTACAAACGTCACTAATGACACAATCTATGTGAAACAAAATGCATTTAGTGTGTTTTTAAATCATTAAAGGTGCGCCTATAACCGGAGCACGTGCCGCCTGTGCCTACTTGCGGAACTTTGGCGCATGTGCTTATATGCAGGACATTTGAGTAAAAAGTCTTGCAAAAAACGCCATGCGCCTAATTAAGGGGCTATATGGTAACTCGATTTCTGAGCAGTACTGTTATTTACCTGAACCCGTGAAACAGAATTTTAGAAATGAAAAAATTACCTAGTAAAAGAATCCAATCCAATACTTCGTGTTGCTGACAGCGTGCAGCGCACATGCCAAGAGCAGCGCTCTTTGCGGACTGTTTCTTCAACGGAATTTTGATAATTTAGATGTATTGGGCTAACCAGATAATCCTCACTCAAGTGTCGGCCCGTCAGATGATAAGGGGAAGTGCCTTTTCGTGCCACTTTACGTCAGCACGAGATCCCAGCACTGTAAAAAGGCGGATAACAATTGTATTGAATATGGGTGTGAATGGAACACCATTCCGTGCGGGTGCCGTTCTCAGTTGTTTGATTTAAAAGGTTGTTCTGGCGGTACCGTAAACAAACGCAAGACAATAAGCCTGGCAGTTGTTTAAGTGTATCGGTCTCATGGGCCGCGCAGCACTGAAATAAGTGGGAGCTATGGCCCCCCAGCCCCTTGTGGTGTGCCGCCCAACTATGGGCTGTGTAGCACTGAAATAAGCCCCCCCCCCTATGGTGCGCAGGTCATGTGTCTGCTGTCTTTTCCCTCCCTCTCTGAAACAAATCCTACGCTAACATTTGGGGTTTTGTTAACCAAAGCCTTAGCCACACAGTGACTAACCCATCGATTCACAAATGAGGCTATTCGGAAAATTTACATTAACTAGAGGGCGCGCGTGTACTAGTGGTGATAGATTAAGCAGCCTCGATATCGCGAGCCTTTCATATACATGGTGAAATGGCTTGAAGCCGTGCTAACTGAATCTGAGATTGCGTGAAAAGGGTGCTTCTATGAGAGGAAGTAAGCACGATCTTATACAAAGGTAAGGTTTGTGATTATTTTAACGATTATTCCATGTTTATTTTACTGATGCTTGTTAACTGAGGTACTCACCGATGTCGACTTCGCGGCAGTCGCCAGTCGGGTTAATCTTTCTTTGTTGTGATATGTCACGATACTTGACGTTGCACTGGGGATCTTTTCGTACATCAAAGCAGTATTATTGTTTGGAATGATTTCTAACAGGTTTGTCACTGACACTTGCATCAATCAATGCTGAATGTTTATGCTGTCAACTCTATATTGGTCAGCGAATTAAGATTACAATCCAAGCCCAATGGCAAAGGGTACGTGACAAATCTCCATTAGACTATTTGTTTACTCCCTCTCCTATTCTTCCGGAAATCTAATACACGTTAAAATAGAAATCTATCATGTCTGTTTTCACGTGACCTTTGGTTTTAGGTTTGAGAGCTTGTACCGTGCAGAGGAGATATGCATCGCTTCTGCATCGTCCCTGAATGGACAAAAATTGGTTTTAAGCATTTGACTGCAGCTAACCAGCAAGATCTTCCCATCCAGTGCAGATCTGTTGTCAAAGCCTACTTTCTTTATCGGAGACAACGAACAAAACCTTTGAAAGGGAACAGCTATTTTTAAAGAAAGATATGTAAGTCGTTTTGTTAATTTACTTATTCAGGTCCTCAGCGGGGGATTGGGATAAGGGGTTGGGGTTGTAAAATTTGGTGCAACTGAATGTGTGGAAATAACAGGTAATGGTGTCTGGTTGAAAGAGCATGGTGAGGTAATTCTTAACCTTCATGAACTTCCTTCAAGTTTATTTCATGAAACTGTTTTGCTATCAATTGTAAACCCATAAAAATATATTACATTTTCTGAATTCTCAGTGACTGAATAGTCTTAACTCATGCCTTGAAATGTTGCAAGTCGTTTATAAATTCAAATGACTACCATTTTTTGAAAAATGCATTTTTGATGGTGCCTTACGATTTGTAATTACTCTTAAACAACAAAAAGATTATCCATCATTTTTTTAAAATCTTCTTTTAGAAGAAAAATAAATGGTCTGAGAAACAGTTACCTCAGCCTTAGACTAGAAGTATGCTTGACAGACCCATGAATCTGTAATCGGAGTTTAAAATTGCTGAAGGTATCAAAAATAAAAATGCTTGAAAATGGGTAACAAACGTTTGAAGTTGTCTCAAATAACTTGCATATTTTGCAGACAAGTGATGCGTTTAAAGAAATGTTATGGCTACGAATGAAAAATAAAGACGCAGGTTTATACAATACTTATTATATACATCCTTGCTTTCTGAAAATTGTAAATATTTAATTTTGTGTGGAATTGTAGAGCAGTCACCATATCATCTTTTTGAAAAACAGGGATAGCATTTTTTACCCAACCTGGAGTACTTAAATATTCAGATTTCAATATTTGTTCCAAGTTCAGTGACATTTTATGGCCACTTCAAGCCGCAACATAGACAAGCTTCGTTACTCCTTTCTCTTCCCACAGCATTTCCACACACCAGCAGTGCTGCATGCCACAATGTACAAGTCAGTGACCCTGGAGAAATGTGAATCGCAGTATTAAGTTACCATATGACAATGTGCCAGTGGATTGTTTGTGTATGAAGAGGAACTATATTTGACTGCTACACAAGTTAGCCATGTTGGTGAGGAGGCCCTTTCATAGGCATTAAGTCATGTGTGGACAATAGCTTATTTCCTTTCCTGGAAGAAACATGAGGGACTGAAGCTAAAGAAGACCTAGTGACACTCGAGTCAAGTGATATGCTGTTGTGTTCACTTTCCAAGGATCTAATTGTGGATGTTATTGAGGTTACATGAAGGAAAGACACGTGCCGAAACTGGACTTTTTACAAGCGTTTCTATAGACCATTGAAACTAGATCCCAGTGAAATGAAAACCGAAAGCATCTGGTATAAATACCTGCCCTTGACATTAACTTTTTCTTTCAGAAGAAAGGCTTTATGCTAATGGTAAAAACTTTTCAATTTGGTACACATTATGGGGAAATGACATTCAGTGACTGCATCGATTGTCTTATTGTCAGTAATGCCCGTTAATGTTACACTTTCATGATCGAATAAATTTTTCATCAACAGGCAAGTTTGTCACTAATTATTGAAACCACAATATTTCTTCAGTTTTAAAGCCCCATACGGTGCAGTTGTGCTTATTCTTTATAAAGCTGAAATGATTACCGATTACGCTTACGAATTGTCCTTTTCCTGTTGACCTATAGAAATGTACAGCGATCAAAATGAAGTATTCCCTTTGTTTGCATTTGATTTGTTTATGTGTATAATTATTTTTAGAGCTTTCTTAAGAAGGCCTTTGAACAATTTTAAGTTTTGTATTAACTTGTCTACAACAACAGTTCCACAAGCAAGAAAAGTATGTTTTCAAATGTAGCGAGCAGAATAAGAATCTGCTATGCAAAAGTTTCTAAAATAAAAAATTATCAGTGTATTTAAAAACAAAATGGCAAACTGAACAACCACATACACACAAAGAAACAACATTATTAAAAACAATTGTAATTTTCCCAATGCAATAGAGTCCATAATCAGGCATATCAAGGGCTGACTTTCTGAATTAGGATCAATTCTCTCATGTTATTGCTGAAGGATTGCTTTTCACTTTGTCCAAAGGTAAAATAAACGGTCAGGCGGCTGGTTTCAGTCGTTTTCTTTCACCTGTAACAGAATTGTCAGAGAAATATTAGCAAATTATTTAAGAAAACACAAGACAAAACTACTTTTGTAAGCCAGAAAATACTTGACGTCTCATCCTCATGTTATATGTAGAAATTAATAATCTTTGTACCCAAGTCTTATTTAAGATCTGAATTAAAATATGTGAAACAGGCTAAAAGTGATATAACAATGTGTATTTTTCATGACACCTACAATGTGTGTCTGATCTCAACAAGTCATATTCATTATAGGTGTCAATTTTTATTCCAGTGCAATGTTACGCTATTTACTGAATAGCTTATTCATGTTAATTCGGTAACTAATTTGGTAGTCCTGGGGGTGGGGTCCGCTATAAAATAAGGAAACTCACTCATCTACAGAATTTTATTGGACACAGCATAGTTTTGAATAGAAACTGCTGTTAAAAACTCCCCCTTGACTTTTGAGCGTCACGTACCATGTACCTCTTATGTTGGGCGAGTCCTGGGGGAGTTTCCGAAAAGAAACACGTAGTTCCACTCAATAAACCCATTATTCAGTGGGGTAGCTGGTGAGGATAACATCACCGATGTCGATAGAAACTGATTGCTAAAAACTTACCAAGTAACGTTATGTAGTCTCTCAATGGAAATGCATAGAGCTCACACGGGGCTTCGGCTTCGGCACAGCCAAGTGTTATGTCATACCAAAGAGCTATACCAGGTATTGGTCATACATCCCATGAGTGTGGGAGCATTAGACATCAGTGGCCAACCTCAGCGTCTATATATGTATCATAGGAGAAAACTAGTTGCCAATTTCTCTTATAATATTTGATTTTAAAAATTCAAAGACGGGCACTATTTACTTTTCAATTTTAAAAACCGTCTTGTGGCTCGTTTATGGAAGTTTTGACTTTGAAACTCGTACGCTAACCAGGCGTGTTGGTATACGAGAGCAATTAGCTCCGCATTCATACAGCACGTTCCGCCAGGCGATGTGCAAATGGACTTCACTGAATACTCTGGGGTAAACGGTGCACGCTTTCTCGTCCACTTTCACGTGAAAATCATGTAAGCGTAACCGATTTGCCTAAAGCACACACCTTAATAGTGAAACCTGTCATTCATACTCTGTGGTCAATAAATAGTCTATTGTGCCTTTAGTAGTTATCATACCTTGTGACCTTTTATCATTCATTTTGTGCATCCACTGTAAACTACCATCTCCATCGTCTTGCGGTCTTTTCAGTTTGTGTAGCGCAAACGCTTTGGTTTATTTTAGAATTCAAGCCAGCCATGGAGTACAAGCCATTTGGGCCTCTCGCTGAAAAAACGCTTTTGGGTATTGGAAGTAGACTTTTGGTAGCTACAGATGACGAGGTGCACACTTCTTTCTGGGCTAAAATAAAGAGAATGGGACTTAAATCACTTTGTGTGATTCTTCATAAGAGCGAAGTGAACCGCTTCTGGTGTGAAAAAATGAAGGCTTTGGGAATCATTGACGAGTTTAATGTTGACGGCTTGATTCACGAAAAAGAGGATTGCCGAACGGTTGAAGAAATCGGTGACGGAATAATCAAATGGCTGAAAGATCAGAACATAAACGTGAGTGATTACTTTTGACGCCTAATTATGACTATAGTCATAGTAAATTAACAGGTGTTCCGTATTGATAACAAAATTGGCTGAAAATACCATACCACGATAGTTGTATGACTTAAGGTGCAGAATTAGGATATTCGGTCCATTTAGATATATCATCTATGTATCAGATATATCCTGACTTAATTTGAACTGCAAGCCTAAAGCTACCAATCGCAAGTTTTCGATAAATTGTCTACACATCCGATGTCCCTTGTTTTAGTGATCAAACCAACAGGCGGCATACCTGGCAGACCACAAGCTTGATAAATATAAAATGTATCCGATATATCGTAAGTTAAAAAAAGCTTCGTATTAAGCGATCTCACCCACAGTCAGCAATGTTTAAAAAATAAAATGTATCGACTGTATTTGATACGTCGTGAGTTTGTAAAATAAAATGTTAATGCACAAATATGCGCCACCCTGACGGCGAAGGAGTTCAAGCAAGGCCTCCTACGCAGCGAAATAATCGATTCACGACATGGGTGTCAATGAACAGTAAGGCAACGGATTCGGCCAATTGACCTATCGCAAGCTCCGTCCTTTTGTGAAAAGTCACGTACGTGACACCCGACGAACAAACAAGATGTTAGAGGTAAATACTGTTGCTGAACGACGTGGAACCGATGAGTTTTTTGCACTATCCGAAAACGCTTCAACGGACAAACGGTGATGCTTTTCAGCAGAGTATCTTAAGTTCATGATGTAAAGGCAACGATGAAAAAACATTAAGTGTTCGAGGGAAAGTATTTCGGAGCGAGCGAAAATCCAAAGAAACCCACAAGGGGTTCACCTTCACCTGACAAGTGACAAGGCCACTGACACGTTATACTCATGTAAAGCTCGGTATGCGCCTTAAAGTCGAATTTTCTGTATGATGCTATAGATTTCATGATCTTTTGAACAAAGAAAAGTGAAGATTCACCTGTTAAATTCCGCCAAATAAAAAGTAGGTCACGACTGGTGGGACTCCCCGTGTAAAGTAGGTCGAGTCGATAGCACTGTTTACGCTTTTCTAATTTCCGAATGAAATATTTTGATTAAAAACTCAGGTTCATAGCTCAGATACTCACTCACCTTGTCCAAGGCAAGCAGTTAGCTCCGGTAGGTCTAGGGCTGTGTCCAAGTCAAATTAATGCATGGAATTTTTCGTAATTGCACCATTAAGACATAAAGTTAGGCCTACCTTCTGATGAACATCGCATTTTTTGTAGTTTCATTGTATAAAGGTAGCTTTCAATTAATTTTAAACGTACCATGATCACTAAGTTGTGGAAAAGTTTCAAAAGATGACAAGTCTGGTGTAGTGGCGAAAATGGCTATTTACAAACATAACTCAAAATTCTTTTTAAAGCTTCGTAAATCTAAATGCCATGTTTGAACAACTTCAAATTGAACTCTCTCTAGCTCTACAGGCGAAGTGTATACTAAAGGTTCTCATCAGAAAGTAATTCAACTATTTAGTTTTTTCGTGACAACAGCTCAACAATTCTTTGAGTTCAGTACAGAGCCCCTCCTTGCGTCAGTCGATTCTTCCAATTTTGGAGAGAAGTTCAGTTGAACGCCGACCTACGAGTATATGAATAACAAAATATGTACCTCTGCTACGAAACAAAATGATGTCCATTAGGTGTTAATAAATGAAGAGTAATAAAAATTTACTTCAAAACAACAAATTCAGCGTACTACCGCTAGACTACTGATGCGAACCAGCAAGTGCCGAGACAGAGGCTGCGAGACAGAGTGAAACTCTGGAGTCGACACGTTTTGCGAGTCTGACGTATATCAGGTAGCATTCAATCAAGCCAGATTTGTAAAAAGACAGCACTTTTGGGCCACATTTTTGGAATCGGTAGGAAATTTGCTTTCAGAATTTAATGTTGGCTTTAGTCGTGCATCGGTAGGAGAGTCATGGTTTTGGGGTGAAAGGTTCCGCTTTTTAGTCTATAATTCCTGTATTCTTAATCCCGCACCTGTCTGTAGAGCTAAGGCCTAATGCGTCTAAAAGTTGGGAGACGTCGAAAATGGAATATTTGCACAAAGAATAATTCTCCTTCCTTCCGTACACTTTTTAATATAAACCTATTTTCAAAACTGTTCCGTACTTGCACGACTGTTTAACTACACATATTTCAAATGCCGAAAACGTTGCCGAATCCAGTCCTACATCATATCCCTATGAAACCAATTACCAGTATTTTGCATTCATTGCATCTTGATGTTTACATTATATACGCATATGCACTGTACAGGCAAATGGTGTTTACGTTCTTGGCGATTTCTCGGCCGTGGTTGGAAGTTACGTTTGTGAAAAACTCGGCATTCCTGTGGACAGCTACGAGAGTACCATGGCGTGTTTCCTGAAGGATCTCACGCAGGAATACGTGCTTAAAGCCCCAAAAGCTGCAAAAGTGAGTGGACATTGAGTTTGAAAATATATATAAGCGTAGTCAGATCATACTTTATAGTGGGGAAAGTGACGAGCAGGGGAAAACAGATTATTAGTTGGAAGCGAGCCAAGAATTTGAGAAGCCCATGGGTGAAATCTAGACAGGATGATTACGGGGGAAGTCTCAGTGGCAATCAAAGTGAGTGTTAGAAGAGCAAAACCAAAGGTACCACTGGCGCAGTCACATGAATTGTTCTAAGACCCCTTGACCCAACACCTCACGATCCTGTCGACCCACAGCCCCCACAACCCCCTCCAACCACGACCTGCGGCAATAGATGTTTGCGTTTTTTGAACATTTCATAATTTATATTACGTTGCTGAGTGACTTTCTCAAGATTTACCTACACGCGAATCTGCTTTGGGTCAAGTCTGGTGGTTTAAAATAAAGTGGTTTAATAACATGATCTGAAATAGCGGAATGTGGGCGTGCTATTGTTGTTACAGAAATATTTACAGGTGCACCTACCGATTGCCCTGTTCTACTAAGCCTAGGGAGAGAGTAAGTTAACGTGAATGCTTTCTGTTTTATACTCGTTAGCAATGCACTCCATATACCGTTGAGATAATTTTTCAGTTAAAAGGTTGTTTTTTCAAACTGTATCTATTGAAGAAATTACACATTCGTAGGTTCCTCCCATTCTCCCAAAAAGCTTGAATTCGCCATTTACTTAAGAGCAGAGGAGACGATTATATTCTGCCGGGACCGACATTTGTAACGTTTGTAAATCTTTGATTTGATTGCGTTCTTTTTTTTCTTCTGTTTTTGGCTTTCAAACTTGCCACACCGACTCTCTTAATTCCAAAAAAACAGGGTTACACCAGCCGAGCAAATCATTGCGTGTTCTATGTTTAGATCCAGTCAAGCTTTGTCGACTGGGTCGAGGGTGTTGTGGGCCGTTGGTCGAGGGAGCCGTGGGGTATGAGGGTCGAACAATCCCATTCAAATCCCACGTTGCAATAGCTGTCTATAGCTAACCTGCCTGAAATTCGCAGGATGTACGTGCAACTCCCCAATGGAAAATAGCTAAGTCTGTAGAGGCTGACCAGTTTCATTCTTTTGTTAGATAAACAAGTTTTTTTGACCTAGGTGATTGCAGTTTGCTGAACTGAGGAGTTTGATACAAGATGTAATCACAGTTTCCTCTATCTTGTCCGGATCGAATGAGCGAAATCTTCTTGCTCTCATTTTGCCACCTAGATATCTTCGTCCCCAGTCTTTATTATTACAGTATGGCGTGCCTAGCTACTCTGTGAACTCCAAGAAAGAACTGCAGGCAACTTTGACCAAATTAACGTTCCCTGTTGTCATGAAGCCTCTGTGTGGAAGCGGTTCTGTTGGCTGCCAAGTCCACTATGACGTGACCAGCTGTTTACAATTCTTCAGTGAGCTGACCACTGGCATGCTTTGTGGGACAGCAGGACTTGACAAACTGTCATATACTCAATCGGTAACTTGGTTTGATTTTTAATCCTTGAGGTGAAAGGTGTGAGGTACAGTTTAACAGAGGTTACTTATTTAATAATAATATACAACGGCAAGCGTTCAGTAGCAACAGCAAAAACTTGCATTTTTCCTGCTATATAAGCATAGTCCAAGTTTTGTGGCACTCGGCCTCTGCGTACGCAACGAATTTACTGACGTTTGTGAACTTGTTTGCATCAAGAATCATAGCTCTAAATGCAAAAGTAATTTTGTGCAGCTCACAAACTGAATCAATATTATGGGCATTTCAAATTTTCTAGATGATACTACTTGAAAACAAAATGTACGCATTAGTGGTAATCACAACGGGAACAGGACACAATTGCCTTCAGTGCTACTGAACTGGGGCACATTCCGGGGACACAAAAACTCACAAAACGCAAGATCATGTAAGATTTCGGCAGCATATCGTAAAGCAAAACACGGCACCTAACCAGCTTGTCTCGCGAGTACCTTGTGCCTCTTCTGCTTTCTCCTCTCAATCCACCCACCTGGTTTTCAAAACCATTGAGCCTAATTCTTAATTAGCACCACCTAGCGAATACTGAGTCGCTCGCTAAAGATCTCTCTGTACTTCAGGTGCTGGTTATGGAATACCTGAAAGGTGACAAATATTCAGTTGACGTGGTGATTTCCCGGGGAAAACGTGTTGGCGGTTTTGTTGTTAGAAGAGGCCCTCCCCCACTTCCGGAGTTTTGGAACACTTCTGTCATCATTCCTGGTGGTGATTCAGACAAAGTGGACGAGGAATTGGTTGAAGCCTCGTATCAATGCTGTCGAGCCGTCGGTCTTCGCCAAGGGGTCTACAACGTCGAACTTATCCGTGTCAATGGTAACGAGACGCCAAGGTTAATCGAGATCAATCCACGTCCTGCAGGTAATATGTTGGTTATATTACATCAAGAAGCGTATGCTAATGACACTCAGGTCATACATGGGAAACTCTGCTGTAACACTGAACTTTCTTTCGGTGAGATGAAGATTGAGCCCAAAAGACACGTGGCAGCCTATTACTTTGACTTGGTTAGGCGCAAAGATAAGCTGAAAACAGCTTACGGACACATGTTATCCAACGCAAAGGAATACGATGTCAAGATGCTAAATGTTGGAATCAAAACTACGACAGAAATGATGTACGAAAACTCCAAGGCCGTGCGCCCAGTTCTAATAGTGATGACGTCAGCCGAATCGAGATGTGAGGCGATCAATAAATTAAGTCGATTTCTCGTTGATTCAAAGTACTTCGACTGTATGGAAGAAGCATTGCTGTACTTTTAAACTAATGATTCGTAAGCTAATAAATCTCAGGCAGTGACAACTATTCTCATGAGACAAAACACCCGAGTTATACGTAACAACACAGTGATACTAGCCTCTGCCGAGCTTCAGTAGTGCCGAACTCTCACTGATAGTAAATGCGCGCCCTATGTGTCCGCCGTGGCTATTACGTTGCTGAAGAGACTTGACACAATAAACGTTTGCTATGCGTAACTGAATGACACATAACACCTGGATCCCGACGGAGGCTGAGTAACTCAAAGTGGGCATTGAGGCAATGTTGTAATTGCGACAGGAGCTGCACGGTCCCAGTCTTTTAGCTTGTTTAATATTCGGTAAATATTAATTGCTGCTCTTTTTCTTTTCATTGGAAATGAATCGGCAGGTGATGGGAATAGATATATTTTTGTATATTCGGTAATGGCAATTAATATAAATGGTTAATGAATAGTTCAGTTGTGACGTAGTTCATGTAGTGTTGACACTTTTAAGGGTCAACTGATTTAAACTTCATTTGAAGTGCTTGACGTATGCACAAAGATCAACGGTGTCAAAAGTTTCTAGTTGTATGCACACCATCTCGATCCTGTGTTCAATTTTTTTGATGTTAACATTTATTAAGTCAACCAACATACATTGTATATGTACAACAATATGAAGTCTAATCACGTATGCCAAACAAGAGCAACGCGGAGCGTTGAAATCCGCCCACGAATGCATTGCAAATGGTGTGCTTTTAGGGTTATTTATTTCTATCATAAAAATGGCCACTAGATGGCGCAAAAACGTATAATACATCCAAAAACGGGAACATGCCATATTTCATAAAAATCTGTCAAGGAACTTCAGAGAAACAAAGGAAAGCAGAACAAAATGAAATTAATTGCCACTTGGGGGCAGAGCATCCGTTCCATCCGCCTGAAAGTCGTCGTCTGTTATCTTCATATAAATTCACTTACTAAATTTAATAAAGATCCTGCAGTGGGTTTTGGAGATACAGCTATGGGCGCAAAACAAAACAAAACTACAACTAGGAGGCGCCACAGTAGCCAGTCGCCAACATAAACGTTCTATTCACGCTGAAAACATATACGCCAATTTTCAAAACCATCCCTAGAATGATTTGGTTGATCGAGGGGTGGACGCCAAAAACAACAATTGAAAACAGCAAAAATAACCACCAGGTGGCGCAAAATACCTTGATTCCATCCGAAAACAGGATGATAGCGTCATCTTACCAGTAGATGCCTGTATTCAAAATTTTATGAAAATCTGTTGAGGACCTTAGAAGATACAGACTGGTAAACTTTAAAATCTAGAATTGTCACTAGGGGGCACACCAGCGGTCACATCCGTCCGAAAGTCGTCATCGTCCATTGTCAACATCATATAAATACACTTGCTGAATCAAGTAAAGATCATGCAAACGGTTTAATAGATACAGCCCTGAGCGCAAAAAAACAAAACTGCCACTAGGAGGCACCACAGTAGTCAAACTCAACAAAAAGTCGTCGTCATCCGTCCAATTCATAGTAAAAACATACATGCAAATTTTCACAATTATCCTGAAAGCGGTTTGGTTGATAGATGATTGGTCGCCAAAAAACATATACTCTAAAACCGTAAAAATGGCCACTAGGTGACGCAAACTAGGTCGAATCCATCTGAAAACGGAAAGATAGCGTCACCTCATTAACAGATGCCTGTAGGCCAAATTTTTATGGAAACACGTTGAAGACCTTTAAACATACAGAGGTAAACTTAAAAAAATAAAATTGCCACTAGGTGGCACACCAGTAGTCAGATAAGTCTGAAAGTTGTCGTCCTCCGTTGTTAACATCATATAAATACACTTATTAAATTTAGTAAAGATCCTGCAAACGGATTAGGGGATACAGCCATAGGCGCAAAAAAACAAAACTGTCACTAGGAGCCGCAACAGTAGTCGAAGTCGTCGAAAAATCATCGTCAGTCGTCCACTTCATAGTAAGAACATACATGCCAATTTTCATAATCATCCTTTGAGCGGTTTGGTTGATAGAGGGGTGGACGCAAAAAACAGACTCGAAAACAGTAAAAATGGCCACTAGGTGGCGCAAACTACGTCAAATCCATCTGAAACGAGAAAACAGCGTCACCTCACCAATAGGTGCCTATATACCAAGTTTTATGAAAATCCGTTCAGGACTTTTGAAGATACAGAGGTAAACGTAAGAAATTAAAATTGCCACTAGGGGGCACACCGGTTGTCAAATCCATGTTCGCTCATGCCGTCAAATCCAGGGAAGGAACACATTTGCAAAATTTCATGAAGATACATCAAGGCGTTTTGGAGATAGAGCAGCGGACGCCGGTCGCCGGACGGACGGACGAACGGACGGAGATGACGGCATAATGCGTCCACATATAAATATGTGGGCGCATAAAAATTAAGACACTATCGAATCCTATAAAAAACAAATTACTATGCAAAATTACAAGAATACCTTGCCTGAAATCTCTCAGGTGCAAATTTATGATTAAATAATTTTTCCTGGTTGTGGTAATCACAATGACTAAAATGTGGGTTTAGCGTTTTGCAATCTGCCTATGGGAATGAAATTTCGCTAAGCAATGACTTAACTTTACAATTTTCTACAGGCTGGATCTTCGGTGGAGATGTTTAACTGGAGAGGGATGGACATTGATTGATCATCCATATGTTTAAACAACTCCAAAAATCCTGAACAAGTGATCATTCCCAACTTAAAATGCTCAATTCTTTCTTCGTGTTTCTCACAGAAAGAATCCAAAGACGATTGGCGAACCTATTTTGTCTAAGTAAGAGTTTTTACCAATGTCCAAAGACATTTGGGGAAACCCATTTTCTTTATGTAAAAGATTCCACCAATAAGTCTGTGGTTGATATGGAAATGAAATCATCTGAGTCTGAAATCGGAAGTACAATGGCATATTACAGAATCAACTCTTTCCCAAGACTGCGTATCACCGATCAAGTTTAATCTCTCTTTCTCCCACTTCAATTTGGCGACGGGTTTGACATACAAGTTGGAAATGAATAATTATGAATTTTCCGTCCCTTTATTAACCGAGGATATTTGAAAACATTATTTCACCCACCTTTGCAGCTCAACATATATAACTTTTGTATTTATCAATATGTGTAGCAGTTTAGTTTGCCATAATATATATGACGTTTTGTCTCACCCTCTCGTGTTGTTTCACTATAAACTAGCTTCGGCATCGCTTCACAGTTAGCGCATAGCAAATATGTTCAGGGAAAATGGAGTGACTTAAGTACTCTAGCCTCTCAGATGATTCCGAAAACGAAGTGTTGAACTTCTTTCCACAGAAATGTTTAATACAAGGAAAGAATGAATAAAAACGTGCACAAAAGGTATGATAAACAAATTGTGGCCTTTATCAGGCTAATTAAGTCATATACGTATCGTTCACCATTTAAAACAAATCGTTCCAAAAATTGGAATACTGTCTATACAAATGATAGAGTTATACATCAAAGTTAGGTACAAAGAGTCATCTATATCACACAGATTGATAAATTCGTGTAAGATGTAAAATATCCTTCCAGAAATATTTTGAATACGATTATCTACTAGAACGGAAAAACAAGCTCCTAATTGAAAAGAAATAATTTTTACATTAGGAATAGTTTCACATAAAATATTGAGTCAGGGCAAAGTATTGTGGTTATAATAATAATGACGCAATACGGACCTTATTCCCACCTCCATCTTCAGAGTTCTTTACCATAGCCATTCTAAAGACTCTATCGATAGAGCTACCCCACATATGATTAAAAAATACTTTTTCACTGACCTCCAAAAGGTATGACTTGGAAAAGGAAGTGTGTAAAAAAGGTGAACAATTTTTGTCAATAAAAAAGGTTTGACAACCGTTATCTTACCAAAGGTGTTTAAATTTCTTTTTGACAAATCTTTAATTCCATTGCTGGCCTCGTTCAGTTTTGCATAGTAGTTTAAATGAATCACGTCCTGTAAATTGACAGAAAAGGTAATTCCAAGGGGTGTGAACTGAGAACTTGTCCATTTTAAATCTCTTTCACTAAGAAGTTTATCACCACAACGTTTTTTCCAACCGATCAAACACAAACAATTTTATCCATATTGGGTGTCAAACCAGAATACTTAGCGCACTGATCGAGAAGGTCCAGTGATACATGTGACTATAAAGAGGTTTCTGAATCGTCAAGAAAGAAGACCGAGTCGTCGGCATATCGCATACTGCAAAGAGCCTATTTTCAAGCCTTTAACATTTTCGCATTTCCTGAGTATAGATGCCATAATTTCGGCACACAACAAAAAAGATTAGTTGGCAGGGGGTCTCCTTGTCGGCAACTTTGGCAAACGGTTAGATGTAAAACCACACTGAATGACCGAAAGTCACTTTCATTGAGTACTGGGAAGCAACAAAAATTGAAATAGTGTAGAGCTTTATTAAAATATCCCAAGAACACAGAACCAAAGGTTTTTCGAAATCAATTAACACCAGAAATCCGAGGATATCATTGACTTCAGTACATTGTAATATATAAATCTCTCTGGTGTTCTCTCCGATAAAACGACCGAGAATAAACCCAGTTTGATTAGGATGAATAAATACATTTAAGACAGAGTTTATCCTTTGGACAATTATGCTGATAATTTATAACTTTAATTTACTAAAAAATCGGTCTCCAATTTTTCATATATTCATGTGCTTTCTTGCCCTTAGGGATCAAGATAGTGACACTTTGACGCAAGGGGGTAGGAAGATGGCCAATTCGATAACTAATTAAAAGATTTGATCGAAATGACAATTATCTCTTTCCAATAAAAACTTGTAAAACTCTATAGGAAAACCATCAGTTTCCGGAGTTATATCATTTTCTTGTATTTAAGGACAGCAGCTGCTTCACTACATGTTATTGGGCCCTCGAGTTTTTATGTCAAGTCATCGTCTAGTTTCGGTATATTTTCAGGAGACAAGTATTCTAATTCATTTTCTTTGGCTGCATAGAAGTAATCTGCTGCACACAGTATAGCTTTTTTAGTCTGTCAAATTTCCTCTAGACTCGTCTATACCTATAAGTCTACGAACATATTTTAATTACGTAATTGCGTTTTCCTTAAGTTGGGCTGTTTTTCACAATCCTTGACCCATTTTACCCGAGATCTCCACATCATGCCTTTCACTTTGTCTTTTCTAATTTCATAATGCTCTCTTTGTCAAACCTTAAACTTAAGACGATTTCCAAAGCAATTGCATCATTAATGCCAACACAAAAAACGGATTTGGTCCTTTGGGCAATTGAAGACTATTTTAAACACACCAACTTTTGTTAAGAACTGAGTACACAAAATATAAACCGTGTAATAAGCAATAGAAAAAGAAGTAGGTTTCGCGCGCAAACGCTGTGGACCATAAACAAGTAGGTCTCTTAGTGGTGCAGTGGTAAAACACCTGCGCGGGCAGGTGTTCGAGTCCTTGTAATTTACGTTTTCCAGTTTGACACGTTCTTCGATAATACTTCAGGAATCAAGGAAAATGCTTGATTTTAGAGGAAAAAACGAAAATTTCTGATGGGCGGGAAACCCCCCTCTCGACTTCCCTCCTTTGGGTGCTATGCTCATCGACAATCGTGCTTTGCGCAAATGTTTAATAGACAAAATGTCGCCATCCCCCCCCACATGCAAGGCTCTAGCATTTCTAAATGCGATTATCCAAAATGGTCTCTCGCTAATGCATCCAGGAAACAGGGAACGTCCTTGAGCTACCTGAAACTATTGTCTCTTTCTCGTACGTGGGGGTGCATCTGAAACAGTACAACGGATCTGTGGTCTGTTCGATAGCAAAGTGGCGCATGAACCATTTAAAACGTTGAGGCAAACCTTGGCGCATCCTAAAGACAAATAAGAGAAAGATCGTATTAGTGGTGTAAATCATGACATTCACTGCGAGGGGGCACGATGTTAGTTTTAAATGAGCAAGACTGAACAACATCTCAAGAAACGTGTGTACCAATAAAAGAGCTGTTGAGGAAGAATTTCATCTGCGTTATACAACCATTTGTAAGACACGACACATGAGTTCTGCAATGACGTTTTAGACATCCTGCACAGAGAGAAAACTGGTTCGAAAGAGGGGTGCAGAAGTTTATTTATATCTGTGCACTGGAACCTCCCAATAAGCTTGGTGGCGCCAG
Source organism: Phoronis australis (assembly GCA_002633005.1). Taxonomy (NCBI): domain Eukaryota; kingdom Metazoa; phylum Phoronida; family Phoronidae; genus Phoronis; species Phoronis australis. The sequence goes on from NMRA01000263.1 coordinate 75,816, forward strand.
ATTCAAATTGTCGTCTGCGTTGAATGAGGTTATCAAATAAACGAGATCCCACGTGACCGGAGTTCCCGCCGCTAAAAATCACCAGCATCATCCCATAGAAGGAGACGAAACGTCTCCGAGCATTTAGAAATTAGGTAAGTCTAAATGCAGTCTAGCAGACCAGATTCAAGTAACAACAGTATGCAATTCTCGGGTTGCTTAAAAACCAAATTTTATAACCTGGCTTAATGTTACAAACGAAATTAAGAATATAAGCACGTACCTCAAACTTCAAATGATAACATGTTATCGAGGAGGGTAGAGAAGAAGTAGCCAATTAATTGACCAGCAGGTTAGACTAGTGATAGAGTCGTAAGACTGAATAAGGAACCGTTGAGGGGGAGGTTACGAGGCAATACTGATACATATTACATTTTACAAAACTGTTTAGACCCAAATGAATGATTGTGGGAAGCAGGGAAGAAATGATGACGTGGGTCAAAAATGAGTAATTACGGGGGACGATACAGGAAATACTGACACTGCGTTGGATCACACAGAGTGGGAGGTTGAGGATCTGGTGAGGTAGCAAACTGATTGGAGTTGGAAGAGGGGACAAGAGACTCGCGCTTGAGGCATTTCTTACTTGGATAGTTGGAGTTACGTGTGGAACAGAGCTGATGAGCAACCAGGAAGAGAGCTTGGGGACACGAACCAAAGTACCATTTTAACGACAGTCACCCGGAGTGTTTGTTGATTGTTGAGTGTGTGAGTGGGGAGAGGAATGGATTGGAGATTGCTGGGATTTAAATGAAGTTTGGACTCAAAAATCTTGATTAATCATTTGCGAAGGGTATTGAATCCTCTGTTGTGGTTTTCTAATTTGCAGGTAAAAGATGGCATGTTGAAAACAGAAGGTGTGTATCAAGTTGAGAATGGTGTGGGCTACTTAACTGATCATGATGTGGGCGCTTGGTGTATATAGGCCTATGACAAATTCAGTGGACGAATGGAATATGACTTTCTAGTTTCAGTTTTATTAACTGGTTTTTCGCGGACATTTGTTAAGATCAAAGCATATGAAAAATATAAATGACATCATTGGTGAATTCTAGTGCATGCAATCACTACTCAGAAGTTCACGTTGACTAATGCGAGTAAGTTCATTTTCTATTTCGTCCACACCGTTACTATTTCAGCTTCTAAGGTCATCATGATCAAACCTGTTTTGCTTTCGTGTTTTTTTTAACTTTACTTATCTAGACGAGTTTCAATCTATTACTCATGAAGAATTTAAACGTCAATGATGAAACGGACTCCAACGAATATGAGGACGAAAACTGAAAGCGTGCTGTGAAGTAAATATTTTAAAACCACGTCTACGTCGCTTTTGTAAGCAATAAAACAAAGAAACTGATCACAATCTGTAGACAAATGTCTTCTCTTTAATGGTATTAATTATTTTCTTCTCTTACTGTTTAGGTGGCTGAAAATCAAAAATCGAAATACGTCTTTTACCCTCGTCAACTTGGTTTCGTAATTAACCTTTCCGTGATAGGACTCTATTTCCGTTACTGACAATAAAAGTGAAACCATCTGCAACTAACAAAAACGTTGCCGAGTTTATGCGGGTTGGTCGCCCCCTTGGGCTGACGAGACGAAACCTTATGCCAGTAGAAATGATAATGCCCAGAGCTACCAACCAGGGCAACATACTTGGTACTAAGAGTCTTATCCTCACTAGTCACAAACCCGACGGCACTGCCATACACACGAAGCAGCTTGTCTGCGTCACTGACGATGCCACGAAAATGTTCCTCAGCCGGTAAACATGTGTCGATCTGCAGCATATATCCCAGGACTTCCCCACGATTGGAGACATTGCCCTGAACACCGTCTCCGACGTTGTGCACGAGCTCCCACCTTGTGGTTGTCCCCTCCGTCAGCAACCACCCCCTCTTCCAACCGATTTGCCATGTCCCCCGACTGAGGACAATCGACTACAACTTGAACAATACTTGCGTGATCTCTACAAAGCCAGCACCTTCAACGTATGCCCCCATCAACGCCTTCCTTGCATGAGTGGCCCCCCGATGCGTCTCATGATCGACGAAACCGCCACTCCTGTCCCGCACCATACCCCGGTGCCTTTACCCCTACACTGGCAAACCGAGGTGAAGGCTGGCCTTGATAACGACGTCCTCCTCAACGTCATTGAGCCTGTACCCGTGGGCGAGCCCGTGACCTGGTGCCACCTCATGGTAGTCTGTGCCAAGAAGAATGGTAAACCACGCCGCACGGTCGACTTACAACCGCTCAACAAATACGCCCTCCGAGAAACCCACCACACACGCTCCCCGTTTCATCAAGCCTGATCTATACCACCCGGAACCAAGAAGACCGTGTTCGTTGCCTGGAACGCTACCATAGCATCCCCTTTGTGAAGCCGATCGACACCTCACCACCTTCATCATCCCATGGGGACGATATCGATACTGCTCAGCACCCCAAGGATACATTGCCTCCGGTGATGCCTACACCAGACGGTTCGACGAGATCGTCAGCGAAATGCGTTGATGACGCCTTGCTCTGATCGGAGAGCCTCTCGGACAGCTTTCACCAGGCCTGCCAATGGCTTGATGTTTGCAGACGCAACGGCATAGTCCTCAACCCTGACAAATTCACTTTTGCCCAGGAGACCGTTGAATTCGCTGGGTTTGAAATTACAGCTGACAGTGTTAGGCCAAGCAAAAGCTACCTTGACAGCATACGCAAATTCCCCGCCGCCAAGAACATAACTGACATCAGGTCTTGGTTTGGCCTTTTAAATCAGGTGTCGTACGCGTTCAGCGTGACGGACGAGATGTTGCCCTTTCGTGCACTGCTCAAGAAGGACACTCCGTTCCACTGGGACGACGCTCTCCAGAGGCTGTTTGACGACTCCAAAGAGAAAATAATCACCGAGATCGAGGAAGGTGTGCGCATATTTGACAAAGCTAAACCAACTTGCCTTGCTACCGTCTGGTCAAAGACAGGCATTGGCTTTTGGCTCCTGCAGAAACACTGTACCTGTCCTATCAGGCTACCTTTCTGTTGCCCTACTGGATGGAAAGTTACCCTAGTTGGCAGCCGGTTTACCCACTGAGCTGAATCTCGTTATGCACCCATTGAGGGAGAGGCTCTGGCGGTGGCCGATGCTCTTGATAAGGACAGGTTCTTCGTCCTTGGCTGTGAGGACTTGACGGTAGCCGTAGACCATAAATCCCTGCTCAAGATATTCTCAGAACGCGCCTTAGAGGACATACCGAACGTGCGGTTACGCAACCTCAAGGAAAAGACGTTGAGGTACCGTTTCCAAATCGTACACATCCCTGGCATACGTCAAAAAGCCGCTGACGCCCTGTCCCGACACCCTACTGGACCCCCCACTAGACTTATGCTCCCTGACGACATGACGGAACCCGACGGTGATGTAGACCTCACCATACAGACCTCCGCTGTCTCTGCCCTAAGCAACGTGCAATGTACCACCTGGGACGACGTACGGGAGGCGAATAGCAGCGACCCCGACTTCAGCCGCCTTCTCGACATCATCGAATCTGGCATTCCTGAGGAGCGCAGCCACTTAGGATTTGACTGGCATAGTTGTGGTCGGTGTACAACTATTATTAAAATCTCTTGGTCTATTTACACCGATCTCCTGTATATTTAAACTGTCACGACGTTCCTGTCGGTCTATTCTCCGGCCCTCGTTAGGTGTTCCTGCGTTCTGAGCTTGGATATGTGGTGCACTCCTCATTGTGTGATTTTTTGTTCAAGGCAGGATTTGAACCAACGACTTCTGAAACTACAGATATATTTGAGTCCAGCACCTTAACCACTACATCACGATGGGCGGAGAATAGACCGACCGAAACGTCGTGACAGCGTAAATAGACCAAGAGATTTTAATAATAGCTGTCACACGCCACCACCTCAGAGCGGTTTTAGAAGGTCCAGTGTACGTCACACATTGTTTAAGAAAGGAACCTTCAGATGACATTCATAATTTTCTATCGGGGTATAGATGGGAAATTCCGGGTGCTAGTCGATTTTCGCGACGATGAACACTTTATGAGGTCACAGTAAGAATACAACGTCGTTTCAGATGTACTGGGCTATCTAAATACATGTAGTCCTGGAACAGAAAACAAACGATGGGCAGAGAAGTTTTCTTGCCTATTGTACTACAGCTAGTAGTAATTACCTTCTTTTTGCTCCCAATTTCCAAAATATGAACATACTTCGTACCTTATGAGTTCAATATGACATTGTTTGATATGTGTATTGTAGGAATTTTTGTCCTACAGAGAGGGCACACGATTTTACTAAAAACAAAATAGTCAGAACATGAGTTGTTTGGGAGAATTTTAAGAGCTTGATTGTAGAAGACCAATGTATGCGCGCGTCGTTGATAGCTCTTTGAATGAACGTGAGGTTTGTTGTGGTGACTCGTGTACTTTAATTCGAATGTAAATTAATAAAATCTTAACCCCTTTTGCAGTTTGGCAATTCATTGATGTGGTCAGAGTGGTACTCTTAGCGTCTTGCATGGAGCGAATTTGCATAGCTGTGCACGAGTAGAAAAGGACTGTCGAGAAAATCAGTCAACAAGACCTGTTTGACAGCCTCACAGGCGTTTTCAGTGGATCACACAGGTACAGGCATTTTCTAAGCATTTCAGACTCAGTGCTCAACTAATCTTGATACCAAAGTGATCCACTGAAAGGAACTCTTAAAGTGTTTTTAGAACACTTCAAATTGAAGCCCTGTCTATGAAAGCGGGAGTACGCAGAGGTTAGATCAGTCGTTTTGTGACTTCAGTTTTTTGCATAACGAATTTCTATAAAATCTTCTTCTTTCAAATGTTCGTGAGTGCAAATGTCTGATGGGCAAAATCCTGGCTAATACTCTGTCCTGCCCCCCAACTCAAAATCCTGGATCCGCCCCGGAAAGTCTCTCCTTGTTGTCTTTGCATGCCTGGGTTCTTCAACGGACGACCTCCAACTCCAACTACGAATTAATAATTAACCCCTCACTTCTATCATTACAAGTATCATTTAAAGTCAATTAAGACTGCAATACGTACCCGTATATTGAATGAGGCGCTCAGTAATATATTTCGTATATGTTGGTCAGACCTTCCTGTTGAGGTAGGTGTTTTGGACGTCATACCTTCAATGTAAGTTAACTTGTTTCGTTACCGTGTTGATGACTCGATTAGATTTAAAGGTAAATTGACAGGAAATTTGAAAACTAATGGTTGTGTGCATCGCTGTATCATAATCGCGATACAGATATACATTCCATGGTTGTTGGGAAAGTGGTTCTCACGGATTGGTTGTTAGAAAATTTGGAGCGCAGGTAGACTGTCAAATAACGTACTTCTCTTGTTGAGCACGAGATAGGTCTTTTCCTAAGAACTTGCTTGTGTTTTCATGTAAAGCGTATCTTCTACAATCAGCCACAAATGTATTCATATTAACTTGACAGATCCAGCTGTCGCTTGGCCTCCTAGAGAAATGTGATTGTTTACGTTTGTCTCAGTATCTTTGACTTTTCAACGGATTTTGATAAAACGTGGCAAATACTTTCATAAGGAGACAATTACACCTGCCCATTTTCAGACAGGTCGGCTTATTCTGCGCCATCTAGTTGTCATTTTTGTGATAATAACAGCCCTGGAAGCTTAAAGAAGAATGCCACCCGATTTGATTAGTCTTTTTACCGTCTTAATCGGTCTCTATCTACATCGCCTCGCATACGGTCGACCTTGCCTTGACGAGAGGTGTCGCGTTAACCTGTGAGGAAGGTGAGAGAGAAACGACGCAGCGACGTCAGTGGTTCATCTCCACATAGATACTCGTTAAGAGATTCGCGACTCCGTCATATCTCGAGACCTAACGTGAACTACATGAGGAGGATTCATAACTTCCGGTGTGTTGGTTTTATGTAGCAACGAAGGTAAATTTTCGTTTTTATTTTGCGCATTTCGAGCAAACTTTTGAGTTTGAAATTAACTTGCTGTGTTTTATGCAAACTTAATCGCATATGCCAGCCATACAATTCAAAGACGGATTTTTGCTATGAAACGCGCCGGAACTTACTTGAGAAATTGTTGTTGATTGGCCCGAATACTGCGACAGGTCAACATAAGAATCGATCAATTTTGACCCAAAGAAAGGGTTGAATTAAATAGATTTATGGCACTCTGACATAAATGCTATTATTTGGGCAAATACCATTACACAGCCCTTCATGCTTCATATCCAACTCCTAGTTAGTTCCTACCTAATCCGATGGTAGCGCTGTTTGTTCTTTCTCTCCAGCTTCCTGTTGGCCCGGCCTTAAGCAACAGTACATTCACTCGTAAGTTTTCCCAATTAGACAATTTTATACCTAGTAGACTCCTTCCCGTTCGGCGTTAGTTGTCCTGGACATAAGTTTCTTCCCGTACTTACTTTTAGCCACAGATGGCTTTTCTAACGGCGCCGATTCCTTTCGATTCTAATAGACCTCTAACTGACCCAAACCAATACCTCGCATATTTGGCGACGCCTCCTCACATTTAATTCTTGTGTCTAATGTTAACAAGGTATACTTTCGTGGATGTGGCAGTAGGCCTACTGGTCTCAGCGATCACAACCTGATATACACAAGTTATAAATCTATACGTCCGAAAAATCCACTTAGGATAATTACTACCCGCTCGTACCATCATAACTTTTGTAACAGGAGTGCCCTGGACATGATTATGTAAGTAAGATATATGCGCCCTCTGGTGGTCAAGCTGTGTATTATGTATGGAATTTTCCTATGATTTTTGAGTCCTTTGGATATGGCCAAATATGGTCAGAGCCTAGGAGTTATGGGCCTTACCCTTCAGATCGCGTCTGATTGGTTGAAATTGTGTACTTAAGCTTTGTCTCTGTCAGACACGAGGAGTCCATTTGCAGAGTTCAAGAAGCAAACATTTACACCTTCACTCACACCAAATTGCAACTGTTTGTGCAGCTTTCGGGCTCCTCCCGAACTTGGTTGCCAACAGTTTAGCCCCAGCAATTCTCGGACTCCTCCAGAGCTTGATTGCATCTCACCTTTCGGATCTGAATAACCAAATTGCCCCGTTCTTGCACACCGAGCACAACTATTAATCAGCGGCTGGCTTGCCCGTGTATCAGAACTGTATAAATCACAACGCTGCGATACTAAATCATGGAACAACTAAATTGCTTGTAAGTGTGAAATATTGTACTTATATATTCTTACAATAAACCTATGTATTATTCACCAACTTTTAGTTTTCAATATCACCCTCAGTCCGCACCGGGCTCGTAAAATCGGGGCGCCTTGGTCGTAGATACCGCCCCCGTTCCACTTTGTTAGTTCTGATTTTGTTAAAGATCTACATAAGATAGACTGGTGTGTTGTTAGCACCAAGTGGTGATCCGGAGGCTATGTGGACATAATTTAAGTAAACGTTCTGTCATGTTTTGGATAAACATGAACCTATTATCCAGGTTAGAATTAAGGGTAAATTGCCTCCTTGGTACAACGAGGAGCTAATTTTATTGTCTCGCAGACGCCATTATCTTAAACATAGGTCCTATTGCCCAACAGTCGCGTAATACTGTGACTGGAACAAATTTAAAACAACGCGTAATCTAACAAATAAGACAACAAAACAGGCCAAGGCAGATTATTATGATACATTAATTAATGACAACAAATCAAATGGTAAATGGTTATGGACAATTATGAAGTCTTTTTTGCCAGGGAGATCGAATACTAATATCGCTGAACTGAATACGGCTGACGGCATGACATCTGATAACGCAGTCATGGTTAATACCTTAAACGACTTTTTCACGAATATTGGCCATAACCTAGCCCGAAAATTTGGAAACACTAATCATATATTTCCACCCCAGGTCCGCGAAGAGATAGCTTTTAAATTCCATGAGGTTGACGCTAATTTTGTTTGCCAGCAACTCAAATCCATGGATGGCAATTGTGCTACTGGAATTGACGGCATAAGTACTAAAATCCTCAAAATATCTGCCTAGACACTCTCAGACCATTAAGTCACTGATCAATTTATCATTGAAAACATCAATCATACCATCAGAGTGGAAATGGGCCGGTGTTACTCCACTTTTTACAGACGGTGACAAATCATGCTGCAAAAATTACAGACCCATTTCAATTCTGCCATCTATATCAAAAATCCTAGAAAAATGGGTCCACAAACAACTTCATTCTTACTTCCAAACTAACAACCTCTTGTCTGATTATACAAATATGGATCAAGGATTGTTGACTGGTGCTGTATTTAGTGGTCTAAAGAAGGCATTTGACACCGTCGACCATACTATCTTGTTAAAGAAGCTTATGGGGTCGCCAAATGGTTTCAGGATTATCTTGGTAAAAGATCTCAAGCTACCCGTGTCGGTAAAGATATCTCTGATATCAAATCTGTTGAAATAGAGTGCTGTGTCCCGCAGGGGTCAATTCTGGGGCCCTTGCTATTTTGCATCTTTGTCAATGATCTCCCCTCAGTAATCCAAAATTCTAAGATTGTTCTGTATGCGGATTACTCTACAACACTATCCGCAGGCAGAACCTCCTCTGAAATCCAGACCAATCTCAGCTGTGATTTAGCAATCATTTCAAATTGGCTTGTATCCAATAAATTATCCTTAAATGTGTCAAAAACTAAAACTTCTGTTTGGCACGTCCCAGAGGCAAAAACCAAACCCTGTCATTGAGTATGGATGGAAGTCCAAGTGAGAACGTGAATTCCTTTAGATATCTGGGACAAATATATGATCGAAATTTTAATTTCTCTCACCACGTTGATTATATCTCGAAAAAGGTGTCTAAGAAAATTGGCAAATTAAAACGCATCAGTAAATTTGTGAACAGAGTAACACTGAAAACCCTTTTCGATGCTATCATTCAACCTCACCTAGATTATTGTCTTTGGTTGTGGGGCGTTGCATCAGAAAAGGATATAAAAACCATCCGGGTTATTCAAAATAGGGCTGCCCGGATTATTATGGGAGCTGGTGAGAGATATTTACATTGAAAACCTTCATACTGGAATGATGAAAATACACTCAAGACATAAATTCCTATCTGTTTTTGTATGTACAAATGTCTTAAACGTCTTGTCCCAACATACTTAAGCGCTAAGTTTACGATGACTACTAATCGCTACAACACTAGGTCCTCATTGTCATGCAATTTCAATCTTCCGAAACACAGAAACGAAACTGGAAAAATCATTTTCCTACAGTGGGCCCTATTTATGGAACACTCGCCCTTTCGATGCCAAATCTGCATCATCCTTGCTAACCTTTAAAAGAATTATAAGAAATCAATTTACATTCAATATCCCCAGATCAGACTATTTTTTATTCATGTGTGTGTATGTAGTTGTGTATTCGTGTGTATGTTTGTATTTATGTATGTATGTGAATATTTATATATGTATGTGTATGTATTTATGTATGTGTATGTATTTATGTATGTGTGTGTATAAGTGTGCATGTGTATATATGTATACACTGTATATGCGTGTATATATTTGATATGTCTTCATCAGGTTCTCGGTCTGTTTAACAAGTAGGTATTGCTTTACCTCAGGAATCCAGCCATGGAGTACAAACCATTTGGGCCTCTCGCTGAGAAAACGCTTCTTTGTATTCGAGGCCGTTTTTCTGTAACCACAGATGAAGAGATGCAAACTTCTTTCTGGGCTAAAATGAAGAAAATGGGACTAAACAAGCTTTGCGTGATACTTCACAAGACCGAGGTGAACCGCTTCTGGTGTGAAAAGATGAAGTCTTTGGGAATCATTGATGAATTTAACGTTGACGGTCTGGTCCACGAAAAAGAAGATGGTCGTACGGTTGAAGAAATCAGTGCCGGAATAATCAAATGGCTGAATGAAAAGAATATCAATGTGAGTTATTGCTTTGAACAGCCGCCTCAGACTTTAAGTCGCAGGAACTTAACAGGTGTTCAATACTACTTGATAAACGGCCTTTACAGTAACTAACAATAAACGATATTTGCATACCGAATAGAATACTTTTCTGCGTCTCGTTAAAAAAGAGTTGTCTGTAGACCTTAGTCCTACGTAGCCGAAAGTCGGTGACCGTCAAAAAGTAATTTTCCTTCCCACAGACCGGTGATTACTTAAAAACACGCAATTTTTAATATAGGTCTACTTGTAAAACTGCTTCCTTGTTTAACGCACGACTTAATTGCCGAATCTACTCCGATATCATAGCCCCGAAACAGGAAATGCCACTTTTGCATGAATGGCATTCTCTAAACGCTTACGTGATGCTATTACACTGTACAGGCAAATGCTGGCTACTTTTTTGGTGACTTCCTGAATGTGGTTGGAAGTTATGTTTTTGAAAAACTCGGCATTCCGGGGGACAGCTACGAGAGTAACAAGGTGTGTTTACTGAAGGATCTCACGCAGGAATACGTGCTTAGAACCCCGGAAGCCGCAAAGGTAAGTGATGTTGATTTGGAAACTCAGGCAGGCGTAGGCCATCAAGCTTGTTGCATTCGTAGCAATCAATTCTATAGACGGCATTGAGAGTATCCAAAATAATGGACAGCCAGTCAAATCATCTGCTTTTTTAAGACTGACAAACTTTCTTCCAAACTGTCCAAACTTTAAGATCAAAAATATTAAACTCCTTTTTTGGATACTAGCGATGTGGTGTTTACGAACACACCACAACAACATTGTTTTTCAACATGTCTCTATCACCTAAAATGGCATTGATTTTTAACGCACCCATATCATGTAGCGGCAGTAAACCTCATACCCTGCATATTAAAGATGCGTACATATCCTTGATCCTAAAGCCATTCTATTTTTGGATAACAACAGTGCTTCCTCCAAGTTACGACTCTTGTCCTGGCACCCGCTGATTTTCTTTGTGAGTGTAATTATCATATTTGATGGTTCTGCAGGGTGTGTGGTTTCCCACTGATGATGCTTCGAGCAAAGAAACAAAAAGCCTGGACTATGTATATAGTATGAGTTGTTGTAAACATGACAGAGTAGCGCTTATTCGTCTTCTCGTGAAGCTAATAGGGGACTGCAATTAGGCGATCAAGGTTGCTTTGATATCGTGTAATCTGTGTTGCCCTCAGCATCTTTCTACTTAGAATCAACTTGCTCCGTTTACATGAGTGTCTTCTTCCGTTTTGTGATAGCGAAAGACGGTCACCAATCTAATTTTCTTCCAGTATAGCGTGCCTAGCTACTCTGTAAACACACAGAGAGAATTAGTGGCAGCGTTAGCCAAATTAACGTTTCCTGTTGTCATGAAGCCTCTGTGTGGAAGCGGTTCTATTGGCTGCAAGGTTCTCTACGACACGGACAGCTGTTTAAACTTCTTTGGTGAACTGGTCACTGGTATGGAATCTGGGGAAGGTGTGTGTGGAAAACTGTCATACAGTCAGTCGGTAAGATTTGATTTTAGTGCTTTGGGGTAGCGGTGTTGTGGTAAAGTTTTGGTTGTTATATATGTGTTTATTAACCATTTACGACGGCAAACACTCAAGTAGCAAGGGTAAATATATAGTTAGTTGTAAAGATGTTTCGTTTCTTATCTGTCTCATACTATTTATACATTCATGCGTTTTTATGTCGCTCAACCTCCGGGCATTCGGCGAAAAATATTCTGGTGGTTAAGAACTTTTTCAGTTGCATGACCGTAATCTTATTTGAGGTCAGGACAACTGAATCAAAACTATGGGACGCCTTCCGTGCACTCAACAAACTCATGAAAACAAAATCCCACTTAATGGTATTGGGATTTTGCCAAATAAATTACGCAAAATGGATAGACCCACATGTTAATTTGTCCTTCTTAAGGCCCATCGCAACACACACTGTGCTTTAATTCCGCTGCTCGTAATAGCCTGCTTGGGAATTTTACTAGTGTTTTAATGTCTTGTAATCTGTCACGTTTTCACGGAAACTGGTTTACTTCCAAAGCATTCTTTTCTTATGCTTTGCTGGGTGCGCGAATGGAATCGTTTACTGAATATCTCTATTTACTTCAGGTGCTGGTTATGGAATACCTGAAAGGTGCTAAATATTCAGTTGACGTGGTGATTTCCCGGGGAAAACTTGTTGGAGGCTTCGTTGTTAAGAGAGGTCCTCCCCCACTTCCGGAATTTTGGAGCACTTCTGTCATCATTCCTGGAGGTGATTCAGACAAAGTGAATGAGGAACTGGTTGAAGCTTCGTATCAATGTTGTCGAGCCGTCGGTCTTCGCCACGGGGTCTATAACGTCGACTTAATCCATGACAAAGGTGACGAGTCGCCAAAGTTACTAGAAATCAACCCACGTCCTGCAGGTAATATGTTGGTTATATTACTTCGAGAAGCGTACGCTAATGATACTAAGGTCATACATACGAAACTCTGCTGTAGCATTGAACTTTCTTTCGATGAGACGGAGATTGAGCCGAAAACACACGTGGCTGCCTATTACATCTATTTGGTCAGACGCAAAGAGAAGTTGAAAACAGCTTATGGCCACATGTTATCAAATGCAAAGGAATACGGAGTCAGGATGCTGAATCAAGGACCTAAAACTGCGGCAGAAATGATGATCGAAAACCCCAAGTACATACGTCCAGTACTATTGGTGATGACGTCAGACAAGTCAAGGTGTGGGGCGATTACGAAATTAAGTCGATTTCTCGTTGATTCAAAGTACTTCGACAGTATGGAAGAAGCACTGGTACAGTTTTAGTTGAACGATTCCTAAGTAGTTTAGTTTTTTAGTTCTGTAGAAGTAAACATTAAAAAA
>NMRA01000263.1:91216-125283 GCA_002633005.1 Phoronis australis
TGTAGTTTTAATTTAAACAGACATCACGTCAACATCGCAGCAACAACGCGTCCAAATTTTAATCGTGTAATTATCTTTTCACGGTCAGCACAAACACTTCGATAGCATTAAAAACATGGCTGCAACGTTTCTGTCATGTCTCGATAGCATGGGCTGCCTCCGCCCTCCTCCCTGTGGGGTACCATTACAGATGACATGCCTTGGTTTTCATATTTTCAGGAAATATTGTGCCACTGATAGCATAGAGAAAACGGGTCAATCAATCAGAAATGATAATTTTATGTCAATAAAAATCATACAGAATGCATTAGATGATTAAATTTGCGTTTATGACAATTTGTATAAAAATGCTCACTAGGAGGTAGAAAAAGCTTGAACAGACAATAAAATACACTATAACTATACCTTTCATTTTAATAGAGACTAATATCAAATGCTAAAATTTCAATACACACTGCTGCTAAAAGACAATACATGTATGTAAACATGTGTAAACTAGTAAACACTATCACACTAGCTTAAAAGTTAAATACTGTAGTTAGGCAAGGTACAATCACTGTATACACCTGCAGAGGGATTTCTCATTGAAGAACACTAGTTCACCAATGGTACAGATGAGTCTAAATCTCAATCAATCCACCCTTACAAGAACAAACATATGAATTTCCCCCTGGACTAGAACTGCAGTTCACTTCAGCTAATTACCAGTAACATATTAAGTTTTCATGCCCTTGTTCAATTTTGTCTTTGTTTATGACATTCACAATCTCACAGCTGACAGAATTCAAACACTTTAAGCCTACATTTCACAATAGCACCAAATAAAATCAGTAGCATCTAGAGGGGAAACCAGAGTTTTGCAAACATTTTTTGCACTGTCACAAATACACAATTTAGAGATCTCAAAAATCTCAATACAGACCATTGCAACTCTAAAAAGAGAGTACAATTTTGTTTTGCTAGTAATCATAGGATTACTTTAATATAGAGGATACTGTGTAAAAAAACCTGAGTCAGTAAAAATGTATTTCATGTGTACAGCTGAGATTTTTTATCTACTTATAAAAACATTTAACTGTACTACAATGCTTATTAAACATGTTTTTACAAAAAGTTTAAAACAGGATAATCACATTAGTCAGTGCTTTCCATTTTATTAAGAAAACAAATCCCAGTTCTCATCATGTATTGGGTAGGTTGATGAACGAACCATTCCTACTGAACCTTGTTTGCTAACACACCTCATGACCTATTTAGGGCAGTCTTCAGGGTCAATGCACCAACCTTCGTGCTGCACCTTGTTAGCAGGACACTGGCAGCCAGCCACGCAAGGTTTGAGGCACATGGCACTAACGGAGCCCAGCGGTGCATCCTTATTGGCACATGTGCGGGCACATGGCGGGCCGCACTCATCGAAGATAAACCCTCTTGTTTCTGGACATGACATTGCTGCAGAGAAATCAAAGTGAGGTAAATAAATAATAAAAACAGAAATTATGAAGCAACGGAAGCCTTTAAAAATGGAAAATGACATTTTGGCAATTAGTTTTGTGCATAATTAGTGGAGAGTTACAACACTCCAAAAGTACTTGTTTATGTAACAGTGAAGTGAAAGCAGTCTAGAGAATGGAACTTTGTAGAACTGAATGAAAAATGGTGATGATGAAGATGATTAAAAAATTTGATTTCAATCTAAAACAAAAAAACCTGGAGATATTGAGGACTGGGATGTGATCTAGAGAGCGACGCTTAACGAAACTGAATGATAAATGATGATGATGACGAATGATGACAAAAATGATTATGAAAAACAGCCTTGTACAGTAACACTTGGTGAAATTAAACAAAAAAATGACAGAGGATGATGATAATCATGACGATAACGATAAAATGATGATGATTGATGACAAGAAAAATGATTAAGGAACATAGCCTAATTTGTACAGTAGATGGTAAATATGAGTATGTAAATATAAATAATGCAGATGGTAAACCAAACAAAAAAGTGCAGAGAGAAATCTGTCAATGAAAGAGCTGTCAGCAGAAAATGTTGAATAATCCCAGAATGATGATGACTTGAAGTGAGAAAGGTGTGACACACTCCAGATAGCCTTTGACACGATCTAGCAACTTAAATACCATAAGAATTTCTCAAAGGGACGCAAAGAGAAGATTTGTGAAATTGCCATCACAGCATCACTTTGAGACAGTGCAATTTCAACAAAAAAACAAGCCTTGAGCTCTTGACAAGATGTGTTGTGTGCGAATTTCATGTCGATCGAACAAGAAAAGGGTCCTGTAGCACGCGAACAAAAAAAAACAAAACTAGCCTTGAGCTCTTGACGAGATGTGTTGTGTGCGAATTTCATGTCGATTGGACAAGAAAAGGGTCCTGTAGCACGCGAACAAAAAAAAACAAACAAAAACATCCGACAGACTGCTATACTTGGTGATTTCTTTTGGCAAGTATCAAAACTAGGTGAGCAGCCCTACCACAGAGTGCTGGACTTCTCCACTGAAGACTGACACCAGCCTGGGCACATGCCACAGCGTAGGAAGAGAGTACATCACAGAGACAGCTGGTGCGATCAGTGCAGGCACACACATCATAGACACAGGAGGCAAAGTATGACTCAGGGGAGATCACTCGGTGGCAGCGGGAGAAAACGCTACTCTGTAAAAGAGACAACATTATGCAATGAGAAATTAAACATTGTTAGGAGTTCCTCCATTGCACATTCGCCAAAACTTTGGGTAAAACTTATGAAAGTCAAAGAATTAAATTATGGACGGCATGGTAAACACTCAATGCGGTTTGTTTAAGGATAAGATATAAAAAGATCAATCTGTAACCAAACGGTGTCATCCCGGTCCAAAACTGGAAAGAAACAACAACGGATTCTCATCAAAATTTTTCGAGTATCAATCCTTCGTCATCAGAAATATGGAAATAACAAACTTAAAGTAAACCAACCATGATGCACCAGCACCACCAAGTAAATTTCAACTTCTTCACTGACTTGTTGAAATGCTAACAAAAATGTAGACAATAACTGTTAACACTAAAAAGTACTACACAATCTCAGTAGCATGACTGAGTTATGATGTCCAAAATTTTCCCAAGAGCTATTTGTCAGCTATAGATTACAAAAGAAGACAGTCATCTGGTTTAACAGTTATAGTTGATATAATTCTTCTATTGCACAGCAGACCAAAGGTGGTCATCTGATTCCCTAACTAGAAAAGATGAGGACGAAACCTATACTCTGATCAAGTTGTCCATTGAACAAGGACAGTACAGGCATTGTGGCCTGTATCCCCTCTGCATGAGTATAGCTTATCCCTGCAGTCCCATACTGACCATGAGAGGTAAGTCATCATGAATAACTCTTGGCTACTTTACCTTGAGTATAGAGCACTTTGTGTTGGACATCTTCCTAACATGAAAGCCAGCTTTTACACAAGGATCAAAGTCAACAGCGTCGTCACAGATACCCTGCCCTTCCACCTGGAATAAAAATTAAATGTAAATTGTAACCGCTTATAACGTTTGCTTGTTCCATTTGACATGTTCCAAGTGCCAACACACTTTAACATGGCTGCAGTGAATTGCACTGGAAAAACATTTCGGAATATTGAGGCCCCAGGTTTTGTGACGTAGTTTGACAATAACACAGTTTCCAAATCTAAAATCCAACATTTTGGTTGTTAGATTTGGGGAATGACCACAATAAGCAATCATATCAATGTGGTCAACTTTCAAAAGAGAAAGATGATAGTGTAATTTTCAACAATTTTGTGAGTGAACAGACCATGTTGATTTAGCAGTGAGTTTTTGTTACTGCCATGTTAAATCATAGCGTCCGACATCAAATTTCACAATGACGTTATACCCAAATGTGGACATTAGGTATGACTTGATTCAAATGGGCAATTTTATTAAAGAAGAAAGTTCCCATAATTATTCATATCATTTCACAATCCCATCCACATGACATGATCATAACTGGTGAAATGCATGCGGCAATTGTGATTTTGGAATTGGCACACTTTTGAGCAAGGTAAAGTTGGGCATTCAAAACTATGTTGGTGACCCTTTTTTATTTCACAGAATATACGATGTGCATCAAACTAAAGCATAAAGGAAAAAAATTAAGTAACTTTTGGTATAGAAGTTAGAAAGGTAGATTCAGAAAAAATGTCAACTTAAGCCAACGTAAGAAAATCATTAAATGGGGAACTATAATTAAAGCCACTCCAATATGAGACATTATGCAATGAAAGGTCTTCAATTATTAAAATAAGGTCATGGGTGGCTTTTAAGTAACCCATTCAATTTTCACATCTTTGTCAGACAGGCCTCTGTTAGAGGAGCTGTAATAGAAAAACTAATTTGGTGACCTCCCATTTTTGCAGATTTGTAGTAGGCAAAGACGAAATTACAAAATAAGAAGTTTTAAATACCTCAACCAAAAATTAAAACTGTGTCAATGTCCTTATTAAGTACATGCCTAATATGCACTTATTTCAAAGTAATTTTATTAAAATGGCATCAGTTTTCAGATTTTGCTACTGTGAGAGAATGAGTTTTGGCTCTGTTCTCAATATGCTCGTTCTTCCTAAGACCCAAAACAAACCTTCCAGCTGTTTCCAAACACAGCCGGTGATGTTGTTATCTGTCCAGACCGCAGTCTCAGATCATCCTGAGGGAAGTCGTTGAAGTTACCACACAGTCCACACATCTTAGCCTTGTATGACCCCGGAACGCTGACTTCACCATAGCCATTGCCATCCCACACCACCTTGACATTGTAGAAATAAAAAAATTAATTCATTGCTAATTCTTCAGTAATTTTAGAGCAAAGATAAGCCAGAAATGTTTTGTATTTTCAAAAGCATAAATACAAGGTCATTACCTGTACGACGATATAGACTATACTCAAGCCAGCACAAAATCCCTTGGCTAAGAGAATTTGACTGACTACCACATACAAACAAAAAGATGATGACTGATAGAATGTACCTTATAGTACCTACCATTGAGTTTTGCATAACATCTTTTGCACAATATACTAAATAACAAGAAATGATGCAGCAGAAACAACTGTATTTTACTTAATTCAATGAATGTTGCACTGAATTTGGAAAACAATGAACTGCTGCTGACAGAATTATCCTGCCTACAAGCACCAAGACATCAACTGGATTGGTCTCCCCTGAGTTGGTGGCACAGAACAGTTGTTGATCCCAAAATATGTGAGGAACTCAACACTGTAGAATCTTACCTTCACTCCAAGATTTGTATTCATGAGGATGGTGTTTCCTTGTTTCTCTATGTGTACCATTGGTTGATGAAGGAATGGCAGGGCAACCTCACGGCCATTCACCTAAAAGAACCAAAGCATGAAATGAGCAACTATGACGCAGAGAATACATATCCATGGCAAGGCATTTGCTTTTTTAAAGTCCTTGTGCCTGTAAAGTGAATGACAATGCAAGATTATTCAAGCCTTTGTGAGAAATTGCCATGCATTCCAAGCAAAGTATGTGATCACACTGTCTAACTTTACTCGTGAAATTCTTGCATACACAGAACTCAGCCTAACTCGTCCAATTGCGATATGTAAGATAATGACTAAGATAACGTTAAAACCTTATCAACTAGTAAGAAAAAATAAAAAGGCAGACAGATGTCTACATACTAGGCATATATTTATGCCCAAAAAGAACCAAGAATTATTTTATAAAATTAAAACTCTTGGTACATTTTTGGATTTCTCACTTTGTATAGCTGTCATCTAAAGCATTACCTGCCCTATGACCATAATACTACTGACTGGTCACAATCACGGAAAAATGCCTTTGAATACTCTGAACAGATTGATAAGTCCTTGGGCCAATTTCCATCCTCTTCTACATAATCATACTTAAACCAAAGGATTTAATTTTGGGGCCACTAAGTGTAAACTTGGATTAGATACTCATCTGTGTAAACCGGTAGCATAATCGAGCAAGTTCAGCTTAAAGTAGAAGAGTCAAAAATAAAGTAGAGGTAGAGTTGGGCCCAGTACAAGTATGCGCACAACTGACAAAAATCGGTCAAGTGATAGAAGAGCGTCCAAAGTTACAACTGGTCACTCTGAATATGATGGCTGGGATTTTCGTGGCACAAACCCCAAACATTTGTATATGTTTTAAGACAGGTCTATTTTGTTTACTGACTGGGGAAGAGAGAGAGAACAGTTGGTAACACCACTGCCAGAAAATACCTCATAATGGAAGGCAATGGTAGAAAGCAGTCTTTGGATGAGCAAGTAGCCAAATATATTCAACAAAAATGTACAACAGTTTCACCGCAACCATGTCAACACAAATAATAAACAAGACTGTTTCATGACCACGACAATAAAAGGACAGTCAGAGTTGGTGCTATACCATTGGAACATATTTAATGCAGGATATAAATAAAGCATGGAGAACACTGCCAACACTTACCTTAACCTCACTGCCATACATAATTTCCAAGTGCACACTTATCTTAACCCCACTGCCATACATAAGTTCCAAGTGTACACTTACCTTAACCTCACTCCCATACATAATTTCCAAAAGTGTACACTTACCTGAACCCCACTGCCATACATAAGTTGCAAGTATAGTGTACACTTACTTTAACCCCACTGCCATACATAAGTTCCACATGCACACTTACCTTAACCCCACTGCCATACATAAGCTCCACATGTACACTGCCAATCTTCACCGTCAAGTTCTGTGCCCAGGCTATACTACCCACTGATCCTCGGTCGTCATGATGGGCTTCGATACTGCAATGTTATCATGGCAGGCAGTGGAGAATGTGCTTAATGTTGGAAAATGAGTTTACTCCACCTCAACAAATTGGTGAATTATTACGGTGTTAACTCAAGTTGNCACTGCCATACACAAGTTCCACATGTACACTTACCATAACCCCACTGCCATACATAATTTCCAAGTGTACACTTACCTGAACCCCACTGCCATACATAAGTTGCAAGTATAGTGTACACTTACTTTAACCCCACTGCCATACATAAGTTCCACATGCACGCTTACCTTAACCCCACTGCCATACATAAGCTCCACATGTACACTGCCAATCTTCACCGTCAAGTTCTGTGCCCAGGCTATACTACCCACTGATCCTCGGTCGTCATGATGGGCTTCGATACTGCAATGTTATCATGGCAGGCAGTGGAGAATGTGCTTAATGTTGGAAAATGAGTTTACTCCACCTCAACAAATTGGTGAATTATTACGGTGTTAACTCAAGTTGTATTAAAATTCAAGTCTCTAAAACTGTAATTTATTTAATCCTAAGGACAAAATTCCTATGAGTCTATGGTCCAGGATAGTGTACAAATTTATCTGTGCTGGATGTGGCTCCAGTTATAGGAGAAACTGTTTGCCATTTTAAAACTCGGACCAGGGAACATCTAAATTCTGACAGAAGTTCACAGAGGTCCAATCATTGATATGAGCAATACTCTTTCAATGACTTTATTATAATAGACCAGGCAGAAACAACAATGGAGCTTAAAATTCTTGAGGCTCTACACATCAGTTGGTGCAAGCCCAATCTCAATAGGCAACTGGCACACCACAGGTTGTCATCATTAGTCTAGTTTATTGTTACTTCCTGTAACTGGCTGTATCTCTGTTTCATTACATGTTGTTGGGCCTAGCAAGGTGGCCGCTGTTTTTTTTTCTTCTGATGATGATGTTTCAATAAACACCGAAACAAGTCAAGCCAGTTTAAATCCGTTGTTTTTAATATTAAGTTTACACCTCGATTTTGTTATTTTCAGTTGCACAGCATTTATGAAGTACAAAATTTAAAAACTGTCAATGAATGGAAAATGCACTTGATATGGTGGTGCCATAAAACCAGACTGTCAAATGCATAGAAAATGTGACTATTAACATTAAGTCACTATTATCTTATCTGCAGCTATGAACAACTTTCGTGAAGTTACCGGTATCACACTCTATATCCATGAACAACTCGCGTGAAGTTGACAATATCACACCCTGTATCCATGGACTACTCACGTGAAGTCTCCAGTATCACAGTCCGTAGCCATAACAAACTTGCACGTTCCTTGTACAGTCACAGTTTGGCCATCAAATGTTCGGTAATGCGGGTCTCCATACACCATACAGGTGGCTGGCTCTAACAATACCACAACAGATTATCGTAAACTACGAAACAGAGAATGATGTTAACTTTAAGACACATACACTCAGGCAATACAACAGTTTTCTTAAAAACCTTTGTTTTTGCTTTTGTTTGAATTACAATTCCTTCCGTTTCAGTAAGACAAAACACATCTTACCCAGTTACACTAGGGACCAAATAAAGTCACTGATTACTTCTGTGGCTAGATTCACCTCTGCTCAGTTGATTTACTCAGTTAAGAAATTTGACCTATTTCGAATTGACCTAATGAATTGTCTGTAAATGTCAAACTGAATTTTGTATGAAGTCTAAACAATACAAAAACATGCATTCACACTGTTGGTGTAGGATGAAATTATACCACCTTGAACTCTGTGTCAGAGTAGTTGAGGAATTAGGACAAGAAGGTACAACGCTTCAATAATGAATAATACATCACTCCTAAAGTTAGTGAACTTGTCACAATTTCTCATTTATAACTTACATGTACTACTCTTGCTCAGATAGACTAATGGTAATGTGAACAGATTTATGGACTGTTGTTAAATTTACTTACTAGGGATACACCTTGGACAGCAAACCCCTGGGTCAAGACTGGGCGTTTCATCAGCCTTACAGTCAAGTGATGGACACTTGTCAGTTAGACAGTCGGACACGCCTTCTTTGCACGTGCACTTTGTACACTCATCCACAACCCATTCATCTTCATTCTGTTGTAAATGAGAATGATATTGCAAGGATTGGTTAAATCAGAAATCTCCACAGCATTGCTTGTATTGAGGATACAAGTTCTGAGCAACAAGAATAACGTAATATGGCACTTGGAAAATTTCATATGGAAGAAATCAGGATACCCATTTCATTGCATGTGTGCACTAGTTTGAGGGTTCAGACATAATCAGAATGTATTACATTCAAGGTTGTAGCAGACATGTTATGACTTAATGTTGTTAAACATAATAATCTTTTAACTACTGTTTCTGTTTGAAGCAGCATTCAAAATTGATGATGGCCAGGTTAAAAGTTAAAAAAACACGTAGTTTGCCTTACTGAGTAGAATTTGCCCTCATAACTGCAGGTAACGTTCTTGTAACTTTCCACACACTGAGGGCAGCACCGTCCAGGTTGTGCGGTCAGTTTGGAACCATCTGGACACTGGATATCACCACAAGTTTCAGTCTGACATCTTGGCTCACCATACTAAAATCACCAACAGGAGTGGAACATCAGTTGTTACAAAAAGCGTTAGTTGTCTACTGTAGATAGAATGCTTTGTACCATGGACTTCAGTATTGGAATAAAACACCACTCACAATTAAATGCGCTTTTCACCGCTGTTTAGCTGTCAAATTGTTGAATTCATAACTAATTAACTGCTTTGGGGTTTAAAACATTACCACGCTTTTCTGATCCTGAATTGTTGCCAGATGAACCGGCAACTACAGTCTTGGTTGGTTACATACATGTGCCAGTTTCAAATTCATAATTTTAAGGTTGGCCAACGCCAATAAACTCTGAAGAGACACTGATGGTTTTGATGTTCTTCTTGGTAATAGAACTGGAATACCGAGATCAGGCTAAGGAATATTATGAGATCAATGTTATGAGAGGAAAAACCTTAATTCGATTTTGGTTTTCGGCCAGTTCAACTGATTGAAATGCAACTTTAATTATTCAAGGACCCAGATAGCCACTCAAAGGTACTTAAAATACAAAGTAATGTGACCAGATAGTACTAGATTCTTGGAAATGGCATCTGTTCAGTAAATGGGTACCATTCCCCTGAATTCCCAAGAACCACTTATAATTTAACAAATTAATTTAAGTTAATATTCAGTCTTGGGCAATAAGGTTTTACTAATAAATTGAAACACAGTCCGATATTCTTGGTCATATTTGTCCACAAATTCAACGATTAAAGAAAGTGAATCATGTAACAAAGCTGTAGATCAACAAGTCTTGTGAAGCAATACACAATACAGTAGGCAATTCTCAGGAATGGTATCAGTACGATACCTGGCAATTCCCCAGAATACCACGGAATTGGTTTTTAATCTCTTGTACTAGCATGTCTTGTGTGATCAAAATAGTGTTGATCTGGAATGGCCATGTGAACTATCCTCTTGCGTAATCTGGTTCCGCATTTAGTCCAAATATTACTTTCTTGAAAATTCCCGGAAATTTTCAGGAATTTTTGGAAAACATTTGACGGCAATAAAATCAGGTGGTATGTCATGAAAAAATGAGAAACATCAATTCTTACTTGACAAGTACATGTTGTACAAGGATCACTCGCATCAGTCCACTTCTCATTGTTAGGGTAAACTTTACCATCCACACGGCAGACTGCAAAATCATTAATCCCGATTATAGTCCCATGTCATCACAATGGATCAAGACACTGTCTTACAGTTCAATAGCCGGCAAATTACCACTCTGGTGTGTGGTAGGATGTTCAAATTACGTTAAATAACCTATATCATGAAACATCCAAAGACAACAGCAATTTGTCTTTGTCAAAAAATATGATGGACAGAATAAGCTCTCAGGTATACAAAGATTTTTAATGTCAGAAAAGGAGTGCGACGATCTTAATAATTCTGATAATAGTTACCAATAATTTTGAGGCGTGACAACAGCCGATTTAAAAATCATACACGTCACATAAGAATTGAAAGTGTCAGCATATTTAAACAAAGCCACTACAATGAGTTGTTGCTACATTGAAAAATAGAATTTGAAAGGATCATTTACTTATAGGGACACTTCGTTTAAGCTCACTATTTAAATCACTAATCCTTGTGTTACTCACTACGCAAAATTTAACCTTTTCTTATCAGGACAGAAAATGAAACCAAATCTTAAAGGCAAGGACATTTTTGAAACAATTTGTGAACAAGCCAATTTCACAACTTTCATGTGTTGGCTGTGAGCATGAAGGAAAAGCCCCAGATCTTTAATTTCAAATCGTGTACTTGGTACCTTATGAATATTACAGGCATCTTTAGAATACACCCAGAAAATTTCACTTCACACATTGAACACTACTAGAGAGTACCTGTACAACGTGGGCAACACTCGCCGTCCAGTTTCACCTGCTCAGATACTGAACACCTGAGTGGCTGACAGAACTCCTGCATACATAGCCAGTTATTCTCCTGTAACAGAATGATTAAATACAGCAAAGATTCTGACACTGAAAAACATTATCTCTATTCTTTATAATCAAAGTTGTAGATCATCCCTAACTAAATTTACAATGCATCACTTCAAAATGGAAATACGAACAAGCTTTTTCAATTTAGATTTAACACAATACGGTAGGGCAGTGAAACCTTAGTTTTGTGAAATTTCTTGATAAATCAAGAATAACATTACACTTTTGCATAATTATGTAAACATTCTGGGCTTGGCTATTCAGAATCAATAGGACATAATAAAATCTTCTTAACCAGGACTGTATCTAGTAACACACTTCAACCAGAACAGTTGTATGATGAAGAGCAAGGTTCACAAAAAAGCTTTCACTAACTTTGTATGTCAATTTACATCTAATGGCTATGATTGGCAGTCAATCAAGGCCATCATGTTCTTAAGTACATTTGCTGCCCAAATCATTAATGGTTATGTACAAATGCTTAATCAGTTTTCCATGTAACAACATGCACAGTAAATTGAATTTGAGAAACAGGATCTTGCAAAAGTCCATCTCCCATTTTTCAAACCAAACTAGATAATAGTCTTACCATACATTCACAAGTAAAGCAAGGGTCATTATTTGGTCGTAGTATCATTCCCAGCTTATCCACTGTACAATTTGTGCTGACTGAAAAATTAATTAAAACTAGTTGAAGCAATTTGTTCAACTGTCCATAAGAACAAGATAATTAGTATTGGGAATATTTAAGTCCTGCAGAAACCTTTCACAAGAATTAGATCAACCCAAAGTCATCTTGTTGTAAACTTCAAATACCGTGGCTTACAACGAAGGTAACTCTATATAAATGATATTATTAACAAAGTACCATTCAAGGTTCCTCAGAATTTTACTTAATGCCTGAAATCAAATAATTTAACACTTTTGCAGCACACTGCAGATTTAGAATAGCGTGTTGTTGGTCTTGACTACTGTATCTTAAAAAAAACTGACCAATGCCATTACTGTTATAACATTTTGAAGTAAAGCCTTCACAAACTTTCAGGATCATTGAATCCATTGTTAACTCTGGTTTCTGTAGTGTGAACAAATGATTATCTTTTGATATTGCCTGGATGGGACGCTTGTTACTCAACAACACAGCCAAACAGGGTATTCAATTTTACAGCTATATCAGCAGGCTCCGCCATACCAGAACACAGCCCTACACCTAACTTATCCACTTGCTTTGTTCATTTATTTTCGTGTTCAAAACAGTATAACTTTCCAAGTCAATTAACAGATGACTCCTTAAGATCTGTCAACTCATGGCCATTTTTGTTTTATCAGAATCCTCCTGGGCTTGATAGCGTACTACATTTCATGGGCCTGTGTTATTGCACAAACATATGAAGTACATTGAATTCCCTTCAATTCACTAAGAGGGTGAGATCAGCCAGGAGATGCATATGGACAACTGCGACTTGTATTACAGTGTCTGTTGTCAGGCAATTCCTGCTGCTGTCAGCTATTCAGTGCTAAATATTTCAATTCAGTCATGGAAAGGGTCATTGACAGGAAATGGTGGCTAAGCCATTCTGTAATTAGAATTTTGTCACCACTATATTTCATGATTGTATAGTCATTACAAGTCCTTTTCTCATTACTTTTGTCACGTACAGTACAATTAAGTCAAAAGTATACACTGACAAAATGGCCCAGAATTCCCTGTCATGACAGCGGCGCAGAAGGCCAATTCATCATAGTCTTCCCTCATAACCAAGAATGAACTGGTGAATTAAAAAGAAAGTTAAGAAGCTGACTAAGCCATTCTGTAATTAGAATTTTGTCACCCTGATAGTTAACATCAAACTGAGTCGTCTTTGTTGTTAATAGAATTAGCCGTCATGAGAAAACAGTTTTTATCCATGTGCTAAAGTCCAAAGAATGTTGCTTACATCCACCACACGTAGGACAACACTCTCCTGGCAGTGGAGACGCTATCTGCTCAGTAGGACAATCCACCAGGCTGGGACACGGCTTGCGAACACACTCCAGATTACCATCCTGATGGAAATGACAAAACATAATGTCATTAAATTATGTAACGTGAATGACTCTATGTGCAGTGATGGTGATATTGGAGGGATTGGGATGTATGGAACTATCAAAGTTTGTCTTAATTCAAACACTCTACTTTGGTCCCCATGTGATGCTTAGCTGGTGCATGAGGACCACACAAGAGAATGCACAATTCAAACACAGACCAAAAGTAATTACAGTAAATACTTTTTAATGGATAATTAATGTATTTTCATTGTAACATGTGCATCTAAAGTCTCCCGCATAAAGATATGCTACAACAATAAAGTTATATTTACAACAAAAACTAGATTTATTTAGTGATAATTTTACATGATTGCTATTCTTCATGTTTCATTTCAATGTTTAAGGGCCTGTGAACAGAGTTTAAAAATCAACACATAAACACCACCACAGCATCTTCCCTGTATGTCCTGTATGTAAAATGAAGAAAATAATATCTTAATCATATCATACAGCTATTGTTTAGACTTCATGGCAGATGCAGATATCACACAGATCACCAATGGGTGTGAACACATTTGTGTGGGTGATGGACAAATACTTTGAATGTGCTTACAGCTGCAATTTATCTGCACTGTATGGTAAAATCTTGCCAAGTAGAGACACAATGTGGCAGATTAATGATTAATTTAATGCTTTATTTTTCAAAATAATTAAAAAAATAATAATATTGAATAAATCATGTAATTTTAAACTGGTGTTGAAATGTATATCGCAAACATTTTGAATTCTGGTCAGCACGCCACCTGTTGGTCACATCTTATTCAGACTTTTATTCATTAAGTCATGTAATGTGGCCACAGGTGGCGAACTGACCAGACTTAAAAATGTTTGCGATGTACATTTCCACGCCGGTTTGAGAATTACATAATTCATACACCCAGGGCGAGTAGCCATCCAGCTCGCTGTATGAAGACTATTGTCAAAATACAGCTAGGAACCACTGTGTGCTTAGCTCAGCACTAATTTGTCCAGAGTTATAAATATGTTTTACTGTATTTGAATCATCAGCAACTATACATACATGACAGACACAAGAATCACAAGGATCACTACTGGGTGTGAACACTTCACCCTCTTTATAGCGAACACCATTGTAGTCACAAGCTGAAAACAGAAAGAAATACACACCTGTGTAACACATTTTAGTACAATCACTCAACATTTACCACTTGAAGTTAACTAAAGTTAAACCCAATACAATATAGTGCATGACTAAACGTAATCAAGACAAAAAAATTGACTTCACATTTCATGATGGCTAATTCCGTTGAATGTAAAAATGGATGGAAACAAAATTTTACAGTGTGGCTAATTCCCCTTCATTCTCAGTCATGAGGGAAAACTACTGTGGCTATAAATTCATCGTCCACCCAGCTGTCATGATGGGGATTTCGGGGTCATTCTGTCTGGATTTTTTGGCATGTACTGCACCACTAGAGTGACATGATCAGTGTTGAGAACATGCAAAACAATTTGGAAAAAGCTTCAAGAAAACTTTGAGAATTCGAATCCACTGTAATTAAAAAGGTAGTCATTCAGTAAACTCCAGTTGAACAAAAACTGCTTTAAAAGAAACTCAGGTCTGTGACTGAGTCCTTATGTATTGTCTTACTCCATTTTTCTTCTATGCACTCTTTATACCAATTTTTGTGAAATCATTACTTGCAGACAAATAGGGTACAAAAAATATTAATTAAATACAGCACTTTGGGCTACACAAATATTCTAGGCCTAGGTCTGAGATTAGGTGGCACTCAGGCAGAACTTGCTATACCAGACACTACTGAATGGTTAAATGCTTACTTTGTGAACTTAACACTTGATGTGAAACTTCGATGGTTTCAATTTAGACCATCACATAGGATAATCAGCTGTAAGTCTTCATCTTGTTAAAATTGGGGTTAGTAACTCCCCCTTGTGTACAGAGTGAACCTGAGACATTGCAATGTGATGGTGTTCAAAGTTTTTGGAACAATGCTGAACATTGGGTTAGAAAAAAATAAATATTTCCCTGGGTACAAAAATTATAAGTACTTATAGTTTTCTTTGGAAACAGACGTACAAGCCAACCAATTCAAAATTTGATCTTGTGTCTTTGCAAGTTCCATTTATATAAGCAACGTCTCAATGGTAAACACCCAAATTTAATTAGATTGACAAAAGAAATTGAACTATATTACTGGTACACAGCAACTTTACATACACAACTTAAGAAATACTTACTTGGACACCTGGCGCAGCACTGTCCAGGGACGGGGATAGGTTTAGCACAGGGTGCGATGCAGGTCACCCCAGAGCAGGTGACCACCCCGCCGTAACACTGGCACGACATGCATGGATTACTGGGTGATGTCCACGAGGTGCCACTCTGGTGTGTCTGACCTTCATAGATACAGTCTGTGAACGAGAGCAAAGTAGAGACTGTGGGAGATACACCTGGTTACACCTGCAGAATTTTTTGAAAGCAGTAACTCTGTATAATGATAATTTCAATGCACGAGATCTGTGATCTTGTGCACCAGCCGTAGCGTTCTTATTCACTAGCAATGCCTGGTGAGTAAGCCAGTATTACTTCACGCGTGTACGTTAATTGCTGACTGTGGTTGTTTGTTATATCGTTAGACCTTGAATTTCACAACTATTGTCAAAGCTGATCACGACAACAAGAATTTTACTAAAGGAAGACGTGAATGGTTTTCAATGCCAACATGTTTTCTTTCTTGCATTTAGGTAGTAAAACAAACACCAGAATTTCTGATGAGAATACACTGACCAGAAGCTGAGATTGGTCCGTTAAGTAAGAAGCACCTCCTCTGGGAATTTCCGAAGAAAATGTAGGACTTCCAAATCTCGTGTCTATGATCTATGATGAAATCGGGTAAAATTAAGAACGCTAATTAGGCGAAAGTGCACTCCAGATATAAACGACTTGATAATGGTGGTACTGTGTGTGACCACACAAGCAGCAGATTGAAGTCACTAGGTAGAAAGAGTGAAAGTTTCAATAAATGCATTTACCTCGACACTTCTTACAGCATTTCCCAGGTTCTTGAACAGTGAGCTGACAATCCAACTTTGGACACGTCTCAGTTTGACATGTCACATTACCACGCTATAATAACAACAAAACATTGATCGGCATTAGTTCAGCTATTTATTTGTTTTAGAGACAAACAGTCACATCACAACAGAATCCTGAAAAACTAAAACCACCATTGATAAACATTACTAAGCGCCCAACATCATTTTACCTACTGCTTCCCAAATTGACAAATATGAAGTCAATGTTGCTTTAATTTTGAAATTTATTTCAGTCTATCAATATTTTGGTTCGATACAGTACAATCCCATATTTTTTGAGGCCACAATATTCAATTCAACTTCATTTCTGATATATAAATTAATACACAAACATATTTTGGTAATGGTTTCAGCAAGAATAATAGACTGTGTAAAACTATCTGTGGAGAGGAAGGTTGGTCAGTCAAACTCTGCTCCCCCTGGTAATACAACCCCAGGATGTTTCAAACTCTGCTCTCCCTGGTAATACAACCCCAGGATGTTTCACCCCAAAAACTGGAGCTTACTCTAGGACCCACCTTCCTATAGCTTGGTGACGTTAAAAAAGCTGAGAAGCAATACAAGAAACACCATTAAAGTGGCCGTAAGCATGCGTTCCATCCTAAAAACAAACTTTAGATCACTTACTGCAGGTATAAAATTGGTCTCAACTTAAGTGAGAAGCTAATTTCTAGGTAATTTGCAAGGAAGAGACAGTTTGTTTTTCCTTAAGACCAGGCTCAATGCATAAAATGACATGCCTGTAGAGCCTGGGTAGAGTTCAGGTAGCTTACGACTAGACGAATCTAGCCAAAATCACATACACGGCAATATCTTGCGTAATCTCTCGAAGTCTTACTTTCCTAGCAAGGTCATAGCATAATTGAACTCCACCATTGTCTCAAGCAATAACAGACTGCCAATTCGTTCAAAGCCCTGCAATCACTTCTGATTTGGTAAGGAACACTTTGAGAACAATTTTCTAATGATATTAAGTAGTCCGAGTAAAAAAATTTTTGTTGTAGAAGACATATAATTTTACAGCAACTTCAACAATGAAAAGTAACCTTTAATGAACTATCTGCTGCATTCAGACTTACGTTACATATGCAGTCTCTACAGTTGTCCGGCTTAAAGTGTCGTCCATGAGTGACCAGACTGCCCTCAAACATACAGTCCAGACACTGCGGACAGCACTGACCAGGAGCAGGATGACTGCACTGTGTAGCTTCACATTGGCTGCCAGTGCAGTTCACTTCACCATTCTGTTAAGACAGAACAAGAAAATGTCGTTACAGACTGAAACCACTTATACTGATCTTTTTCCACAGCTTATTTTCCCAAAAAAGAACAAGGTAAAAGTACTCAGACATTATAGGCGGATTTAGGGGGGGGGNAGGAGCTAAGACCGGGAGCGGACGAAGGGGGGGATCAGGCGCCTCAACACGTTCCCGTTTTTTATATTCAGATTTTCCAAACAGAAGGCCTACATCCTTGGCCCCCCGCATCTTTTGGACCGCCTGTGCAATCGCACTTTGCCCAATTCCCAGAGAATGCTGGGCCTCCCTTATGGTATCCTAGATCCGCCACTGGACAAAGTACCATTCCCGTCAAGAAGGCTAACTCTGCAGCAGAAGTTATAGGGTCACTGGTAAAATTCTAATTGACAGAACAACTTAGCCACCTCACTAACTTCCCTGTTAATTCCCTTTCATTCTCGAACATCGGAGAACTACAGTTACGATGAATTCAGCTTCCGTCCAGCTGTCATGACGGGAAATTCTGGGTCATTTTGTCTGAATACTTGTGCCGTGTACTGTACTTCATAATTATTGTATTGATTGTTGCCAATGAAACAAACTTGCACTTTGGCTCCCAAAATGACCATATTTCTAATCTCCAATCACAATCACAAGAGCTTTGATGACAGATGGATGTAACATACCACAGACTATAACATAATTCCTTCCCATGTAAGGATGTGCATATGCAGGGCTGTATTCACCAAATAGGATTCTTAAGGACCCTAGAAATTTGGCTAACTTCAAAGCATATCTCAGAAATGGCAGAACACTCATAACGACACTTTCAGATAATTGTTGAATGCACTGTAAATTAGGGATTGTTTTCAAAATGTCATTAAGTGCGATAAAAATGTGATTTTTACAATTTCCATGAAAAAAGTTGCCCAAAACAAAAATAAAATATTTTAGAGAACTATAACAGCATTTTTGAGATCTCATCTCAAACATTTATATCAAATAAACCTTGATCATGTTATTGATACTGTTGTTTTACAATCAATGTAACTTTACACACAAAATTTTGACTAAAATGACATGGTCACGTAACCCAATTAATGGCAGATTGGTAAAAGGTTAAAAATCAAATTATAAAAAGTGAGGCTTTCTGCTTTTACAAAATTATGTATTCTCAAGAAAAATCAAACAGTTTTGTAGATATTTAGCTAAATGTGTCCTACGTAACCTAAAGTCACTCTTATTTTCAAATATTCACAAAACAACTAAACAAAGCTACTTCTGACAAACTTACTTCACACAGACAAGTTTTACAGTCATCTGTTGGGTGGGGGAAGGTCTCTTCATGTTTATACTTCCTACCATCAAATTCACACTCTGGAACATAAAAAAATCAACTTAGCCAGTGAAGCTAGTGCGTTTTCTACAGGCACCATTTTACAAATAACCCCAAATAATAACACTTAAACTCTGCCAACATATCTAATAAAATGCACACGCACACGCACACACACTCAAAAGAGCCGACTGAAGGACATCGTAACTTACATCTTTTACACATCTTTCAAAACTAGTAACGTTGTTTTTAGCACAAGTCATGAGTTTTACTAATTAAGGATCCAATCACTACATATAAATAAACTAACCTTGTTCTAGGCTAACACTTTGCATTTCCATCTACATCTCTATCTCTGCATACTTTAAGAGTATTATATTTAGAGGATTAAGATCATGGGAAACTTTATTGGACAATGTTCTCCGTCAGGAGTAAAGTCAACCCATTGTGCAACAACACTGGAGAGAGTGGTTAAGTGCAGTTGGTGCAACAAATGACAGTCATCTCAGTCTGTTTTCCAGTCCCACCATAAAGATCCTGAATCAGCCATTGTTAAAATGAGGCCAGTCATGTTGATGATGTGTTGCCACTTATGCAGTCCAGCAACTTTCTCCGTGCATATAAATCAACCAGACATTTCAGAGCCTGCATAATGCCCCCATTCACCTGCCATCAGGGTAGTGATAGTCAGTCTAATTGAGTAAGGGCTGTTCCAGCAAAATCTGTATGGGAGGGGGGGGGAAGGCACTTTTATTTCATACCCACCGCCCGTATTTTTCATTTATTTCTCCAACCCATGACCCATAATTTTTTAATTATTTTTAATAGGCTAAAATATAAAATCCAACACTTGCAAACAAATTGCCTCCAGGAGGACCTGTTAAGAACTTAGATGACTGACAGACAAGAACTAGTTGTCTTGTCCAATATTGTCAAAAACTAAAGTAGCCTGTGAGCAATACTTTTGGCAGCCACCAGGTGTCTCTGTTCACCATGTGTCTATAATTTCAATGAACATTTTTTCATTTATAAGGATCTATGAATCTCAAACTGTCTCCACGAACTCTTCTATACTTCTATGTCAAGTGAATATTGGAACTTGTTTATCTTACTCCTCATACTTTTTATTTAAAAATCATCAATTTTCTTATATGTGTTAACACCAGTTCAGTGTTGCATAACTTTTCAATTCAATAGGACTGCAGACAAACAGTTGGCTCAAATCGAGTTGCCCATGACTTGATTAATGGCTTAGTGAACATATTGCACTCTGTTCACTGGCAATATGGGCTTTTTTGTATTTGGATAAGTTAGGACAATTGCATTTATTTTTGAGTTTTTACGGCTGAAGTAACCAACCTATCGACATTAACAGGTCAAAAAATACCACCCATTTTTAATGCATCACTTCTTACAGGAACGACCACCCATAATTTGAATTTTTTTCTGAAGACCACCACCCATTAATTTTTATTTCTACTGCCGTCCCCCCTCCCACACGGATTTTACTGGAACAGCCCTAAGCTGTGATAAGCAAGGCCTGATAACATCAGCTGATAACCAGCCATGACCAGAACAAAATGGCCCCGCTCTACCAACTCTAAACAAAAGACTACTGAATAGATGGCCACTAGATTATTACTAGGCAGTTCACTACACTCACAGGGGATAGCAGTGGTAATGCCATGCATTGCAAATCAAACCTCAGTAATCGAACGAAATCATTTTATAGCTATGATAGAACAATTTACAACACATTAAATTTTACCACACCTGCACATGTGGGACAGCAGGCTCCCTCTATTGTTGTAATAACATGACACGTCAACAACGGGCATTCCTCCTTTGTGCAGGTGATGTTACCACCCTGAAATAAAGCCAGTGTTTGCAGAGACAAAACAAACAACAGAGATTAATTTAGCGTTTCTAGTTATCAGTCACGCCTGAAAGCGAATTATTTTATGAAATATGGACAACATTCAATAATGCAGGTCACTCATAAAACGCTAACAACATTAACAGTGAGCACCGTGTTGATGTACGTTTCTTGCTCCCATAATCCAACATTCTGACAATCACCTTTGGTAGCAGCCAGTAAAGAACCAGTTCTATCCACCATCTCAATGGCATGATAGTGATAGCTGATTTATGACGGCAAACTTGGCAGACTCCAACAAGTCCTGGCAACATCTGCTAATACCATACAGCTGAGTCTATAACCGGCAAAACACAACAGACCAGCTAACATAACCATACAGCTTCACAAAGAGACTGGCTTGGAAGATTGTATCAACTACCAGTCCACTAAGCAATCTATTCACGGCTCACTGCACACATGAGGATAACAGTGATTGGGACACAAATGCAGAATTCAATGTCTTATCCTATCACCCCATATGAGCGCATGCACCTCATTGTCGAGCTACGCCAAACTGCGCCTGCATGCAGGATATTTAAATAAGAACCAAATGACATGTTATCAACGATCAAGGCTAAAGGCTTTCTAAAAAATAAAACTGTGAGTTTAGTATTTAACCATTACTCTAACCTTTTGACTTCACCCAGAGCGCCACTGACCCTACACATTGTGTGGAATAAAATGATTCGGTATTGCATTTTGAAAAAATCCTATAATTAGAGCACCGCATGTGCTTAATTGCGGAACTAGGCACATACACCCAAGTTGAAAAATCCTGCAGGAACTGCACCGTTCTGCATATAAGCGCATACACTTATTTTTAGGGTGCTTACAAGGCAGACACAGTTCTGGCAAGGATCTGTGGGTTTTCTGAACTGCTGATTGTGTCTGTAGGTGAGGCCATCTAGTTCACAGTGTATGCAAGAGGGGCAGCACTGGTCCCCATCGGCAGGATGCGTACAAGCGCGTGGACACTGAGGTTTCTGGCAGGTAACGTCGCCATTCTGAAACAGTATTGAGATGGTCATCCATGAATTCTGGGGAAGTGTTGGAACAGCAGATTTCAACTCA
Organism: Phoronis australis; assembly: GCA_002633005.1. NCBI lineage: Eukaryota > Metazoa > Phoronida > Phoronidae > Phoronis > Phoronis australis. The sequence goes on from NMRA01000263.1 coordinate 113,327, forward strand.
AAACAAAAAATGGATTTTTTGAAACTGAAGTAGCTAAAAAAATGCAATATAACTAAAAGAATTCACAAACAACAATTGGGTCAGACTCTAAGTATGCTGAAACGACAAAAATAACTTGATCTCTAGTCCATCTTTAAACTGTGAATAAATAAAATCCAGTAATCCAAAAATATCAAGTGTTACTTTTAAAAAATGTAACCATAAAATACAATTCATTATCTTAAAAACTGCTTGGGTCAACATAACTCACCAAACACTGACAAGAGCGACACCTGTCTTCCCTGTGTGTGAACCTCTCCCCGTTTCTGTAGCGATGTGTTTCAAATACACAATTTTCACAGACTGGACAGTCACAGTTGTTGATACCCGGATGAGAACATGGCACGGGTCGACAAGCTTTAGTGTCACAAGTAACGTTTCCGAGCTGAAACATTTAATGAGGCCGGTTAGGCTGGAATGACTGCATTGTGTCTATGCCAGGTAACAGCATCATACTTTAAGGGTTAGTATCAAATATAGGGAAGCAAAATGGGTCACCAATTAGTCTAAAGTGACTTTGAACAAACTGCTGGGTGTAGTCTTCTGCTGTAATGTTCAAATGTTGGCAGAACATTAACAGCTAATTAGCTGTAATGCGATACACGTCAAGAAGACACCATTCCTGTCATCAAGCAACATCAAGGCATTCTCCTGTAGACCCCATCTTGTTTGATCGGATAGCAAACAAACAAGTTGACCAGTTGACTGGTGTAGGCAGTATCTTACACGACTGATGAACTCCAGTGTAGTATTTATGGTAGGTCCAGCTCTCTATCAAATCCTGATTGGGTTGTGCTTTTAACAATAAAAGACAAACTATGAACTATTTGAACATAAACCAATAAAACCTCTGAATTTCTCGTAAAAAGGCTGCTCAGTTTTTGGATGACCAAAACTGACCAATTACACCGTCCCGAAGTTGAGAATCTATTCTGTCAGTCCAATTAGTTATAGTTTCAGTTATAAGTAACTCATTAATGCATGGTATATAATAGGCAGACTGCCTGTTGTCATACCAGAAAAGACTACACTCAGCCCTTAACAAAGGATTCAGATGTTATCAGACGTTCACAATGGCACAAGTGTGGTAATTAAGTTATTGAATGCCGAGGAGAATGCCCTAACGTATAACTTTCATAAACATGACGGCGACATCCCGTTGCTCCCAACTTGTTCGATTATATAGCCCAACAACAAGTTGGGAAGTTTACCCCCGTAGCCAATATCTTATACGACTGATTAGCTCCATTCTGGTATTTATGGTTGGAGGGCCTGCGCTCTTTTGTTCGATAATTGCTCTAATCTCCGATCAGGTCATATCTAGCCTGACTGGACTGGGCTGACAAAAATGAAAGTTAGGTTATAACATATTTGAGTTTAAACCAATAGCATTTCTGAATTCATCGTCTAATGCTGATCATGTTCCATTTTTGAATCACCAAAATCGCCCAACTACAACAGAAGAAAAGACAATCTATTCTGTCCAAACGGATTACTCAACGTACTGGATTTGGCTGTGTTCATACGCGTTCGGCAATAGCGTGCAACCAATATACATTTCCTTTGAAGCCTGGGAGATAATTGGCCTGCTTGTTATCATACGGGACAAAAGACTGTGCTGGGCAGTTAACAAAAGAGCCAGATGTTATCGCACGTTAAGCACCCCTCACGTCTGGAAAAGTTACTGAACGATAGAACGCTGTAATGATGAGGTCCTCCTCTGTATGGCCATAGTTTCTACACAGAGTCTGGCCTCCTGATTTAGCGGCAAGACCAAAGTACTACGAAGCCAACCTCTGAGCTATTTTTAACCTTTGGTATAGCCACATCCCGAATTCGCCTCCTCTCTCTTGTGGAGGAAAAACAGATAGGATGATTGACCTGGTTTTCACAATGTTAAGTCACTGGCAGGCTTCTGAGCCAAGTTGGACAAGTAAAGATCAATATATAAGGTCCCACTTATCTTGTCAGATTGTTTTATGTTGCATGAATAAGGCAGCATAGTAACCAGTTAGACATTGCATTCTAGATGCACAGCATTGTGGGTAAATACCACAGAATCAGAGTCGCACTAAATTTTGGAGTGTGTCTACTGGAACTGTGAAGCAATGTTACCTGACAGGTGCAAACTCTACAGTTGGGGTCGACGGGGTCGGGGAATATATCCAAATCACTGTACTCCCGGCCTCTGTATAGACAGCTTCCCTCACACACGGGGCAGCATTTTCCTTGGGTGGGATTAAGGCACGTGACTGCGGGACACTGTCTTAACTGGCATGTGACTGTGCCATCCTGCGGTAGATAATGAATAGAGACTGAACCAACCTGTATGTACGATGGATAGGATCGCTAAAGTTGTGCATGGAGAGTCAAGTCAAACAGACTACTTGAAACCTGAATATGTACCGATTTTGTAGTAAAGAATCTTGTCAGACGCAATCAGTGTAATCCACTTGGTTCGTGGTGTCAGCATACGATCAGCAATACTAAAACGCACAAAAATATGTTCATACTGAAACAAAACTTTTTTAAAATGGCACTGCATGAGACTTTACAGGAAAACTTTCCACAAAATTGACAAGAATACGCAATTTCTTTATCATTGAGTTGAAATAATTCCTACCAAAGATGTAACATGACAAAAACCACAACATAGAATATAGTAGAAAAAATTATCTTTTCTTACAAAAATCATGCAGAGACTCCAAATGGCTAATGGATCAACTCACCAGTTAACTGTAGTTAATGTTTAAAATGGACTGAAGCATGCCTTCTAAACATCTTTTGAGTTCTTAATTGAAGCTTTTGAAATTAAAAACATTTACTAGACATCAAAGCAATATCAAATAGTACAACATGACTGACCTATTTTTAAAATGAACTCCAAGAGTGTCCATTTTCCAATTTCAGGGTTGGTCAATTCCAATGAAATCAACGATTTTGCAATGCATATTTTTATGGTGTCAAAGGTTTGTATGTTTTTCTTGGTAACAGAAAACAAGTCCTATGATAATCATAGAGAGGAAATGTTTGAGACCAATTTTGTAAGAGTACAGGTTAATTCCATAATTTCATTTTAAAGAGCTTAACCAGAGGTAATGTACCTTGCAAGTACACTCGCTGCAGGGATTTCTGGAGTCTTGGAATACTTCTCCATTCCTGTAATCTTTGCTCTCATAGGTGCAATCATTACACGATGGGCAACAGCTATCGGTAGAGGGGTGCCGGCACTCCACTGTCTCGCACCTGATTGGCCGACAGTCGGCGATGTCATTACGGCACTCACACTTGCGACATAGATCATAGTCAGTGAAGGACTCTCCAGTACTGTACCGCCGTCCATTATATATACATTCATCTCTACATTCAGGGCAGCACTTGCCTTTGAAAGAAAAACTTGAACTTTGCACAGGAATGTATCACATGAACTCACATTTAAGGTTAACTTTACACATTAACCCGTGGCTGTCCGAGCAGATGTAAATTTGGACCAGGTGCACTATTGAAGCACTTTGAACAAAGACCCTGGTGATATTTAAATTTGATTTCAATTAAAAAAGCAATAAAGCAAGTAATTACAAAGTGATGAGATTAAAGTTATGTGCTTCTTATTTTTTTACGACTCTTCAACAATATTCTTGTGTTGATGTAGAAAAAACATTCAACGACCAGTCTTAATAGTAGGCAATGAAACAAGGGCTAGCTTTAGCAAGAACCCTATGTGAATCTAATCAACTGCAATTTACCTTTCACCGTTATAGATCGTATACATGCCAGCTGTGGACAAGGTTTGTGTTGACATTCAACAGTGCCCGCACTACATGTACACATCTGACACTTGTCGTTAGGGTCGACGAAGGACACCGCGTGTTGATAGACCTGGTCATTGAACAGACAATCTGTACACTCGGGACAGCAGGCGCCTTGTACGGGGTGCATGCACGAGACTGGGGCACATCGACTCTGGCACGTGACCATGCCGTCTTGACATCGGCATGAGCGACACCTGTTGGATAGGTCAGGAAACTCCTGGCCGTTTCGGAAAGTGCGACCCTCGTAAAAACAGTCTGAAATTATAATGAAATTTGAGTGAAGCATGGAATAAATACCTATCTGATTTTGGCAACAAACTAAAAACATCGATCTCACCTCAGCAATTGTCTGGTGTTTTTCACAATTGCATGAAACATGACATAAAACCTCGTAAACTTAGAGAATGAAATAACATTTTGTTTACTTCCTTTCAAGACTATGCGAGTGCTGCTAGATATCATTAAACTCCACATTTCTGCAGTGTTTTCAGACAAAGTGGCATCTATAAGTAACCTCTACTGAGACGCTAATTAAGATCACAACTCAGATGTTACAGTGTAGGATGTTTTGAGGTAAGAAACTACAACAGGGGACTATTTCATACTGGTGCTCTCTAAAGTAATGAGAGCACAAAAATGAATTCCGATTGATCCCGACTCAGATTCGGTGGACAGAAATTCAATGACTACATAGTGGTTCATTAATTTAATTGTTGAGGAATAAAGTACTCTGTCAGCTCCTTCCATTGCTTGATTACATACTAGTTTATAAATGAGTTAGCGTTTTTGCTCTGGCTGGTATCGAAATTTTCATGCTTCATTACCCGCAGTCACTGGCTTTGTCGGCGCATACTTCTTCACCGTGGAAACGTATGGAACACGATGTCCTTGTCAATCCATTGATATTTCAAAAGGTTTGCCTTTTTCATAAGACATTACTAATTAATACATTCTACCAAACAGCAGTGGAAATTTGCCAACATTATAATTAAGGTCGTGTTAAAACACTGTTTGTCCAATAGGTTTAGGTTAAAATTTCCCGTCCGCATTACATGGGATCTGTAGGTGGTGCTGAACACCTGTCCACCAAACACCTGATCGCCATCTGGCGAGTTAGTGAATTTCAATATGGCGTGGCTATTTGGAAAGTCACCTATTGCCTCATACCTGAGCAGACTGGGCAACAGGAGCCAGAGGGCACGTTAGGATGACTGCATGGAGCCTTGTCACAGGCCAACGGTGAACACGTCACAGTACCCTGGTCACACCGGCAGTCCTTGCACCTCTCACTAGGGTGAGCAACTGTTTGACCTTGGATGAAGTCAATGCCCAGGTAGAAACAACCTAGAGCAATTATAACAAAAACATGGTGTTACTTCTAACCATGCAATTACAAATGTTTCAACTGTTCAAACATGTTATCCCAAGTAGGAGCATGCAGACAAGAAAATTACAAAGCCCTCAAAATTTGTAATCTCTAACACATAAATATTGGTGTTTTAAAATTCTGTTGGCCCTTACAAGAATTTAGTTGAGAAACTGTCTTCTCAGTGGCAAAATAATTTCCATAGAAAAATACAAATCTCTCGATGGTACATAATTACAAATTTCAAATAAAAATAATTATTGATTTTCTAGATTTTTTTCCAACAATTCATCTTTAATTAGTAGAGTTGAAATAAAATGTCTAAAAATTTTAATTAAAGACACCAGAAACATGTCACGAGGCATCAGTGTCAACCAAAAACTTTACCATCACAAGATTTGCAACAGGCCTCTTGTCTGGGGTGTTGGCACTTGACATCGGGGCATTCTACTGGCTCACATGTCACACGCCCTCCAGTGCACACGCACTGTCGGCAACGATCCCTGGTGTCAGTGAATTTCCGCCCGTCAGGATATGTCCTGCCATCGTAGAAACACTCGCGTTCATCACACACAGGACAACACTGCCCTGGGAGGGTCCTACTGCATTGTAACTCTGGACACTCTCGCTTCTGACATGTAACGCTACCATCCTAAAACACATTCAATTATTGCTAAGCACCAAAAAGTAACTCCATCTAGTGTCCATGCAATGAACCAGGCAGTCTACTTAACTTTCATTGCCAGCCATACTGCCTTTGAAGCATAAAATACTAATCTATTCAGCTCTAACTCATTGTAGAAGTTCATTCTTAAGCAATGTTATTACTAAAGAAAGAGTGTATAGTTTACTTTAATTTATTCCTGAAGTCTGTCTCATGAAAAGTGACTGAAAACAGACTTGAGATAGAAATTTGGTCGTACTCTGCCACTTCACAATTATAACTGAATAAAGGTTTAATCAGGCAAATAATTATGGGAAAATCGCACTCTAGAAATAGTTTACTGAAAAATATCTTTAGTATATTAAATAATATGTGTATATTCTCAGACTTTAAAATTTTGCTCAAATGAGATTTCAAAATTTCTCAGAAATAGTTTTGGGTAGCCAGCGTAAGGCTAAATTTCTGACTTAAGTCTTAAGTCACTTTTCATAAAACAGACCTCTGGTTAGAGTTAGTGGTATAGGGCTACCGTACTTTTGCATCAAGCAAAGTCAAATGAGGAAACTGCTATACTTGTGAGAGTGAATTAGAATGGACAATATGGGTTGGTTTGTCGCGGAACTTATAAATCCAAAAAGGAACCAGCAACAAGATGCCTGTTGAGAAAAACCTGGTATCAGATCAATTTCAAAACTGATACGACCTCATTACAGAAAGATTTGTAAACTTCGAATCACAACGCCAGGTAAGTCTACTCAAATACCTAAATTATCAATGAAAATCATTGTGCGATCATATGACTTACTTGACAAGTACAATCAGAACACGTGTCGCTGGGGTCCCTGAATGTCATTCCATTTCTAAACACCCGATCTGCGTAAAAACACCTATCACACACCGGACAACAGTTGTAGGTGTCTGGGTGCTGACATGTCACACGGGGGCATACAGTCGGAGTACAGGCCAGCAGACCACCGGCCTCACATGTGCAGTTTGTGCATGCTTTACGATCATCCACGGACTCTCCTTGCTGTAACTCTCGACCTTGATACGAGCAAGTCAGGCAGACATCACAGCAGTCTCGACGTACAGGGGACGAACATGACACTGGAGGACATGGCTTGTCTCGACAAGTGACGTCGCCACTAGCACAGCGACATGTCTTGCAGGGGTTATTCGGGTCACGAAATGTCTGTCCATTGTCGTAGCGATTGCTGTCGTAGAAGCAGTCGTTGCATTCATCGCAACACTCGCCTTTAGCAGGGTGTTCGCAGTCCAACAGAGGGCAGGGTTTAGGGCCACATTCCACAGTTCCATGTTGGCAAACGCATTTCCTGCAGGGATCGTTCCTATCAGCAAACTCTTGAAAATTTTTGTAAGTACGCCCTTCATAGAAGCAACCACCTAAAATTGATGCACAATACCAAAAATATGAATTATATCCTTTAAGTGCTCAATTCAGTTTTCCGATATGAGACAAAAGCAGAGTAATGACTTGTTCCAAAGGTGCATTTTGATCTCCAACATCTGCTGATAATCCAGTCATGGCAGAGTGAATAACACTGATGCAACAGTGGGGGGTTTCGAAAAGATTGCAGACATTGAGGGTGGTATTAAAATTGTTAATTTTCATCAATTTTGTCAGCGCCAGCCTTATTTAGACAACACCAGAGACATTGACCAAGCCTTGTTTTTAATGTGCGGATAATATCAAAAGCATGATTGTGAGCTTGACATTTCATTGCATGGCACTTATGTCAAAGACAATTTTGTCAAAACGGCCCTTGTGCTCAGACTGATATGGCAAGACCAATAAATCACAATGCCAACCTTACCCCCACACTCTGGACAACACGTTCCAGGTGGTGTCCATGGATGGCGACAACGGGCCTCAGGACATGTCACGTCTATCTTCTCACAGTCAACATTACCCTTGGCACAGTTACACTTCTGGCATGGGTCGTTAGGATGGATGAAACTCTGTCCATCAGTGAAGTTCTTGCCCGCGTAGGAGCACCCATCGCATGTACTGCAGCACCACCCTTCCTGTGGATGGCGACAGTTGGTGCCCGGACACTCTATTCGAGTGCACTCCATGCGGCCACGGTTACACTTGCAGTGTTTACAATCGTCGACGAACATAGCTCCATCATCCACCTGTTGGCCATTGTAGGTGCATGGACGGTCCAGACATTCTGGACAACAGACACCATCCGGATGGCGGATGTTCTTACAGCCACCAATGTCAGGGCACGTCTTCTCTGTGCACATAACTGAACCAGCCTGAATGAACAATGAACTCACATTAACTAAAAGGATGGTAAGCCAAAGCTATCAATCAAAATGCCGTCAGGAGGCAAACAATAAAAGTAGGATGCTTGTTGGGTGTGAGCAAAGCAAAATCAGAAAGAAGAACAACTTATCCTTGATAGCACCGAAGAATTTGAAAACACAACACATTGCCATGACAATAAATATTTGCCAAAACTAGAACTCACATTACATATACACTCCTGGCATGGGTTGGAGCCAACAAACCTCTGCCCATGGCGGAAGAGGCGACCATCATCAAAGCAGGAGTCGCACGTGGCACAACACGCCCCACTGAGGAGAGCAGGATGGGTGCACTGCAGGTCAGGACAGGGGCGCTTCTCACACTTGATTGTCAAATCCTACACGTCAAGTACATATAACTTAATAGTAATTGCAATGCAAAAGGTTTCCCGAAGTGATGGTGATGAGAAGCAAAGATTTTAATTTAATTACTTATAAAAGAAAGGATTTTCATATCAGAGTCATGTGTTTCCACCAATGCTGTGAGGGTCTTGATCGCTGACTGCATTTCTTGCATCAGATTGACCACTTAGTAGAACGATGCTGAACATGGAGACAGGGTGGAGAGGAATAAATCTCAAACCAAAAAAACTTTTTTGTAGTATATATCAAATACATTTATCACAGTTTATTCATATACCAAATCATGAAATGATAATGCCTCTATATCAGGCAGGAGCTGAGAAGAACACAAAATGTTGCGAAATGTTTTGTCAAAAAATGGAAGAAGTGCCAACTAAAATAACGATTATCCTGCTTATCATCTGAGAATTTATACTTACGGTGCAAGTGCACTGTGAACAGACATCCCGGGGGTCCTCCCACCTCTCACCCTCTCTGTACACGTGACCTGACACAGAGCACCCTGGTGGACACTGGCGACAACACTCTCCAGCAGGTGTCACAGGGTTAGTGCAAGGAACGGCAGGACACAGCTTGCGGTCACAAGTAACTCGCCCATTCTACAGAGGAGATAAGATATATAGAAATATTTACTAGACAGGCTTTGATAAAAAATCTAAACATAACTGTATTTTTAGCCTTAGGAAAGCAGAAAACATGAATTGCCAGTGTGAGGAATTTGTCCAATTTATCACTTGTTTTCAACACAAATTCCCCTACTCAAAGCACCATCCCGCGTTGTATTTTAGACCATTTTCCACAATACAAATGGACTGATTTTTATGTTAACTTCTTAAATAGGATGTGATTTTTAATCTTGCAAAGCACTGACTGTATATTATTCTTTGAGACATATAATGACACACTGTGACAAGTCAACTTGTAGAGCCTGGTGTCAGGCAATAAAGAAAAGTCAGTTCTTTTGAAATCACCTCCAACTTACTAAAGAACCATTTGAGAACAACTTCATTACAGCAAGTGGTATTGTTCAAAAACTGTACTTTTGTGGCGTAATGTAAATTTGTAGCTGTTTTAAGCATAATCTGGGCCAATAAATCTATAGCTATCTACTCCTGGCTAACAATACAGATGCACAAGTAACTGACGATGCTTCATATCTTGATTTTTGTGTTACGTAGAGTAAATGCTGCGGAATAACAAAATATTTTTGCCACAAACTCAAGTAACACGATTGTTCAATCAAAGGAAACTTTATGGAATCTATGTCACTTATACTACAAAACAGAGTGGCTGAAAATGTTCTGGATGAAAGTGTCACACTGGTTTTGTTTTTAATGTTTAAGGTACAAAATTTTACCCTGAAGTTATAAACATTCTGATAATACTACGCTAACTTAGGTAATACACCATAAACTCCAATGTGTGCATTAATTAAACTGTATACATTGAATCCCAGGATCCTCTACTCACAGTGCATGTGCACTCATAACAGGGTTGGTCAGGTCTTGGGTAGAACACGTGTCCATTGTCATAGGATTGACCACCATAGCTGCAGCCATCACAGATGGGACAGCACTGGTCAGTTGGTTGGATTGGGTGTGGACAGTCTGGTCGACACAAGAGGTCAAGGCGGTCACACGATATCTCACCGTTCTGCAGGTTAAACAGAAAATATTGTTACCCTAGTAAGTTAAACATTGAAATAAAACAAAAGCTGTAATCGACCAGTTTAAATCAACTGCTTATTTGCACATGAAGACTGAAAGGGTGGTTTAGAACAAAACGTGAATAAATGGAAATCACTTCAGTTAGAAAACACTCCTGAACAAAAAAACCCTTGCCAAGACCTGATTAAGACACAAACTTACTACAAAATACGAACGTTAACCATAGTTTAATATCTGATAATTTAACTTTCAAGCTTTCATCAGTTAACAAGTAACCTGTAAAAAATTACTGGTTAAGACTCTGAAAGCAAAACAACAAATAAGGATAATCATGCAATAGCTAATATTCAAGATAAACTAAACAACAAATAACATTTATTTAGGCAACACAAATGCTTTATCCTCTTTACAAGTTTTGAAAGTTGTAACAAACACAAGGACGTATACACAGCAACTGCATTACACTTACATTGCAGGTACATCTCAGACAGAGATTGTTAGGGTCGATGAACGTTCCCTCCTCGTACACAACTCCGTGGTACAGACAGTGAGTGCAGACAGGACAACATTCACCGGGTGGCGTCGTAGAACGAGGACACGACAGGTCCGGACATGGGTTTTTGTTGCATATAATTCTACCTGAGATCACCATGAAATAATGGTTTTAGTAATATGTTAGTAAGAGACAATTGAGCAAGAACTCCATTGATGTTACGATCAGTCAGTAATTTAAGAGCAAACTATATCAACATTATGTCAATATGATGAGAACAATGCAATCAGCCGGTTGGAATGTCTTCATCCATGGTCACAAAATAACAGATAGTTGCTTTACTGTGACAATCCAAATGGCTATTTGGCAAATAAAGTAGCCATTGGCAAGTCTGTAACTATTTTTAACTTACAAGGAAGAGTAAGTCGGGCTACACTGTCTAGTAATTTTGGTTGAACATAGTATAAAGACGAAAAGATTTTTATGAGAATTCTTATCAACCATCAATATGAATTCATACGACTGTTATATGATATTAACGACTGATAAGAATGTACACGATTAACAGTCAGTATATTTTTTCTTGCAATTTACTGAGTAATGATCAATGATCAAAAGAGGTTTTCCATGAATGATACTACAATATCAGACTGACAATATTTATCTTCAGTCAGATATGAATTCATATTAGTTCAACCAATCATGAAAATGAGGGTTTACCCAAACAACATACGGTAAAGTCGCGTGATTTTCGGACGGCCCGCCATTTTCGACCAAGAATAAATATTTGCGAAATGAGTTTTTCATAGTCCACGAAATTCGTACAAGGTTCAAAAACTGTTTTTCAAAGATTCTCGAATTTCGGACATTGTCATAAACATCGGAATTTTGTCCCGCGACTTTCGGACAAGGAAAATTTTAGAAACGGTAATTTGGGATCGACGCTATTTTCGTGTCACTAAAGCGTTCAACGGATGATTACTACTGTATAAGGCTTGAGTCCGAGAATCGGTACAACGGGTTTGTAATTTTTACCTTGTCTTGACGATGTCACGACCGTTACTCGATTGTCTTGAGTTTAGCTTGTGTTTGGCGCTTTAGCTATGAAAAGAATCACCCGAGTTCGGCATAACGAAAATTTCTGATGAAAATACAAATAGGAAATACACCGAAGGCTGCAACTTTTCGTTGTAGCGTAACATGTGCTCTGGTTTAAATA
>NMRA01000263.1:126823-190266 GCA_002633005.1 Phoronis australis
CACTTTTTCTAAGTCCCCCATATTAATAATGTAAGGTGTCAACTGACCATGTTCACCGTGCCACTGCAATGACAAATGAGACATTTTGCTTACATGACATTTTTCACTTTTCTGATGCCAGCCAGTCCTGGCTTATTTAGGAACCTATGGAATCTTGTTCTACTTTTTTTGCAATGATTCATGCCTGGAACAAGGTACCACTTGTGCTAACAAAGAAACGGGTGAAACACATGACGTCAGTATGAGTCAATGACCTACATTACATTTGGACATTTGTTGGCAACAGCGCCACCTGAGGTGGCTCACAGACGCATTGAGTGCATCTTGACACATACTGTGACCATTTTCCAAACAACAAAAATGAACCCAATGTAGCAGTTCGGCTACCTGTGACAAGATTGATTTTGCAGTACCTGTGCATTGCTGACAGCACTCTCCAGGTCTCTGTATACCATGGGTACATGTGACTGGACACGTCTCCTTGGGTTGACAGGAAACAGAGCCCTCAATACACCGGCACACGGTGCAAAGCTCAGGCGACCACTCATCACCGTGTTCATACTGTCTGCCCTCGTGTGAACAACCTTGTCAGAGAACAAAACAAAGATGCTGAAATGATGTTATAATATGAAGTAAATGCCAAAAAAAATTGGAGAAATTTCCGTTTCCCCGTCAAACCTTTGTTTTAACTACTTTGAAGGGGAATTTTTCTTCAGATACCAAGATGGTAAATTCAAGGGCTCTGATGGAGCTTTCTAAGTTTGACTGAAAGGTCTAAAGTCATGGCAAACAATTTATGTTTAGAGTCAGCCACGTGGTGATTGCCATAAATTTTTGAGGTAAATGAACATAATTTGAGTTAAATTATTTGAATGTATCAACCAAGGTCACAGTGATTTCCCTGACAACATGTTTCTGATCAGTGTTTCTGTACAGTAGTAAACTGCTAATTATATTTTACAACTGGCAAATGGCAGACTATTTTCATCATTGATAGTTAACTGTTGAAGTCACAGGCCTTGACATCAGTGAATGTCTGGCAGACAACGATGAGAACTGGCCATTTGTAACAAAATCACTAAAACACAAGTTTCATAGCTCCTGTCAAAGCCACAAATTTCAACAGGTCTATCCTATCCCACAATAATCTAAATGCATTTTTCTGCTGTAAAACTGATAAATGTACCATTAGAAGCTTCCTAATTTGTATTTTCTGTCACAGAGAACACTGCAAGACTGTTTGGGACAACATGACGTAACACTCACGTGGACAGTGGGTTGGGCAGCACTCTCCAAGTGGAGTGACTGGCTGGTTGCATTTAAACTCCACTTCGGGGCATCGCCTGGAGATGCAGCGAACCACACTTTTGCTGCATGAACAGTTGAGACATCGGTTGAACTGGGGCGTGAACACTTGTCCGTCTCTGAACGTCTTGCCTTCATACAGGCACTCTGAAAGGGTAATATGTGTCACGGCACAGGGACCTCGCTCACCTGAGAGCAAAGGTGTCTGTGCCTTCTGAGGGTAATTTTTGGTTGAGGAGTCACCCAGCACTAATTCCAAATCTCAGTTGCCATCCTTCATCAGCAGTATGCTTCAATAGACAAAATTGACGTTTGAAGGAGTGATTCAAACTTTAAAAGGAATTTTTGATAATTGGAGAGAAAGTTTGGAGCCTGACTAAGAGCGATTTTGCATTTTAAAATATTTTAAAATAATTGGGGAATGAGGATGATATTTGGCCCCAGAATCAAGACATCGAGGGCCTTACATCAGCAACTTCATTTGGAATAAATACAACATGTATATTATGTTATACTCTTCTAATAGTGCAGGCAAAACAATGAAGATGATTTGACAGTTTTGTCAGAGGATGCCATGATTTTATCACAACTTCCCCATTAGTGGTATATGTTGGCAGAGGACCTGAGATGAATCGAATCATGGAGTGTAAGATACTTCACGTTTGTTTGCTCCGGGTGGCTCATGGTCACGTGTATATTCATGACTGAATGGACTGAATGTAATTTGCATATAACCTGACCCTCATTTCAGTATAAGTGTTGTGCGCTGACTCGATTTACTTACATTGTGGCAGTGCATATTTGGCGTCAGTGAGGAGAGCCAGGGAGCGGCAGTATTGAGGTATTTTTCATGGTATTTTTCGTATTTGGTATTTCCGAATTTGCATTTGGGCTTATCTGTGAGGTTTGCTATGCATTTTGTTTTTATTTTTAGAACTGAAACAGAGAAGAACTGTGAAAATGTCAATGAGAAATGTTTCACGTCTCTCAATAAAGCACTTTTAAAAGATGTAACTCCTCTTGACTTGCCAAACACTCATATGGAGTCTCCAGACCAAACTGTCATGGCATAAGTTTTAGATGACTGTGCTGTTAGAACTCATACACCTTTTAATGTCAAACTTGATCATGAAGGCCATTGATGAGTTCCACAGGACATGCAGTTCATTCATTAACACAACAAATTAATATAAAAGAACAGATAAGCATCAGCAAGATATTATTCTTCTAAATTTTTTCGCACTGGTGGATCTAGGATGTTGTAAGGGGGTGTCCCAATGAAAATTTCCAAAAGTTCAAACATTTGCGATGACCCTAGAAAGGGTATGTTGATGCCTTTTAGAGTTTGGTCATCCTGGATCAGTCCGCACAAAAGATCTGTTCAGCTTCTTTCACCAATGCAAAATGCATACCAAAAGACAGGAAAAAATTTCTGAAGATATTTTATGAATATGGAGATTATTCACACACTGTCGAAAATGACAAACTGTGCCTACAACAAAATGTAATAGCATACATAACTCTCCACCTCACCTACCTCCTGGACATTCGCGACAACACTGGCCAGGGACACTGACTGCTGTATCTGGACAGTTGAGTGGAGGACACGTCTCTTCACGACACCTGACACTGCCATAAGCACAGCGACACGTCCTACAAGGATCTGGCTCAAACCTTCGCCCATGCCTGTATGGCTTGCCCTCAAACAGACAGTCTGTAAAACGATGGCAATCTTAATAGTACGTTGGACATGTACCAGCACATGACAACTTCCTCATATACCACAATGATTTTTACATAGTTTTAAGAAAGCCTTTTAGCCTTGATCGTTGATAAAATATCACTTGGTTCCATCTCAAATGTCCCACATATAAGGCGCATGCACCTATGAAAGTTCCAGGTGCAGTTCCACAATTAGGCGCATACGCTCAATTGTAGAGTTGTAATTCTTACTTATCAGAAAATACTTGATGCAGATCCATCTGTTGCAGACATACTTATGGTAAAAATTATTCAGTGAAAAATTAATTGTTTTGCACAAGAACCAAGATGAGGGCCTTTTGCTGGTCTGTTTACAGTATTTTATTTTGTTCCATGGATAGTACAGTGTGGTCATACAGGTCAAGGGACCACTGGAAAAATGTCTCTGCAAGATAACCATGATCTGCACTAAGGTAACATCAAATTTAACAGTAATATTTTCCCTTTAAGCAAGGATTAGACGTTAAAGCATAACTTCACGCCATGCAATCAACTCATAAACATATTGAAAACAAAGACCTTTTTTCCTTAGTCATATGTGTCCTTTGAGGTAAGCACTCCAGCTACAAAATGTGCTAGCAGAAACAGTCAAACACTTTTGGGTAACTCGACTCTCCAACAATTAAAGGACCAGCAAAACTGAAACTTGGAACCGTTCACATAACCAACATTTTCGCTACTAGCAAAAGCGCTGTTTCAGTCATTATGTGGTTAGATTAAGATTATCTAGGACCTACCACAAAATTGTCCAAATTTGGGAAACTTGGAAACATCATGTCCAAAAAATGACTGATAGGATTTACATGAAAAATGTTGTCAGGATTTGTTTTCAAAATGTTTCACTTTCGCATGAGAGGCTAACAAAATATAGGACTTTTATGACTTTTTCAAGCAAAATTAAAAGTTGCATAAAATGAAAACAAAAAGAAAACAGTATGTTTAAGACTTCATCTTGAACATAAAGACAGTCATGTTTTTAATGTCATTGTTTTGCTTCGAGTATACCTTTAGGTAAATTTTATCAAATTTTATAGCCACATGACCTAAATATTGACAGATTGGTATAAAATCAAAGTCATATTCTACAGGTTTTCTACTTTTAGAAAATATATACTTACAACTGTGTTAATTTCTACAATGTAGTTGGATGTTTGACTCAATAAGCAAACTTATCAATAAGGTCCTACATAACCTTAAAAGATCCCTCTTAAACTACACACAGTACTGTACTTCCCATTCTTACCTGAACAGCCAGGACAACACACTCCAGGTGGTATAAATGGGTGACTACATGACACGGGTGGGCACTTGGTCTCTTTGCATGTTGTTTTGCCATTCTGCGATGGATGGGCAATAATAAATTTGAAGAACTCAAAATTCATCATCAGGGGCTAGTAAATGTGACGGGACATTAGTAACTGTACGTTATTGTTATGCTGAGTTGTTATTGTCCATTTATTCTTATGCTAAGGGCTGTTCCAGCAAAATCTGTATGGGAGGGGGGGAAGGCACTTTTATTTCATACCCACCGCCCATATTTTTCATTTATTTCTCCAACCCATGACCCATAATTTTTTAATTATTTTTAATAGGTTAAAATATAAAATCCAACACTTCCAAACAAATTGCCTCTAGGAGGACCTGTTGAGAACTTAAATGATTGACAGACAAGAACTAGTTGTCTTGTCCAATATTGTCAAAAACTAAAGTAGCCTGTGAGCAATACTTTTGGCAGCCACCAGGTGTCTCTGTTCACCATGTGTCTAAAATTTCAATGAACATTTTTGCAATTATAAGGATCTATGAATCTCAAACTGTCTCCACGAACTCTTTTATACTTCTATGTCAAGTGAATATTGGAACTTGTTTAGCTTACTCCTCATACTTTTTATTTAAAAATCATCAATTTTCTTATATGTGTTAAAACCAGTTTAGTGTTGCATAACTTCAATTCAATAGGACTGCAGACAAACAGTTGACTCAAATCAAGTTGCCCATGACTTGTTTAATGGCTTAGTGAACATATTGCACTCTGTTCACTGGNTGCTGGTCTGTTTACAGTACTTTATTTTGTTCCATGGATAGTACAGTGTGGTCATACAGGTCAAGGGACCACTGGAAAAATGTCTCTGCAAGATAACCATGATCTGCACTAAGGTAACATCAAATTTAACAGTAATATTTTCCCTTTAAGCAAGGACTAGACGTTAAAGCATAACTTCACGCCATGCAATCAACTCATAAACATATTGAAAACAAAGACCTTTTTTCCTTAGTCATATGTGTCCTTTGAGGTGAGCACTCCAGCTACAAAATGTGCTAGCAGAAACAGTCAATCACTTTTGGGTAACTCGACTCTCCAACAATTAAAGGACCAGCAAAACTGAAACTTGGAACCGTTCACATAACCAACATTTTCGCTACAAGCAAAAGCGCTGTTTCAGTCATTATGTGGTTAGATTAAGATTATGTAGGACCTACCACAAAATTGTCCAAATTTGGGAAACTTGGAAACATCATGTCCAAAAAATGACTGATAGGATTTACATGAAAAATGTTGTCAGGATTTGTTTTCAAAATGTTTCACTTTTGCATGAGAGGCTAACAAAATGTAGGACTTTTATGACTTTTTCAAGCAAAATTAAAAGTTGCATAAAATGAAAACAAAAAGAAAACAGTATGTTTAAGACTTCATCTTGAACATAAAGACAGTCATGTTTTTAATGTCATTGTTTTGCTTCGCGTATACCTTTAGGTAAATTTTATCAAATTTCATAGTCACATGACCTAAATATTGACAGATTGGTATAAAATCAAAGTCATATTCTACAGGTTTTCTACTTTTAGAAAATATATACTTACAACTGTGTTAATTTCTACAATGTAGTTGGATGTTTGACTCAATAAGCAAACTTATCAATAAGGTCCTCCATAACCTTAAAAGATCCCTCTTGAACTACACACAGTACTGTACTTCCCATTCTTACCTGAACAGCCAGGACAACACACTCCAGGTGGTATAAATGGGTGACTACATGACACAGGTGGACACTTGGTCTCTTTGCATGTTGTTTTTCCATTCTGCAATGGATGGGCAATAATAAATTTGAAGAACTCAAAATTCATCATCAGGGGCTAGTAAATGTGACGGGACGATAATAACTGTATGTTATTGTTACGCTTAGTTGCTATTGTTCATTTATTCTTATGCTAATGTATTTTCTGCGTCTCAGTGAGCCTTTGTTACGTGGGCATGCGGGCACGACTGTATGTGTCGGGCACTTCGCTAGCGACAGGCTTCATAGAAGGGTGTTTCCTTCTTTCTGTGGCAACTGTGGATTGAGCATATTATGTAATTTCGAACTGAACTGTAATGTACATGTATGTGTAAGGTGAAATACACATTTTGGTGATCTGTGAAGATTTGATTTGTTACATAAAATAACAATTATTCATGGAAAGTGTACACATTCAGGTAACAAAGAGTTCCCCATGCATACATTGGCTTCAAGGTAAACAAGAAGTTTTTATATCAGACTCTGTGATTCAAAAACAACAATTGATTATGAAGCTGTCAAATAAAGTACGTGACAGGCAATGATAACTGGCCAGGAGGTTTTAAGACCAGTTTTCGATAAAACATGGCATTACACGCCTGATGTAAACAACAGGCGTTTTCACTAAAGATGAACAATACACCTATCAAATTTCATATTAAAAGCTCAGCAACCACTTTAATTAGCCATTTTAATGCACTACGCGGTGCAAATATGGTTGTTCTCTATTTGTAAAAAGAGTCACTGGTGACAATACGGGTTAACTTGTAGATGCTTAATTGGCAAGAGATGGACACTGGTATTAGAACTTTCAAGAAATTGGGGATGGGCACTTACCCAAGCATGGGTACTTAACCTGAGCCAGTGTCGCCCTGGCCCATGGATCCAAAGTTTAAAGAATTTGTTGCAAAATTAGTTACCGACATAAAAGTTGGTGATGCAAAAATGATTTTGGATAGAACCTCCTAGTAAGACATTTAAATTGAGAAACTCAATAACTCAGGAAATGGGTGCAGAGGATATCAAGGCATTAAAAACAAAATTATTTTTAAAAAAACTGTACCTGTCCATTTACCAAAAGTTACTAACTACTCCCATGTAAATGCTCAGGGATTTGCACTTAATATGTTTACAGGATGATGTTTACTATAACTAGTGACATGCAAGTGTCAAATGAAACAAAAATAATGTTACTTCATTTGTAACAGGTAAGCAGACTGGGTGTATTTTGGGAGCTGAAGTTGGTGGCATTCAAAGGTTAGGGCTCTTTTAAGGAACCAAAAGTTATGACTATGAATTGGGAGGTGAGCATATCGATTGTGGATGTTTGAATCTGATAATTAAACTTGGGAGTGGTAGTTCAGCAGATCAGGGATGCCAACATAGAAGACTATTGTGGTAACTTTAAATTTGTTTCCAGTATATGAATATTTCCAAACCAAATCATTATTTTGAAGCTCAGTTCTCCATAATGAAACAAAGGATGATGTGACGATATTAAACAATTATTCAAACAGATTGTAAGCAAGTCACCTCATGCAATATGCCATACCTCACAACGACATGTGCGACAGTCATCCTCTCTCCAGGTGGCGCCATGAGCTTTATCACCACAGTCTAGACAAGTAGGACAGCAGTTGCCAGGCAACGTGATGGGTGATTGACAGAACTCCATATCTGGACACTCCTTGCTCCTGCATCTTATATTTCCATTGGTGCATCGACACCTCTGACAAGGATCACTGGGTGGAGTAAACTCTGCACCATTAACATATGGCTTGCCAAGGTATTCACAACCTGGATGACGAAATGATCAAGATGACATAAACCTACCATTGTCAACGAAATTTATTAATTTAGAGCTACAAAACTGATCTCAATTTCCTCCTTATTCAGATGAGAAATGATCAGAAATTTGTTTTTGGTATACGGTGAATTTCTGGCAACTTAAATGAATACTACCACTGACTATAACTCTATTAACATAATAGCAAGGAAAGGGATTAATGTAGTTTAATAATTTTATTTTGTCATATTATTCTCATACTGAAAACAACACAGCTATCATCATAATTATTGCTATGAACTACACAGCTGACATCAAACATTTGGTAAAAATTTGAGACATTCGCAGTAATAATGTCAGTTTAGCCATACATTTGTACACAAGGCATGTCGTTTTAAACACGACATTGCATTTGCCCTTAACATCCCTAATGGATGTTCTCTTCAATTGGCAGTAGTCACATCTAGCATCAGGTGTTAGTTTGTAATTCAACTGCTGAAAGCACATGGTAGTATTACTGACGTTCATTTGTTTATACTGCCATGAGCTTTGAACCATTGATACTAGATCTCCTGCCACCTGTTGGAGAGACTGTCCATTAAGGCTGCTACAGGCAAATTTATTGTTGTGTTTAACAAAACACGTCTTAAAAATTTGCGTTGTAACTGAACAAACTTTACAGTGTGAAGCAAACTTTAAAGGAGATGGTAAAACGTCAAATCTGACACTGTCTAATTGTACTGACCATCACAAGTAGAGCAGCACTGGCCAGGTAAGGTGACTGGGTTGTTACAGGTGATCCTAGGACAGTGCTGTGGACCACACTCGATGGAACCCATCTGAAAATAGGAAGGGAATGAGAAGGACTGCTTAAAAGGTAGACAAAGCACAATATGCTGCAAGGCAGTTCTGATCCAATGGTAAAGTGTACCAAATTCTAGAACAATGTAATACCTACATGTGAAAACATGAGACAGCACTGGCAAGTGATGAAAAGTTATACCCAAATGGGTACAAATATTTCCTCCCACCGTCCCTGCAGAGAAACAGTTCTTGACCACAAGTCACATCATTCATCCAAGACAGCCTTGCAAAGCTTAATTAACTAGTACTCAAGACAATATTATTTGACAATATGTCACATAAAAATTGACGTAAAATATGTGTTCAAAGAAACTAAGGAAAACATCTTATCCTTTTACTCTATCAAACCAAACAGATAGTTCTCAGTACAATGTTGGAAATGGGAAAAATGCGAGAGAATTTACAAAGCCTTGTACAACCTGAGTACGGACCACTGATCTGTGTTTCACTAAAAGGCGTATTCATTTTTGTCTGTCCCCATCCCATTTCATTAAGACGAGCTCTGGCATTCTAAGAACGAGCATGGAGTGATAGTCTTTTCCAATATGACAGTATGTCTTGTTTTGTGGGAAGATTAATAAATAAAAAGACACAGACTACAAAAAGATAGACATGATAAAAATGCTACAAAGACTGACCAAACACTGACAAACTTCACATTTTGTACTGCCTGACCAAGAGGTCCCCTCCTCACGTTTGGCTCCAGTATAGGGATCCACACAACCTGTAAAGAGCAACAGATAATCTGAGATTGAAAAACAATACTCGCCATTTTGGCTGATATTAATTCATATCAGGCTGATGATCAGTGATCATTATTCACAGAATCATTCATGGAAATTATCTTTTAATCACTTATCATTGCTCAGTGATAAGAAACCATAAAAATTATCATTTCTGGCCGTCATGACCATTCACTACAGACTGCTTGACACTAAGCTCAGTGAGAATGTAAGTTGTCTTGTTGCAGCTGGTCATTTAATGCAAATTCCTCAGTAGATAAGGACAATGGATGAAAAAGATCAGATATCACTATTTCATTGTAAAGTGATACCAAAGTCCCAGAAAAGTTGGCTCTTGCTGATGGTTTTGGTTTCACCAGAGCTATACCCACAGCAACCATAAATCTTAAATGAAACGAAATTGTTCAGTAGCACGCCTGCTATGAAAGTATCTCTGTCTGCATAACGTAATAAACACTTACCAAGACACTGAACTTGACGACCAGTCAGACCGTCAATCCAGATAGGCAGACATGAGCCACAGTTGTACACTCTACACACAGCTGTCTTGTGTCCCGCACACGTCAGTCCGCGACACAGTGATTGGTCGCATGCAATTGGTGGCTTATCAACTGGGCAACCACTGCCAAAGTGGGTGACTAGACACAACCTGTGGTGAGGAGATCAGATATTGGAGTGTCTTCATCGATTTTCAATAACAAATTGTAGGAGAGTACTTTGTCCATTTTCTTGTGAACTGTTATCAACTTGATGTACTTAAAGTTTACAGAGCGCTGTTTATCATAAGTAATATGACTATTAACCTCATGGTTATTTTCCGTTTCTTACAATGGTGAGCGCTGAATGTTTTAATTTTGTGATCCTCATAAAAAGTTGTGAAACAAAGCAAGTTTTCTGTGGTAATACTCTGGTTGGAATTGATTTATGACATAATAAATGGATTCATTCTTATTCTACCTTACTTTAAGGTTGGCCATTTCTCACCAACTGATGCAACACTCAAATAAGTTCAACTGACTAAACAGCTTATGGTTTGACTGACAAACATTTGATAAACTTAAAGCATTCAACTAACATTTACACTAACAGTTAAGAACGTATACTAATTACTTATTTCAGAAAACCATTTGCATTTGTAACATATATTATGCGGGCTTGTTTCAATAAGTTCATCAACACATCATCACCAAAGCAAACAGAGACTGTGCTCTAATCTACAATATTTGAAACATGGACGACAACAATGTCAAAAGAGTTACCCGTATATCTCTACATTAATTGACAGTGATTAGCATCTAGGCAACACCAAATTTCTAAATGTACAAGAAAACTACCTTGCATCAGGATCTATTGGCAGCCACAGCCGATCAGACGTCACAGAGGTTGACCTTGGTCTGTAATTTTGGTCAACCATTCGTCGGCTCAGCCAATCAATGACCAGCTGCTTTGTAAGACTTTCTTGATTGGATCTGTCCAGCCAATAGACAGGGAACCACCATGACTTAAGTGAGGACACCTGTGGACAGATTCTGCTGATCTGTTCCAGAGTAGATACGTTGACGCTTGGCAGGCGCTTTTCCACCCAGGCTTTGACACGAATGTATAGAGGTCCTCTGTAGTAGTTGTTACAGTTCCTGGCATCATAGCCCTGGGAGTTGAATCCAAAGATATCAAAACCTTGGCGATTGAAACCAAATCTATTTATGTTGTAGATGTTGTAACCGTATGGATCAAACTGGTGTAGCTTACTTTCATCCACACCAGGTCGATAGAGTCCATTCTGGTGGAAACCAAATGGTGTGTACCCTTCCATGTCAAAACCATAGCGGTTATACCCTGATCTATCGAATCCACTTATACTGAAGCCATCTCTGTTGAATCCCTCTCTATCATATCCGTAGCGATCAAACCCTGACATGTCATAACCATCTCGTCCATAGCCTTCCTTATCAAAGCCGTACACATTGTATATTCCCCGGTTGTCAGGACGACCTTCGCGATTGACACCCAATCGATTGAAGCCATCACGGTCGAAACCTTCCCTGTCAAAACCATGGCGATCATAACCATCTAAGTCGTAACCAAGTTCGGGTTGTGTCACATTACATTTGGCACCTTCTGTCAACGACACATACTTGACGCACAGCTGATCTTCACTGGAGAAGACATCGTCTGGAGAAACACCAAATGGTGCCATTGGTACATACCTCTCCGCTGGCAAATACTGGAAGACACCATCAGGATGCCTGCTCTGCCACTCATCCCACAATTTGTCGATGTAAGCATAATGGGAGAAGAACAGTGGATCATATGGACTGTAGGGTGTGGCCATGTGGCCACCAACTGCCTGATGGAACAGACTGGACATTGCCTCCACCTGCAGACGGAATTTATCGTAGGACGGCTCCTTCAATAGTAATTCGATATCTACAACATCTGGAAGACGGATATTGATATCTAGCTTCCTTCTCAAACAAGGACTCCAGAATGGTGGATGTGCCTCTTTAAATGGATGGTGACGGACACACTCGGAGTCCGCTTCGCCATTACCACCAAATACATTTGCCTGCCAAATATAGGCCCTCTTGAAATCGCCCACGTCTGCTGTCCAGTCATAATAGGGAACAAACAGCCTACAATCAATCCTAGCTAACTCCCTCTCAAACATTGCCAAGAAGTACCTATGCCAGGGCAAGAACGCCAGGCTGCCGTAAGCCTGGGGGACATGGTGAGCGTGCTGCTCAGCCAGTTTGCTCCATTTGGAGTTTTCTCCTGTGGACAGCACCTTGATGGCTGCCTGGTACCTGTCTAGTTCATCGCGGGTCAATTCACGTATTTCCTTCCTTAGAACTGTGGTGGTGCAGTCGCTGACGATAGCACCACCAAGTGAGCACCTGTACGTTTGACAGCCAGAGCTGAATTTCTGTCCCAAGCGGTAAGTTTTGTCCAGGAAGTGACAACCACAAGACTCCTTGCAGTCTATATTTCCACAGTTGGATCCAGGAACAAACTTGACAACCTGATAAGAACAATAAAGGCTAAATGAAAATGCCAACCGAGTAATGTACAGACAATTCACTCCCTGGCACACACTTTATACTCATGGTAAAGACGTCAACACTGAGAAGTCACACTTTATTACGAGATACTACAACTTCTGTTGTTAATTGATACACATATCGAACTGATGAATTTTGTTTTAACTATAAGAGTCAGGAGGAAGCCAAAGAAAACAAAAATAACAGAAACAATATTTGCAGTGACGTAATCAGTCTTTGAAAAATGGTAAAATAATGAGTTTGGTAAATAATTTTTGTGCAAAATAAACCGAAAATCAGGTAACACGTCCTTAAAGCTGCATTTCGCCCCGTTTTGCTGGCTAAAAACAAAAATCAAATTAGGCCTTTCACTCGCATACAATCAGTCTCAAAATATTCCTTACCGTGATGGGATTCCATTTCCGTTACCAAATGGCGCATGTACACATTGTTTGTGACTTAAATTGGAAATGGAAATGGAATCCTCTCACAGTAAACAATATAATGCAACCAATTTTATGACTCAGCAAAAGTCATAAGATGATTTTCGGTTGCTAGCCAGCTAAACAAGGCGAATTGCAGCTTTAAGTTACCAGTGACATCAATGGATGTCTATCACCCAGAAACTGTCCAGCAATGCATTTTAGAAATATCAGCAGTATCGAAGATGAAATCTGACAAATTAAGTACTGCATTTATTGTAGAGGTAATGTTGCTATATTATCTCACTTGTCTGCATGTTGAAGTTCAAAGGCCCACCAATGTACCTGTAACTGTGACTGCGACCTTTCCATCTGTTTACATGACTCTACAGAGTTTACATCAAAACAGTCATATCTAAAGCCAGCAGAGAGACCCCTATAGTTCACCGAACCTTCATTGTAACCATGACAGTTAAATCCACCCCTGCAATAAAACAAAGTAAAACACTTCACAGACATTTTTTGACACATATTTCAAATAATAAAAACTGTGACATTTAAGTATGACAAAGTTGACAATTAAAGCTGATAAATGCACTTGCCTTCTGTCAAAAAATAGAATCAGATTGTTCCACAGTCAGATGATAAGTAATTTCTGAGGTTAGGAAAAACTAACACTATGTCATTGCTCAAAATCAGACTCGGTAAGTTGGCATTACATGTGGGGTAATTTTTGCACCGAGCACGACTTAACACAAAATTTAATTTCGTTCATCGCAAGTTCATTAATCACCTCTAATCTGCGAAAGAGAGCCATTCTGTAACTAGAATCCTGCTGCCCTCATAGTTATTACCAGCCTTTTTTGCTCTTAACAGAATTGGTCGTCATGACAGCAAAACGGTATTTTGTCCGATTACCTTTGTCTTGTACTGTATTAAGAACTCCTAATAGATCTGCTCATCACAGATGCAAAGAAATGTTTCGCAAGATTTTGTCACCAGTCTTTTCATAGACTTTGGTAATCTATGCTTACCCATCCCAGGTAAACTATGCTTACCCATCGCACAGTGGATATCAAGGTTATGTAGGAGCCTAGAAAAATATCTCCCAACTACTGGCTAACTTTAGAACATCACATCTAAGATATGGCTGCTGGAAACTTTCTGATACTATGCTGTGTGCACTAGTCTCCAAACTTTCTGATACTATGCTATGTGCACTAGTCTCCAAACTTTCTGATACTATGCTATGTGCACTAGTCTCCAAACTTTCTGATACTATGCTATGTGCACTAGTCTCCAAATTTTCTGATACTATGCTATGTGCACTAGTCTCCAAACTTTCTGATACTATGGTATGTGCACTAGTCTCCTAACTTCCTGATACTATGCTATGTGCACTAGTCTCCAAACTTTCTGATACTATGTTATGTGCACTAGTCTCAAAATGCTGATAGGAATAGTGTTTAGAATGTTCCCTTTTAGCATGGGCTTTCAAAAAACAACAGAATTTAGTGTTATGCATGAAAAAATTTATAAAACAAAAAAGGAATGTTTTAGAAAACTAAATGTGCTTTTGAGAACTGATTTTGAAAAATTATACCATTTTTGTTATTGGTACCATTGTTTTGTTATTAAATAATTATATACCTTAATTTCCTTTTTGTTAAATTTTACTAAAAACACATGATCATCTGATATTATCAATGTCAGATTGGTATAACTTCAAAAATCAAATAAACTTTCCACTTTCAGAAAATATATACTCTTTCAGAGTTAAAATCTATAGTTTTGTAGACCTGTCAATAAGGACCCACATTAACCATATCAAGGAGGCTAGAAACAGAGTTTCGAAGCCAAACATTATTCAAAGACATTATCTGTGCCACACTCGCTAAAACCAGTGTTGATATACCATAAAAATTTTAAAAAATGAATTTAACACAGGATAGTGATACAACTCATTGAGACGAGTTCGGTGCATACCTTGCCTGCAATGACCCCCACATTTCCCAGATAACAACTTCCTCTACAATATCCGTAGAAGGTCTATAGGTTTCTTTTTTGTCAAAAGATCAAACAAAAAAGTTCAAAATCCACCACTCAAATCACCACTAACCTAAAAATATGAGCACTGCCCCAGAAATCACTTTCGCACTCACCTATCCAAACCTGTGTCTATATGATACCCCTGGTCATTGTAGTCCACAATACCATCATACTCCCCAATGGAGCTCCAGCCAGTTCTGTTCCAACCATCCCTGTAACCAGACCCATCGTATCCCTGTCTGTCAACACCATCAGCATTGAGACCCCTCCTGTTAAATCCTACAAACAAAAGTTGATTTACAAAACTCTAAAACAAAAAAACACTGTTGTATTCTTAACAACAGTTATCGTGTTTATAGAAAATTGAATCACTTAACGACAGACCTGGGTAGGATGAAATTCAACATCCCTATAGTCATCGACCGAAGGAACATCGTTCCTGACATGAACACATAGCACTTATTGGTCCACATGTCTGCCAAGTCATGCATGCAATCCCTCATTACACACCAATTATGTCATAAACTAAAGCTGCCAATAGAAAGTAATTAACCGTACAAGCCAAAAGCATTCGGACAACATAACCCAGAATTCCCTGTCATAATAGTTGGGAAGAAGTCTAATACACCGTCAGAGTAGTCTCCCCTGATGACAGAGAATGAAGGGGAAGTAACTGGACAGTTAGTAATGTAGCTAAGCCATTCTGTATAATTCCTCCCTAATAGTTATTACCAGCAACGTTTGCTGTTAACAGATAATGGGGAAGCGGTATTTTCTCTGAATATTTTTGTCTTGTACTGTGCTTGCCTGCAACAAGCAATATATTCTATGTAACCAGCTTGCTTGTGAAAAATGAAGAATGTAAAACTTATTAATTAAAGAATACAGTCAGGTTGATGAATTCAAATTAAAGTTGTTTACTATCAGAGTGTAAGGATCATAACCATTTTTGTCTTTTTCTATGTTAAACGTACACTTTTGTGCTAAATAATTTAAAAGTTTCCATGAATTATGACTAGACATGGCCTGTTATTAACTGGTGATGTACCACCACCAGTTGGTGCTCTGTTGTGCTAGGGTTACTGAAACTGTCAATTCAGGGCACAGGAAACTTTAACCAATATCCGAGCTGTTATGTGTCTACAACGTAATAGATTTTTTCATTTCCAAAAATTGACAGCACCGACTTCATAGCCCAATAACTTCTACAGCAAAAAGCACAATCAAGCAAAACAGCACATCAATGCATTTGCTATTAGTCAACCACACAATAAAATGTCTCAAACTTTGAGTATTCCCGTCCAAAACAAGAGAAATTTCAGAACCAAAAATGGCTTATTTTCATACGATTCAGAGTAGTTTAAAATTTTCTTTTTAACAGCTTTCCCCACAGGGTTTCCACAAGAACTTAATGCGGCAAATTTCAACATTTTTTGGAAACTGCACTTTCTCAGTCTGTACGACACAATATGTAATATCAAGACAACACAAAGACGCACCTTGCCAGTCAAATCCTTGCTGATCATACACCATACTGCCAAATCGCGTACCCGTGTCCACAGTCCTCGGCTGTCCACCCTTGCCTCTACCATCCCGATCAAATCCATACCTGGACGAAACAGAGGTCTCAATTAGGCGATCTCAAAAATAAAAAATAATCTGTAATGTCTCAAATGAGAAATTCATACCAAAAGCTCTAGGAACTGTCGCTAGCTTTGTGCTGTTATGACTGCTAGACATTATTATCAATTGAAAATCAGAATAGCTCAGCTAAACCAGATTAATTATTTTTCTTGCAGTAACAGCCTAGTGGGTTTAAACTACTAGAGAGCTTGCATGTGCGACAATCGTGCAATTTTATGGTGATGGGCCAAAGTTCATAGTTCACGTGCATCCTTCGGTGCGAAAAATTGTTGAAACTCTTCCCCATGCATACTAGTCAATAACAAGAAAAATGAGTTTTCATCCCCGTTTGGATACTTAGATTAAGTATCACTTTAAATAAAAGTTGTTAACATTTTTACTCACAGAAAGTCATGTTTTGAAATCAGTAAATAAACATGCAATTCATTTTCTGCAGAATTTTGTCCCACATTTTACTTAAGGTCGCACATTTCATTAGAAGGTCGCACATTTCATTTGAAGGTCGCACATTTCATTTGAAGGTCGCACATTTCATTTGAAGGTCGCACATTTCATTTGAAGGTCGCACATTTTATTTGAAAGTAGCACATTTTCCAGTCTTGTAGGGAGGTTGGGCTCAGGATTTTGCCAATCCGAATTGAGGTCTGAATCACGATAACAAAGAGCACACTGCACAAACCTGTCGTATCCATCTTTACTGAAGCCATACAGAGCAGAGAGTAGCCTGGCTGTACGTGTACAGCATGTGCCCATCACACAATGCTGTTGACAAGCCTCCAGTGACTTGAAGTTGTTAGCATTTCCAGCACAACCGTTGTAGGTAAATGGCTCACAGGCTATCGTACGGAAGTTGTAGAACCAACGTTGGCTGCCTTTATCACAGCTTCCTAGAACCAAAATGTAATTAAGCAACGTCAAGAGTTGCAAAATTATGAACAAAGTATGTCGCATTTTCATGATAACAAAGTAAACTATTACGTTGGAAAACATTGATGTCAATTGGCATTTTTACAGACAAGGAAAAACCCCCACAAATTACTGTGATGATTTACAAACTAGGTACAAGGATACGAGGTAGCATGTATCCAATATTAGCAGCCAGCTTACTGAGCAGGCAATCTATCCAATATCAACTGCTAGCTTTCTGAGCAGACGATGAGCTTGACCTAATTAGTGCTTCACGGGGCTTCAAAACATCAGTAAAATTGCAATTCAGTTAATATTTTAATTTAAAAGTCTTGAAAATCAGAAGCCTTCCTTCAATACACAGACGTGTACCTGAGTCCATGGGCAGTGCACACACTTGAGATGCCGTCCACTCGCATGTGGGGCCCTGATACCCTGGTGGGCACATACAGGTGGTGAGACTAGGATTACTTGGCCACTGGGACTGTGAGCATGTGCCTCCATTCTTGCATGGGTTTGGATGGCACGGATCGGCTGAAAGCAAATTAATGTGCAAAGACTGTTGTCTCCCCGTGTGTCACGCAATATGAATTGACCAATGCCAACTGTGCAATAATTGCTGTACTGTCAGTGCTAGGAGAGCACCTGCCATCCTTTGTCTGTTCATGGGCCAAACCCATGATTTTCTACATAAGGGTCAGAATTCAGCAATCTAACTCAAGGTGGTACTCGAAACTCAATTAAAAGTCGATGAATTGCATGGGATGCTTCGAGTTAACTCAAAAATGTGTAGTACTACTCCATGATTCATTTTCGAGTCTGTATCTTAGTCAAGTCTCGGTTTGGAGATCAGATCCTGAACCAAAATGTTAACAATACCAACAACTGTTTCATTAACGCCACATTTACAGAGTGAAAAGGGGGAAGATTATGTAAACAAACACCAGCAGATTTACATCTGTTCAGTTTAAATTACAAAAGTTGCAAAGCAAAGACTTGATGAGGTCAAGGCCTGGGGGTTAACTGGATTAAAATCTATTAATGAAAGAGTAATGCTTTTTAGGAGGGCCCCCAGAGACAAGGATACAACAAGGTTAGAACTATTTGACTAATCACATGATATGGCTTGCATAAACTTCAAAATATCATGCAATGATATAGACCAATTTCCTCGTCAAGTTTTGAGAAAAGTAACTTTGCTGATCTCTGGCCCTAGAATTAGAACAGTTTACACTTTTGGTGACTTTTTATTGAAGAGACATTCATTATTAACTGATGCTATAACTCCATCTGGGCGTGGATTCATCCATTGACATACACGAATCATGTGATGACTAATGCCATTGCAGTCAAAGTCAACAAACGTCTTGCCCTTACTTGTATCTGGTGTGCAATCTACACGTCGACCACGGTGATACCAAACTGCCTGGCAGTCTCCGCAAAAGTCGATCGTACAAGTGGCTGATGGGAAGGCAGCACACATCTCAGTCTCACATGGATTACTGGTGCACATAGCAACCTGCTGATTGTAGTCACAACCACACGTGTGGAGGATGGGGGTCGTATCGAAGCAGAAACGTTGAGAACTGATTGGCAGCTTCGGTGTTACCTCTACTTTAACACCCACTGTAAAAAGGAGAGAGATAGGACACGAGTTAAATCTCCAAAAGTTCACTCACTTGGACACTGTAACCCACGCCTATAACATACAATTAACAAATTATCCATTCCTGCATTGGCACCTGCTTGCACCATCGGAAAGCTTCATGCTATTTCCAATTTAAAACAGTAACTTTTTACATTTACCAGACACTTCCGGCTGGGCTTGAAATGACCAATGACAAAGGAGAGGAAAAATTTCAAGGTGATGTATCTTTCTACAAATAAATAGGTTTGTGTGATAGAAATAACTAGTAAAATTTAACTGAAATGAATGTTTTTGCAACGATAAAAGATTACACTAGACAGAAAAGAGGAAACTGGAAATCAAAGAAGAGGAAATTGAAAGCAAAAGAGGAAATCCTCTTAAAGGAGGAAAATTCAAAGTCCTGTTCTAGGCACTGATCAAAAAATTACCAGCAGTTGGAAAACTAACATTCAATTTCAAGAAAACATCAATCAACCTACTCTGTATGTTCCCTGGCCTGCTTATCCAGTACTGAGTGAACAAGCTGTTAGACACGGGCCCTAAACCTGTACATGTTCTGGCAAGAGTTTGTAGAAATGCCTTGGGTTGGTGGTGCAGAATCTCCATAATGATCTTGGATTGCCATGGACCGATGGGTCTAAGATATGAGTAGTTGCACACAGGTGTCGCTAGTGGCTCTAAGAGGACTTGATACTGGCGAATGACTTCAGATGTCAGACCTACATAAGGAAAACATCGTAAATGGACTTTGTGGAAAGCACTTTCTAGTAATTAGCCCTCAGACCCACAATTCATTTAACAAGCACAGAGTAAGCTGGGTCTGACTGAACGAAAATTTTATGTGAGTAAGGCGAATTCAAAGGTAAAAATCATAAAATAAGACAAGTCGTTTTGCAAAATGTCTTACTTTTACGTTTTACTCCGACATCAAGTTTTCAAAAAAAATTTTACTGCACAAGCGTACTCAAATTTCTGGTGCCCATTCTGGACCCAAATTACTTTTTCAAGTTATCAGTCTGTCATCAACAATTTCTAAAAAAAATTTGGAAAGGAAATTTACGTAATATCAGTGACTTACTGCTGGTGTCGAGGCACCCTACATCAAATCCACTAGTGACCCTGTTGCCGAAACGGTCCTTTCCTTGGCGGTCCACTCCATAAATGTTGAAGCCATATTTGTCAAACCCATAACGATCATAGCCCTCTCTGTCATAGCCCCTAAAGTTATAGCCATCTCTGTTATAACCTGAGAAATAAAGGCAGTAAATTGTACAGTATTACCTTGGAGGTTATATCAATCCTCACATATCCTGAAAAATAAAAACAGTGAATTTGACATTGATTTTATAATCGTGAAGTTTATAAACTCCTGTTATAACTTGAGAGAAATAGACAGTAAATTGTGCTTCACAGCAGTTGAGGTTATGACCATCCCTAGTGTAACCTGAAGAACATGCAGAAGCAGAGGGCTATGGAAGAACAAACGAGTTACTAACTACTTATGTCTAAAATTTTGGTAAGCAAAGACAACCTTAAGTATACCGTTGAACACACATTGAGGGATAGACATAAATACCAAATGACCCCAAATGTTTTGTGGTTCACTATGACAGTAACAGGTGACCATACCTTGTCTATCATGACCATGTCTGTCGTATCCACGCCTATCATAGCCAGTTCTGTCATACCCATAGCGGTTATAGTCATCGTATCTATACAGGTTCCTGGTGTCCAATCTCCCTGCTGAGTCACGTCCGTGGATATTGTAACCGTCACGATCATAACCTCGGCGATCAAAGCCCCATCTACATGAAGTAAACATGAAAAACAAATGGTAACACACAGCTTCTCTATGAGAATTGTAAGATTGTATGAGCAGTTACATGTGGTAATTTTCCACTTAATATTTAGTACACAATATGACTGAAATTCTATTATTAGATTTCTCCACAAAAATAAAGATTACAAACATTTTAGTCTAGTACAAGCATGGTTTGCAATGTGTAGATGTAAAAAAGCAGCAAACAGTAATCAGCTATAAGATTGAAAAATGGAAAATGACCACTTTGTCAATTATTGTTATGAGAATTCAGAGGACAATTACCACAGTTAAGAAATAGTACAGCAGTGAGAAAGTGTGGATAGATTAGCTAGCATCACAAATGAAGAATTCACTTTGCTCAAACAATGGTACTGACAGTGAAAAAGTGATGCTTCAACTCAATGCAGATTCTTAAAAGAAAGCACCGCACCAGATAAAATGCAATTAATCCTTCGTGACAGATACTGAATATGAGGCCATTACCCCAGTGTGGTCAGTAAACCTGCTGCCAAATCAGATACACAGGATGTGATCATAACACCTACTTGACGAAGCCACTCAACTGAGGTATTATTACAATTTTAACAAAGTACACAATAACAGAAACAAATTAGTCACGTCAAATTTCATTTCTTAAAATTTCTCGTAAAAAATAACAAGGAAATTTGACTTCAGTGTTGGCTTAGTTCATACTTCAAGATTGTCACCAAGCAATATTGACACAATTTTGAGCATTAATAGCAAAGTACTAAGACTTTAAGATTTGAAAAATGTCAAATTTAAAAAATAGCTTTGTTCCACTGTATCAGAAACTGTGTAATCAGACTTTGAAAAATGACAATTTAGCAATCACTTGTGTGTGAGCAACTGTCAGAAGAATTGCCATAGGTTTTTAACTGGCCCTCGTTCTTATTGGCATTGCATGATTACGGTACATAATATCCACCACACATCCATACCACTAACCTGTCATAGCCATGCACATCATAACCATCATAGCCATACACCTGTAGTGTGTCATTACAAGGCAAACCGTCAGATGGTAACTCATACTTGACACATAATGCAGTGGAATCAACAACAGACTTGGCCAAGACATTGAACGGCATCAAGACTACATCTGAGACTTGAGGTGGCAACGTTTTCTTGTTGACAGCGTCGCCCAAATCCTGCCACCGTGTGTAAAGCATATCGATGTAGCTGTGGAACGCATAAAACAATGGGTCGTTTGTAGCGGTGGATAGCGCCATGTCACCACCAACAAAGTTGCGGGCATAGACTGCGACCTTTCGGAGCAACTGGCTTAGTTCCAGGTAGGATTTGCTTTTCAATGCAATGGCTATCTCCACTGCGTTTGGAATTGTCACTTTTTTGTTAAACTGCCTCCGTATGCATGGCCTCCAGGACCCTGGTGGACCAAATGGGTGATCAGGTACACAACCGTCACTGCCACCATCTCCTCCGAAGTAGTTAGGTTGCCAAACGATGGCATTTGAGAAGTCGCCAACATCAGTAGTGAAATCAAAATAAGGTATGGTAATGTCGCAGTCAATTTCTCGTAGTTTCTGTTCCATGCGATGAATAAACAGCCTATGCCAGGGAAGGAACAGTGCCAGGCTGTTTGATTGGACGATGAAATAGGAATACATGTTACGATACTTCGACCAGACGTCATCTGCCTTATCTAGACGAAGTCTTTGAACAGCTTGTTGAAATTTGAACATCTCGCTCCTGGTAAGATCACGTATTTCTTTTCTGACATGTGTCTTTGAACAACTGAAATTACAACCACCACATTACAGACCATTTAACACATATACATCATTTTTATACAAGATTACCCTTATTATCAGATGGGGTTGTTATTTCATACTCTAGACATTCAAATAGTGCCCTCCTTGGTGATAATTCATCAAAATCTCATGTATGGTCTAAAAGCTGACAAAGTGTAATAGACTATTTGCATGACATGTATAAACGCTAGCAATGCAGATACATCCGGAAAATAAAAATCCTTTGACATCATTCCTACACAGCCAAAACATCACACACGAGTGTATAACTTAGCGAGTAAGATCAGGCTCAAAACTCACTCCAAGAAAACCCTAAGTTACCCTATGCCAAATTGTTATCGAAATGTTCATTTAACAATTGTTTGAATGGTTTATTACACAGTAGTTGTCTATGGGTTCACACTGACACAGTATTTGATATACAAAAAGTTATGTACATGAGGTACCACAACCAACGAATCTTACAAACATTACACAGGAAGTTCGTGTGCGCTGTTGATACATTTTATCTTCATTGCGTGTACATCGAATTACTTGCAAATCACAAAAGTCAAGCGTGAATTGCCCTGTACAAAAAAATTACCTGCAAACTATTTCGTGATCCCTCACACACTGGCAGGTGTCACACCCCACCCGGAAGGTCTCCGATACTTTGTACGTGGTGTTGTCGTACCGACATCCCTGCTCGATTGGTCGACACAAGTTTTCGGCACAGGTAACTCCAGGTATGAAACACACCACGTCGTTGTCACTAGTCTTATCAAGACTTCGGCATGTCGCCATGTTGTACTCCTGGATCGCAACATTTATAATGCATAATTTTAAAAACAAATAATAATGTTCACCATAATATATACATAAAGTAAAATCTCCATAAGTCAAAAGCATTAAGTTGGTTTTTCATTTATTTACGAAATTTCCGCTTTGGTAATGCTGCCGTATTTCAAATGCATTGTGGCACGGTTATCGGCTCGTAAACCTGCCGTGACATAACAGATAACTGGGTGACGTGTAAATCATGACGTCACTTGCGTGCACCAGAATTGAAAAAACCAAGCCTTTTTGGTAAGAGTACAACAAAGCAACTATCACAGGAAAATGAGAGATTAAACACCAGCCTCAAAATGCACCGAATAAATACTGAGATTAGCAGACTTTTGCAAAAAAGATTCTCATGGAATATGCCATCGGACAACACTGAAGTTAAATCTCACCACCTGCAATACAAATTATGAATCAGGTTGTATGTTCACAAATTATCTACGATATCACTGAATGCTTATGAGAAAACAAGCCCCCCACAATGCATTTGAAAAAGACAGCAGCCCAGCAGATGAAATCTCCGGAATTAGGATGTAATTCCACCGTGTGGTTATTAAACTTCCTGCATTCAGTCTTTCAGATATTTTTTTACTCCGGTAGGATAATACCAAGTGAACTTTATTGTAGAACCAAACCAGCAGGCCCAAAACACTTTGAGTCACAGATATGCAGTCAACATCATCCAATCTCCATACACATAGTGATCATGGAATTCTCTCTACCTGGATTTTGAGGATCAGTCAGAATGCACAGGATACTGGCAACTGGACTGTATTTTCACTATGGACTAGTAACTAGTCTAGCAATTAAGGATATTATCAGACTCTGGCTGATAGAATTAACCCTGGTAAAATAATCAAACAAGAATGTCATCTGGCTTGGTCAGATCAACGTAACCCTGGTATAATAACTAAGTATCTTAAAGGAACTCTCTTCTCCACAGCACCTCTGTGCATTATAAGTAAAGAATGAGATAACATTAGATTTACTCGCAAGATTCTTGTGTCCAAGGTACTCACTCAAAACTTTCTAATGGTGTATGCACCCCCCCCCCCCATAAAGGCACAGCTGGTGCCTGTAGACGGACATTCATATGGCAATCCTTGAGTGATAGATTTGAACTATGGTTTGTCAACAATGTATTCAAACTCTGAAATAGGGTGAGTTCACACTTCTGGTTTTCCAAGAAAATATGAATTTCAATATACGTAAACATCACACAATCTTACAGTAACAATTATTCAGTTTGGAACATAGTATGATATAAAACTTCATTCCGTCAATTTTTTAACAAATTAGAAAAACATAAATTTCAGGAAATTTTATTTTGCTAGAAACATGGTTTGCATGGTATAACTGTTACCAAACTACATTATGTTACTGGATGTGATAAGGCATTGACAACAATGTAGTAAGCAATTATGGAAATAGGAAAACACCAATTTTAGGAATTATCTTTGTCTTGAACTATTGAATTTTCTTTAAATATTTATTGTAAACAATATATATATATTTCCTTTGTATTGCATGAAAATGATGTCCAAAGAGTGTTAGTTATGATTTTTTTCACAGAGATCACTATAATTTCGCACAAAATTCACGATTTTGTTTTTCCATTTTATGAGCTTGTCTGAGACCTTTTCTAGGCAGAACTCAGCAGTCAAAAATCAAGTCTCACTTTTTCAAGGAATGTTGGGATCATCATTTTTGACAGAGGAAGGGGTAAAAGGAAATCCAACACACATTATGTAACTAACACCGAATTTTCAGGTGATATACTAAATATTTAATGTTCAAGGAAGTTCAGTGAATTCTATGAAAAATTATAATTTCTTTAAATCTAGACATGTGATAATAATGAAGGTGATTTTAATTAGTAAACTGAAACTAGAAGAACACTTTGAAATTGGAGATTAATGGGCCTCCAGAACATGTGCATGGCCTCATTTCACTATTTCAAATCAAAAGGTTACCATACACATGTCATCCTGCAATACTAACAGTTCCTCAAAACACCAATACACACACCACACCTCCGAGAACAACGCAGAAACAGTTGACTTACCTCACACTTATACTCAACTCTTGTTGAGGCTGACCCAGTTCGGTACGTACAAGCACCCACCAAACAGGCTCCCTCACACTGAGAAACACTGAGAAAGTTGTTAGGGTTCCCATTACATCCTGTTAATAAATATTTATGAACCTGTTAGTATCACCTTCAAACACACAACCACAGTGATGGGAACAAGAACATTACTGCTAAATCAATTGGTCACTTGGCAAGTTAAGTACTGCAGTATGTCTCTTAAGCTTTGTTGTGTTGTAGGAACTGATCTCTGTATGAGCTTAACTTGAGCTGTAAACTACTTATTGAAAACCACAGTACTGAGCATGAGTAAGACACACAAAAGTACCTGTATTAAGAAATGCACCACATGCAAAACACCTGAGAGTTCAAAAGTGAAACACTTGAGAGCACTTTTTCAAGACATAATACAATGAAGTAAAGCTCTATATCTGTGCATGTACAGCACTAATGCCCATTACCACTGATATCTCTGAGGTTTGTAACAAAACACTTAACAGAATATAAGTGGTGGTTTTCCATGTTCTTCAAGGAAGCATCAAGCTTGAATAAAACACAATCTCTGCATAAGAGCATATTCACAGACAAAAACAGATTTCCTACCAGAAAACAGGAATGGCTGACAGTTCTGCAGACTTGCATCATAGTAGTATCGTTGTGTGGGTGATGCACCACACTTCTCCCCTTCTTCCTTCTGGTAGACGCAAGGATTAGTCTTGTGTTGGCATTCAGGACCGGTACACCATGGTGGACACACACAAGTGTAATTTTTATAGCCAGGGTTGCCAGCACATGTGCCACCATTCAGACACGGGTGATTAATGCATGGATCTGAAACAAATATAAACAGGGAGCTTGTGGAAAAAATGAAGGTCAGATTATTAATTAAGTATGGCAATAGTCAATTGTATAGAAGAACGGCTACAGATGTGTGCCCATCACAAAGTAGAGATTTGTGGGATATTTCTTCGTGCCGCATGTTATTTGGAAAATTGAGTTGTTTTATCTGCTGTGAGAGAATAAAAACCCATAACCCATTGCAAAAGTGATACTTCCTCATCCCTGAGCAGGAAGTTGTGGAATGTTATTTCTTACTGCCACCTGCTGGCTGGAAAAATTCTCCACTTATTTTGCACAAAAATTATTGCCAAAATTGTCAATTCTCCATTTTTCAAAGGCTGATTACTTTAACAGTGGCGGATTTAGAGGGGGGCCAAGTGGGTCAAATAAGTCAAGAATTTGCTTACTTTTTGTGATGAGGGGCCCTAAGTGCTAAAGTAAAAACTTTCGCAAGCTAGACACCTTGCATAAGTTGATGCTGCATCGACTCAGACTGCCGTGTACATTTGGTAAATGGCCTATGCAAAATTCCTCAATCACTGATAATTCGTTAATGATTCGCACAGTGCCATTGCCAGTCAACTGGTGCATTATTGTCAATATTCACACCACTGTGTCCGTATGAGGCACAAATGAAACGGCTGATAATAGCAAAATATCACGTTATCGATAGGGGTCCATTATTCACAATCAATGACTATTTTCATAAACCACTTTGATGAGCGGATTGCCAGATCTAAGATACGCCCTTCTTGGCTACAGCCAGATGTTCCAACTTTAATAAAACGGATCTCCGGCTATGACCTTCAGTAAGTTTTTGTTAAACTGGCAGTGCGCACCACAGTGCATGGACGTAATTTACCTTCCTTTACAGTACAAAGCCTCTCAAAAGAAAATCACGCCGAGGA
Source organism: Phoronis australis (assembly GCA_002633005.1). NCBI lineage: Eukaryota > Metazoa > Phoronida > Phoronidae > Phoronis > Phoronis australis. The sequence continues at coordinate 154,320 of NMRA01000263.1, forward strand.
AGAAATATAGCAGAGTCAAAAGTCAGATGGACGGTCAGTTAAGTGACCAGAATGATTCTGAGAATTATCCTGAATGCAGTACACAGTAAACACAGAAATGTCCCCTAAAATACATATTTACAACATTAGCAGCTACGTCAGCTGTACATCCACTGACGACGACACCAAGTTTAAAGTCATCATAAATCAACATTCCAATCTCACCAACCAATCACTTCAATGGCAGCCAGATTGCAGGGTTATTCTGGTGAAGCTTTCATTCAAGAAACACTTGCCATTCACTCACGTGATTTTGCATATTAACTTAATCTTGCTTCTATCGGTCTATGGAAAGCTACCAAGTTCAACATTTATCAACAATAACCCGCGAGAGGTCAACATCAAAAATATAAATGGAGATAATACTAGAACAACATAAAATATTAACATCCACACACACCTCAAGGAATCACAAATGACAAAGAATCTAAATTTAATTGGGGGCGGATAGACAAGGAATGATATCCTGCCCAAAATTAAAATGGCCAACAAAAGCCACTGAGGAAGTCAGTCCACAAAAAATCATGAGAAAAACATTGGATGTGTAAACTATCACCATAGAGACAAGAACAGGACTGGAAGAACCCCAACAGAGGGTGAGAAAGGTGAAATCAAGCCAGGACTAGTAACAGATGAAATGCAGGAAATGTGAGTATAATAGCAACAAACATTGCCACAGTAACAAGTAATTTAATTACCACTCAGTGGTTGTAGTTAAAGCAAAGTTAGGAAGTGAAAATGCTACAATTACACCTTCATAGGAACAAGAAAATATTTCACAGTTCAGTTGCTACCACTGCTAGTACCAGGGTGAGTAACCCAAGGAAATGTTAGAGGAAAAGAGTAAACACTGATGGCAGGGCAAATGTGTGAGAAAGTTATAGTAAACTAGGCTAAGTCTAAAGGAAATACCTCATGACCAATGTCAGAGGAAGGAAATAGTCTTTATAGTTTTTCACTCAACATGACAAAATTTAGATATTTAATTAGTTGGTTGTCTGATTACAAAAACAATTCACAGTTTCACACCACAAGATTTTCCCAATAATTTGACAGGAAATTCATAACTCTAGACTTTTAATGGACAATTGCTGCTTGACCTCATTCTAAAATACAAACATTTGATTTAGACCTCTTTGCACTATAAAGCTGGTCTCAACCAGAGACCAATCTCACTAGTAAGCTTGCTTAAGTGAAAATTGACAACTTCATACTTTGAATAATGAGTTTATCGTGGTAAAATTGAGCCTCAGAAGCAACCATTCAATTTCAAAAATTAAAAACCCTTACTCACTGCATTAGAAAAATCTAAACTGCAACTTGGACAAAAACAGCATGCTTTAAAACTCCGCCATATCTGTCTTTAACAGTCGTTACAGGCTTAACACTGACTTACCATAGCACTCGGGAATATCTGTTCGCAATGAACAAACTGGGCGGCCATTCTAAAGAAGAAACAAAGTACGAAACAAGTGGCTTTTTTTGAAAAAATGGCAATCATGTAAAAACTCAAAATCACAAACATATGAAAGAGCAAATTTGTGAAAATTAGCATTTCAAATGTGTTGGGTAACAAAGATAGAAGATAGAGAATGAAAGTCAAAAATGAAAACAAACTTAAAATAATGATGAACTAACATATGTGCTGCCCATAAACTATGGAAACTAAATGAGGCCACCTTTAAAATATTTTTGTTAATTGCCCAATACCCAGCAGGTAAAATATTTGATTTTTATATGCCTCATTTTTGGGAATGCTAATTTTTGTTTTTCCAAAATCCATTATAGTTAACAGTCAACAGCACAAAGGGAAACAACTTTCATTTCAATTTATCCTCAACTATTAAATTTAGTACATCCATGATTAGACATTGTTGATAAACCAGTGAACTGAGACTGAAAATGAAACTCATGGAGCCTTGACTGTGTTAAACACCACAATCTACATGTCCCACATTTCTGTCACAAAATAAACTGACAAAATACATTTTCTAAAATGTTATTTCCCACAAAAACAAAATGAAACAATTTTTCATGACCTCACAAAATGACTGTCTAGCAAAATAATGGGTTTTATTGCCTATAGTCACATGAAATTTTCCATACGTTTATCCTTTTTTAAGGTTCCACGAGTTTCCACACATGGAAATTATTTCTGCCATTTTCCAAGTTTTCTAGTAGGAGTGGGAAACATAAAACTGTAAACAAGGAATTCAATGTAAAATTTCTTTCATCCATGACCAAGTCTACCGGACATTGTTTTAATCACCTTACCTGACAGGTACAGAGAGTGCATTGGTCGCGGTTCCAAGACTCGCCTTCTTGAAATACGGAACCATCGGAAGAGCATTGTGAGATGCATTTGCACATTTCAAGACGTGACACTCGTTTGTGTAACTCACTATTCTGAAAACAAATTAAATACCACTGCACTTCTAGAAAAATGAAACTGAATCCTAAAAATATAATTATTTATGCAAACAGAACTCAGCTAATGTCGATTAGTACCACACGTTTATCAAGAAACTGATTTTACAGACACACACACAACGTCTACACTGTCAATGGCCATAAAAGAAAATATTTTAAAACGAAATAAAATAAAATACAAATAAAGCACTCAAACAGAGCACAAGTACATTTGACAGCACAAGTAAAAATACCCGAGCTTGGAATCAAACTCAGTCAAATGGATTGAGTGGAAATTGAATTAGTATTTTCCGAGACTGTAGTCAGCAATATTTAGCAAAAGCCTGCGCGACTGGTGTCAGATATTTAATGTGCTTAAAATTATCTGCAGACAATACAACGAAAACTGAAACAGTGCTTGAAAAGTCAGGGAGTAAAGAATTTCAAAAATTATAAAGTTGACATTCAATTGGTAAGTCAACTATTCTGGGGCCTACGGTGCGGGTTCGTTTCCCACCCCTGTACAATTACAATAAAGTAACAAAAATTTTGACTCACCTGTGTCTTGAGCATAGTAACCATTTCCGACAGTGACTGAAGCTGTTCTTGAAGTGTTCTACCTTCCTCGTGTTTGTCGGTAATCACATTACTAATGTCCCCGGTGTCCTTAAAAGGCTTCAAATGGGGAGAGTCGACACTAACTATGCCTTTGCCATTTAACTGGTCCTCTTCAGCTGAACACAAAATTAGCAATGGCATATTGACTGACAGTAACCATAAGAGTGTAACATTTTGATAACAGTAATGGTAGAACAATGTAGTTATTCTGTACAAAAGAAGTCTAAAATGCTAGTTTTTAATTCTTTAAATAGGCTGAAGTATAAGTCACGAATTATATAAATTACCATTCAAAAGCTATTTTATAACAACTATAGGGAACAAACTATGTTAACAATGAAATGGACATTGAGTACTTTCCTTTAATTTTGCGTGAAAAGCTTACAAAATGTTGGAAATTCTAGTGGCTGAACATTTCTCATACGAACTCAACAGGATTTTCATGAAGTTTTCTCTGTCCTCACTAGGCACTCAAAACAATTCACGTAAAACTATAAAAATATTCAAATAAACAGAACTAAAAAATCTAGTGATCCTGAAAATCACTTGATCACGGGTGAGAAACAACATGACCACCGGTCCTCAAAATCGGACTGCCTCACCCAAAACAGGACCTCCGGGGATCAATATGCGGTTTCAATCCCCGGCGGTCATGTTCAGTCCCCGGCGGTCCTGTTTTCTGGTGGGGCGGTCATGTTTTTAGGTGCGTCAGTCCCATTTTCTGGTGCGACGGTCCCATTTGATCCCCGGAGGTCCTGTTTTGGGTGAGGCGGTCCGATTTAGGAGGACCGGCGGTCATGTTGTTTCTCACCCGTGTTGATACTCCTGGGCAAATAAACATGAAATCCCAGCAAGACTAGGCACCACCACAAGGGCTGCACAATGGTATTCAAATGCTGATACTAACTGACAGTACATAAATGAACACCAGCAGGATACAGAGAGCAAAAGTACTGGTCTTATTATCAGGTCTAGGAACATTTAGGAAGCATGAAGCATGGAAAAGAATAACTCTTTACATTCATTATGGAAAGTGTATTCAACAGATTTTGAGAACATTGTCATGTTCCACAGTAAATGTTCCTCAGTCTTCAGATCTCCATACCAGTATAAGATTCATAGACTGAAGGTTTTGTTTACGGAGCCTTGCCTGAGTTTGCCCAATCGGTGACTGAAAGGAACAGTCAGGTGGATAACCCACTAATTGCAAACAACAGCAGGCGTGCATTCCCTAGAGGCAAGACTTCATGAGATATCAACATGTATTGCAAGGAAAGCATGAGATCACACTAGCTTCCTCAGAGAGATTCTTGTGTCTACAAAACTCTACCTGTAGAGGGAAGAATCTCACGAAAATGCAAGAACACAAGACTTCACGAGATATTGCCTTATATTACAAGCAAAGCACATGGTCATACTAAATTCTTTAGTGAAGTTCTTGCTTCTACGAAACTCTAGTCAGGTTTCACTTTTCTAAGACGCAAGATGATGCAAGAGATATTATTATGCATTAAATGGTTACAACCAAAGCCCATGAACACAATGGATTTTCTTGGCTTGCGTCCACAGAACACAGCCATAATATCAGTCATTCCAACACAGAACTATCAAAAAATATCATTAAAATACGGCATCACAAAGAAAATATCAAAGGGTTTTTTAAAGTGAGCTGTACAGCACTAGGCAAGACAGAAGAGGGCCGGGTGTCTAATAGAAACCTGCCTCCCTTTAACAGCATCTGGGTCTGACACACATACGCACATCTGAAATCAATACCCACCCCCACTTCTAGTAATCCACCACTCTGGACAACAAACACCAATAGTATACAGCCCAAGCCATAATCAAGCATCAGAACTACATTCCTAAACATCTGGTAAATGAATTCAAACAAGAATTTTAAAAGCACTTTTAACCTGCAATGAATACTTACTGAGTGTTTGACTTCTTTCTATGTGCTCCGTCTCACTACTGTTGAGGCATGGTTGGAAACTTTTGTTACTGGAAAGTTTTGCTTCAACAATTTTGCCCTGAAATAGTTCATGAATCCAACAAGAACAGAAAAACTGATTTTAACTGTTAAAACAGTGTGCTTAAATAACTGCCAAATTAAAAATTCGAAATTGACTACGTTGCAATAATTTTTCACGTATTTTTGCACACAATAATTGCCAAAATTGTAGTACATGTATTTCTAATTAACGAAGACCGATTACTGTGATGCAAACTGGGGAAATTTTGACATTTTTGAGTTTTTTATTTTTCTTTTGCTTCAAAATTTGACAAAATAAAAATTCACTAGTCCGCCATGTTGTGCACTAAACAGGTGAGGAATTACCCGAAGTGCATGATAATGAATGTATGAGGTCCAGGCGGTTGACTGACTAAAAGTACTGCCTAAATGAAGAAAGCAGATGAAGACAGAGAAAATATGCGGCCAAAATAGAGGTTACTGTGAAGAATGATAATTACAGGTAGAAATGAAGCCTGAAATACATTTCCTAATGAATTGACCTGTTTGCAAATAGTGCGTGTAGTTGTCTGAGCTATGGACTGAGAGAAGCCAGTGCTGCGTCAAAATTATTGATGTGAGCAGGCGATACCTCAATGGAAATTATGTATGTCTACAGCTAAGTTAAAAATACTTTTTTCCACTTTTTTATATGAAGAATATCATAAAACAAATTTCAATGCCAACCAATTTAGTCAAAAGTTGCTCCCAAATTGTACTTTTTCACACACCTGACAATAATTGTTTTCAACCAAAAACATGAGTTGATGCAGAATTTCAAAGCTTAATTTTGAATTACTGGTAGTGGACCATAAAAATATGGGACTGGCACTTAGCAGCTTCACATTTGATTATGAAAACATCAACACATAAAGGGCTGTAATTTACACTAAATGATCCAGTTCTAGTGATGCCTTTGACTGATGAATTGCAACCTGTGTTTTGAATGAACATCTTTAAAGTACACAGTCAGTCATATGTACAATTTCCATCATTTGTTACAACAGAGCCAAGTTTGTAAAACCTAACAACTAAGTAAAATCAATTTTTAACACTTACCAAAAACTTTTTTCTTCCAAACTTGTCTGATCCAAAGCGTACAGAAACCCGGTCAAACAAATTCCAAGGAAATGACTGGGGAAATGTCTTGGCAATTCTCTTGATGCAGTTTATGACTAACTCCACATTTTGTTTATGAATGGTCACTGTGAATGTGGTGAGCTCATTCTGGTCAAGAATATGCTGGAACTTCACAGAGTGGACAGCTTTGCAATTGCTGCTACAGAATTTAACGACTAGAAAGTTGTAGTGTAGATTAGATATTATCTGTATAAATGTTCTGTTATCCACAAGGGATTCTATACTGAGAAGGGATGCAGCAGTCTTATCTCTCTGCTGGGCATGGATAAAAAACTTCAGAAAGTTTGTTGAATTCAGCTGAAGGTTTTCAGTCAATGGAATGGGAATGATGTTAGGACCAAAATCTTCAGTAAGCCACAGTTCACCATTCTTTGATGAGGAAGTATTTAGGATGCTCACAATATCCAATCCTGAAAATTAAAAAAATCAGTCACTAGTTTCAATGGAGCATTTCTACGATGGAACGTGCTAGGCTAAGTGGCAATCTGCTGGATGGTCACATTAACGTCATGTCCTATAAGGTAAACTTCGGTGTTTTAATACTCCATCAAAAATCTCCTTACCATTCCCACTAATTCCGAGTACGGTAAAGTTTTCTCAACATTAGAACAAAAATAATGGCCAAAAATGGAATTTTTTCAATTTCCCAATGCTCACTGTATTCCCAAATATGCTCAAAATTTCATTGTTTGTTTGTTGATGATGTTAGCCCCACTATACAAAGTTTTCACACAACAAAGCAAAAAATTCTTTTTGTTGCTCTAGTTGAGCATTTTTGAAGAAGTAAAAATGTTCTGTTCTGCCGTATTGTGCTCTAATTTGAAGAAACTATTTCTCTGAATTTGACACCAGGTGGCATAGGTGATTCCCATTCTTCATTCAACTGCTAGTTACATCCGGACTAGCCTTTGCCACGGAAGCGGAATTTCACAATTCTGCAATTTAATCCACCTACTTAGAGAGGAGTTGCAAATGATTTAGTCCAGGATTTACACTTTCCTACTGACCAAAACTCCTAAGAACAAGAGAGTTGCAATGTCAGAAATAGGAAAGCGACAACACTGCTAATTTACAGAATCTGGTTGTTATATTCATGACTACAATCCACAATGTATTTTAGTTCTTCCACAAGATTTAATCTCTGGTCATAGGGTTCAGCAGGTCTAGTCACTGGACTGAGAAGTTTGGATGTCATGTTGTCTACCTTTAAGTTATCAAAAAATGGAGTGACCTTCTGGAGGTGGAATTACACACTAGTAGACATCCTATGAAAGCCTTGGGGTCTTTTCTTTCAGGTCATGGGCTTTTAATGAATTCACCTTACAACTACATAAACTTTTAAACGAGCTTAGATTGGCTTATAAATGCTGACTCGTGTGACTACGGTAAAACCACACCAATTTTGGACACAATATGACACATAGGTGACATTTTTTCCATTTTTTAATGAATGATATACCGGTACAGTACTTTGAGTACTAGAATGAGGCATTGCCATTCTATGTTTTGATTCTGCACATTAGGCACCAACAGAAAGTATCTTTGAAAAATTGTGGACATGCACAACTATGTTCTAAACAAGACCTTGAAAACTGAAAAATGTGTATTTTTGGTCATTATTTTTTGTCCGAAATTGGTGAGATTTTAGAGTGGTGTTGCTTTTTTAACGGTCACTGTCCTGATGCCAGATAGGCAAGAGTTGACCCAAGCTAGACTAAATATCCTGATATTATCATGTATCCATTGTATAACATTGAAAGTTTGAGCCTGGAAATGAAAAGAGGAAAAAGATGTGTGCTGGAGGCTTATGCCCATGGGTTGGATTAAACTCATGAGAATACATCCACAATAGACCAATGAACTAATCCTCTTCACTATTGGGAGTCAAATAGTGAAAATCATGCAGAGAAACTGGGTCAAGTCATTACAGAGTGAATGAAGAAGAACATTTCCTGTCTACAACATATGCTTCCAAGCAATGACTACAAGGACTTACATTTAAAATATACCAAAGGCACTGGCAATTCCCATTTTTGAAAAAAAAAATTAAAAATCAAATAAACATCAAAAAGCAACACAATGTACAAAATAACTTCAGGCAAAAATTATAAGACATTATACCACAATATTAGCCTCAAATGGCAGATACAACCGTGTAATAACCCATAAAGTTATCTCACTAGTGAGATAACGATTTGGCGGGAAAACGAGGACGGGGTCGAACCCGGGACCCTAATATTGCTGGTCGCCGACTTTACCACTACACCACGCAGCGACTGACGTCATCAAGAGTGAAAATGGAATACTTAAATGAGCACGCGCAATAATCGCACGTTCAACAAACCGCATTGTACTGTACTTATACGCTACGAAAAAACTCTGAGGTCATATGTCCATTCCCAAATATGGCAACGCAATGCATTCTGGGATGTAATGTCGGATTTGACGACCACAAAGGCGTGTCTTTTTGACCAACTTTCAAACGCAAAGAAAAATACTCCAAACTCACCTAAAGCACCCCATATTTACGAAACCTTCAAAAAAACTTATACAGCCTGACACAATATAGGTTTTAAACATAACAAATAACGTTATACTTTCCTTATTTTATACAATTTTTCAAGGTCCAAGCCACTTTAACAGAAATCAATGAGAGACTCAGGAACAAACCGCATACCTACCAGGTTAATAGAAAACTGGTAGCCTACCCTACACTACACTACACTACACTACAAAAGTCCTGTCATACTGTACTCGTGATAGAGGCAAAACTGTCTTAGTGTTAACTAAAAAAACTAGGACTCAATATTTTAAGCGCCGCGTCTCTGCATCATTGGCGCACTGCTTAACTTGGACCAAACATTAAAGGAGCATGCCACCCAAAAAAAACAACCTAATTTGTATCAATTTAGATGGAGTAGTTCTACTCCATAACGACACGTACAGTTGCGTTACCTGACACCTGACGGCAGATGGAGGTGTTGAAATTATCCAATGACGTCATCGGTTTCACACTCGGTCTGTTCAGAAGTTCACAACATGGGTTACTGGTGTCAGCTTATCGCTTGAAGTCATCGTTTAACACCAATAAATCATCAAAGTTCGATGTAAAATCCTTAAAAATACAAAAACGTGTTGTTTTATTTCACTTTGACGGATTTATTGGTATTTGGATACACCGTAGCCTACAAAGTTCGGCAGGCCAATAAGGTCCGCAGCAGTTGTTTGGGGTCTATTCGAAGATAATTTCGAAGTATTTTCCGTGAGATACAGACAGGAGAACCTAGATCTGTGTTGTTTAGACTTGTGATTTTTTGAGTTCTAAACACAAAACGCTTGTTATCCTGGCCAGTGGCTCGGAGCCCGACCAGGCCCGTCGCAGCCGGCCGGATTGACTCGTTATCCCGGCCAGTGGCTCGAAAACTGATGAGACATCACAAACATAAACCAGCCAAATTTCAGTGGAAACTAAACTTCCAGTCAAGAAAATACTATACTGCTGAACCAAAGTAATGTGCACGTGATTATGTTGGCCCAATTAGCCACGAAACTGCAAATCTATTTCCTCGTCGGGGGCCGCGAATTCAGGTTCCGCTTTGGCCACAGCACCGTCAGGGCAGAAGTTGTACATTGACAATTATCATTACTTGAGTAATGTAAATGTGAATAAAGATTCCCCTAACACCTGGCTGTGGGATGGAAATTTATTTGTTTCACAATAGTTTCTGCCAGCAAACACTAAATTAGCATGAGCTCACATGGCCTCGGTGTCCCGTCAATTAGTTTTATTGCACCTAAAGCCGGTAACGCAGTGATTTATTCATTGCTGGCTTCTCAAATCATTTGCCATGAACAAGCTCAGACAACGGAACATATGGAGTTATTTGGTAAGCCGGCATTCGTCAGGCACGGCTGTCGACGTCTGCAGGCCACAGACACAGAGATGTTTCACGGCCTCATACTTGCTATTTACTGCGTAAATTTCATTCTTCACTACCATGAGCCACTTCCTAAGCATTTCGGACTCTCGAGGAAGTAAAAAAAAAAACGATATACCCGCTTTCCTCGCAGTTGCTTAGTTCGGACAAGCGGGAACGATACACCGCAACATAGCGGCATTCACTCCTCTGCATATGAACCACTGACGTCGCTAGCGTCGTTTCTCACCTTCCTCACAGGTTTACGCGACACCTCTTGGTAAGGTAAGGTCGACTGTATGCGAGGCGATGTGGATATCGACCGATTAAGACAGCAAAAAAGACTAATTAAATCGGGTGGCATTCTCCTTTAAAATTATGTCAATTTTTTCCTCTTTTCAAAGAGACCCCCAAATTCTCTAACTTGACTCATGACAGACTTGAGGTTGCCCTGTGATTGCGGGCATGTCACCAGTCATTCACTAACAGCCATGGGTATGTTTTCCTAAAATTATCCGTGCGATCGTTCGGTGACATTTTGATTTGGAATAAATGGATTGCAAACTATCCAAAAAGCTGAAGATCACATCGTTAATCGTAGTCCTTCCGCCGGCAGCTCTGTTGTGCAGTAGGCCTAGCCTGCAATGTAGACAACAGTGGCACAGGGACTGCAATCGACTTGTCTTCCAACCGTGAACAAAACATACAAAACGAAGGACAATATGAATAACAGATAATCCTTACCTTTCTGGATCCTTAGGAAACCTAAAAAATGACACGTCTGGGGTTTTCGTGGATGAATTAGTGCAGTTGATTGCACTGTAAAATGTGCCCTTCCCCATTGCTTTGGCGCTTCCTGGTTGACCATTGCTTCGTAGTGATTTGAGATCCTCCACCCCATATGCAATTCCTCCGTCGTTCAGTCAGGCATACAGAAGGTCTACAGTCATGATGTGCATCAACAAATGGAATTCTCTTCCAGTCTCTGTTAAGGAAAGCAACTCTTTTACGAGTATAAAAAATAATTTTAGAACTGTTTTTCATAATTTTGATAACTCAACACCCTTGACTCAATTCTCCCTTACCCGCGATAACGAAATAGCATTGTACAGATCAAGATGTGGCCTTTTCCTTAACTCTGATAAGTTCAGGCACAACTTCAGTAATGCCTCTCCAAACTGTAAATGTGGTGACCATCAATCTTATCCTCATATTTTCTTCAAATGTCCCCTCATCGAATCCCTGAGAGACTCACTCTTTCGTGCATTCAATGATAACCAATCAATTGTTAACGTTGTTAGAGTTACATTATTACTGAATGGTAGTCCTAACCTTGACTTCTTTCTCAACGAATTCCTCCTAAGCAACGTTAGCAAATTTTTATGTACAGCTTATCAATATTGTTGCATCTGATTTCCCTACATGAATTTGTACATATTTTGTTTTTATATATCTGTAATAGCATATCTAAGTATTGGAATACTTATTTTAGATACTACTTAATTGTATATACCTCTATGTATATAAGTTTCATTTTTGAATTGTTTACAACCCAGATATAATGCTTCGCCGTTTCTGGGTTTGTTATTATTTCTTTGTATGTTCTTTGTATCCTTCAATAAATATATATCACTCTTAAAAAAAAAACATTGCTTGTTCACCACTTGGCAGCGCTAGTAGTAGCGGTAACAGGGAGCTCACAAGTGAACTCTCCTATACTAATACTCCTTGCTTAATCTCAAGATCGGCACTTTTCACCCTAACACCACTTCCCTGCCGATGCAGGACTAAAACCAACAATAGATTCTGAAAGCAAATTTCCTACAGATTCCAAAAATGTGGTCCAAAAGTACTGTCAACCAAGTAGTTTTTTTTTTGCAAATAAGGCTTGATTGAGGGCTACCTGAAATCGCGGCCAATTTCTCAGTCGCTACCCAGCAATGCACAATTCCAACTGGGGGCCGCCATCTTGAAGAAGAGTGCAGCAACAGCCGAGAAAGTGGCCTTTTTTATTCTCAGCATGTTTACAAATACAAACAAACCAGATTTGCTGAGTTTACATGCAATTTTTACCTACGTAATGCCCCCAAACTTGGCCTACCCCAAAATTTTAATATTTTGGAGTGTAAACTGGCCGCGGCCGCAGCCCAACTATTCAGTGCCATTCACGTACACACCATTAGAACTTCCTGACGAGAAAGATTTGTAGATGCAAGTTCTGATCCTTTGGTGAACATGCTAGATGTGCTGAACGTGATTATTGGAAAGTGACATCCCATTAAAGGAGATATGAATGTCAAATTGTCTCCTAAAACTTTGGTTGGGACTCTGCACAACCAAAATAAGGGTGCATTCGATTGGTAAGTTGACACAGCATTGGAACGATGTCGATGTGGGATTGGGCACTGCCATTGGGGCGATAGTACATTCCCATAAGAAGCTACTCATCTCAAAATACAGGGAATAACATTGAATGAATCATGCATATTAACTGTATTATAATTAATACACACTGCAACTCTGGATACAATAATTCAACATAACTTGAACATATCTATGAAAATCTGTAGCTGTTCTTTCGAGCATCTCTCACCAGATGCCATTTTGAGGAAGTTGCGCCTGTTGATGAACAAAAAAGTCCAAGGGACCCAAATCATACAAGTTCCACCTGATTTGCAAGTGTCGTTGGCCAGGTCACGTCACACTGGTTAATGGGCAATTGCCTACTACAGTCAAGTGACCTAATTATCGGACGTTTTTGGCTTTTCTTTTGCATTATATTTAATTGAAAATACTACGGATTGTTGTAAATTCTTTGCTGAAATAAAGACCTACCTTTACGGAATTGTTCTGTTACTATATCTTGTCACTGAAAGCCACATTTATTTTCCGACTGATCTTTAAAAAACACAACAAGCAAACCTTCGGAGAACCTAAATATCGGACACCATATTTCCCCATACGCCACACCGCGAAAAACTGACTAACCACGTAATGGCCGCAGGCACCTTGTAGCCAAATTTGAACTCGAGTGTTTTGACATATATGCTGCTAGAACACAGGTCCATTCGCAACAAGATTATCCATAAAATGAAATCTTGATGATGGCGCCAAGTCGTTTCGATGAATTAGTGCAGACGACTAAAGCACGTGCAAACTCACTGCATTTTGTAGTGTAACTTTGGCTTCTTGATATGACACCTGCACGTGCGCGGTAGGGGCTCGACTTAAGTTTAAAAGCAAATGAAAAAAATGGAACAGTGACATATTGTCATTTCAATGAGATGGTTTCATTGTGGAAAAAGATTTTTACTTTCAACTTTTATAACCGATTTTTGCGATCGTTCATTTTAGGCCGACTTGGGGGTCTAAATTTCAACCTTTCTCGGTGAAATCAAAACGAGGCAACGCTGTAAAAAGCGAGACGGTGCCGGACATTGAATGCATTACAACGGAACAAAAATTGGTGTTATTTAATTCACTGATTATGCTTCAAGTAAGATTCTATGAAATGTCCGATATTTAGGTTCCATCCGATAATTAGGTACACTATGTGTAGTATTAGGTGACCAAATAAAGTAACAAATTTACAAATATTAGTGTTCAAGATAAAAACTGTTTCAGTCTATGTTTCACCTGTTCCGTGATAAAATGTAACTCGTTTCTTTGTATTTTACAGGGGCTGGCAGGGCCTACTTGCTTACGGTTGTCAAAGTCTTGTTGCAGTCTTAGATCCCAAAAGTTTACAGGTAAATGGTTACTTTTCAGTAAAAACTTACTTTTGGGGAGTCTTACATCATTCTTATGGAACTTTGTTCCTATAGCTGTCATAACATTACATTTGTTTGAAATTTTTCAATGAACAGTTCGTTCTAAAAGAAGATTGACTTCTTGTGACAAAGTTATGTCAAACCTCTAGGAATCTAGTTACTCAACAGTGCATGCTTTGTGTTACCACAAGAAAATGATGGAAGAGTTCCAAGTGGAAATTTGTTTCTGGCATTTAAATGCTATACTAGGGTGTCCTGTGTTAGGAATTTGTTCTTTCTTTTGGGTTTCCGTGGTGCTTCAGTCAAGCAACTTTTGTTGATGTATAACAAGCGCTTAGAGTTCGAAGATCACTAGCAGTTTTACCCCTAGACCATTGTGGAGACAACGATGCCGCCTTCTCATTTTTGCAAAGAACTACGTAAGTTCCATCTAATGGCCACTTTATTGTAACACTAAACACCCTTAGAAGCATACCGTCTGCGGTGCAATTGTGGGTGCATATCACCGCTCTTCATTGCTCTTGTTAAATTTGATAAGCATAAAGAGACTTGTTCAATTATTGTCTGGCTGTTTAGGATTGAATAAGCACCTTGTCTTCTATGTGTCAATGAACTTAAAACCCAGGAGACCCAGGAGTTTTACATATTCCGCTGCAAGAGGCTAAATGACTGTGAAACTTTGGTACCAGTATTGTTATATCCTAAACTTATTGGTAAATCTCATTTACCTTATTCAGCATTTTACTACCGCGCAGCCCTTACCAGCATGCATGATAAGTGTTATGTCTACTGGTACTTTTCTTGCTGGAATAGGTATGTATGAAGTCCAGAGGTTTGCCTCCTGGGCGGTTAATCAAAGTTCGGTGCTTATTCAAGACCAGGTGCTAACTATCCATTGAACTTTCAACTTCCGGCACTAGTTCGAGTCAGGCACTTATTCAGTTGCTGGTGCTCAATACACTATGTTTATACATCTACTGGTTTATCATGTGACTACTCTTTATGAACACTTTCCAGGTTGTTCAAGTGTTAGACAGACACAACAACTATGTTGTCAAGGTGGGTAGTCTTACTTTCTTTTTTCAATTCAACGAAAAAAAAAATCAATTTTAATTTTTGTTCATGTAATATCCTAGTAACATCAACCCATAAAATACAAGGCAGCCTTTCAACTGACTGGAGAGCCATGCTCTGCTAAAGACATTAATTAATTTAGACTCTTCAATGCTGTAAAATTTGTCACAACTTGTTGGTTACTAACATGAGAAGTGGTTTTTGAACTTTCAAAGTACTTAGACTTTGCTATTGTTCAAGACCCAGTGAATATAATGACAAGTTAGTAGAGTGTGGTCTCGAACAATACCAAAATTTCACAACTTTCCAAGCCCACAAACCTATTTTGTCGAACTAAGGAACATTTTGGATGAATTTCGTGTTGGTGTGTGCTCTAAATCAAATTAAAGTTCTTTATTTTGTGACGGAAGTCAGCTTTATAGCTCCACAATGTATAGAAATATGTCCAGACAATTTCTCGGCATATGTTCCTGTAAGAACAGTCAAGATAATTTTACAAATTAAAGGGACTATGGCCAAATATTCTGGTGTTGCTTGACATGAGTCTTGACAATTTACTGCACCTTTTTAACGTGATGTAACTTGTGCCTGATCCACTTGTGCTAGAGTAATTTCTCCTGTGGACAGGGGTAGTGTCACAATGTTACATAACTGTTTAGCTATGTGCTTGGTCTACTTACAGTTAAATCTCACAAATTTCATATAAAAATAATCGCCAAAATTGCCTGTTTACATTTTCAAGGTCCTCTAGCATTGTTGTGAATGCCCACAATTTTTCAAATCATTTTTGGTGGTAGAGATGGTACAGAACTGGTAAATCATTAATTTGATGCTACATATGATTCATGAAAGAATGAGAAAATAAAATTTTCAGTTGTCTGCCATATTGGGTCCTAAATTTGTGACATTTTACCCCACGGTTTTTCTTTCTTCTTAACACTTCTGGCTTTGACAGTGATAGTACTTGTTGGCTTGTTGTGTGAATACGCAGCTGATCTGGAGCAATGTGCTCCTGGGGGACATTTGTTCTGGGATTACTGACCGTGTAGACACAGCGAAAGTCAGTTATGATAGTGGTGTACCTGTCATACTTTATAGATTATGCATATGCATCTGTTCTTACCACGTAAGATAATATAAAATGCTAAAATTTTGTAATGTGCTATAGAGACGTGTATTGGTTTCTAGCATACATGTAGTCATGTCACTGGCTTCTTTACATGATTCTTTTTATGGAAAAAATTAACACGGTCCAACTACCCAGATGCTGCATGTATTAACAACTCAGGGTTGTGTTTGTTGTAATCCAATTTGTGCTCTGTCATATTCTTTTATGTCAGTTGATCATCCTCACTCACTAGTCTTTCCATGTTCAGGTGAAGTGGTCCAAAGAGAACTACCATCATGACTTGAGCACCCCTTACACGTTACGACTTGCCTCTGCTGACCATTATGGCCAGATAGTTATCTGGGACGTCACTCATGGATTGGTCAGGTCAGACTTCTCTGATGGATCCAAGCCCATTCAAGGTACCATGTCACTCTGCGTTGAACACAATTTGTTTGAAAATTTAGAAATTATTGTAAAAATGGTCATCATTCATATTTCAATAATTCAATTTCATCCTGTTTTCAGATTATCAAATTTTTTGTTGTCAGATGATTTCAGTTATTACTGAATGAAATGACAATGTTTTGATGTGTGAATCGTTATGTCCTTTAATGGAGAGTCATCTTGTCGTTTAGGCTGAGAATACTATTGTATGCTATGTGACAGTCAATGTATTGAAAAATCTCTTTTTATGCAGTGCGAGGCTGGATCGGATTCAAGGACTATTTGTTTTGATGGGCATGTCTGGAGTCACCTTAGTTCAGACTTTCATAAGAGATCTACATCTGTGGACGTTGAAGTTCCTACATGTAGCTTTCAAAAAAGAGTGACATTGAGCAACATGTCACAAACTGGTTGCTTTCTTATTTTGAGCTTGTGGCCTAGAATGGTGTATAAACTATTTGAATAAATATCTGAATTTCGATGGTTAATGAACTGTTTCATGAAGACTTCTTACTGGTTCAATTCGTTTACTTTTCAAAGTTTATTTGTACCAATTCTTGAATGTGCGTTTTCTCCTATACAGATATGGAGTGGCTGTCTACCGATGGGTCACATGATCTTCTGGCTGTCATTCATCCCTCCTACTCTCTTGTTCTGTGGAACGCAGAGACGGGACAAAAGTTGTGGAAGAAGACATACACAGATGTCATCATTAATATGGCCTTTGACCCCTTTGATAACCAGAATGTAACGTGTATGTTCAATATTGGCAGTTAGTCACTTTTGACTAAAGAAACGTACTGCCGTCTTATGTTTGAGGAAACTGTCCGATATTTCCCCATATGTCACAAAATACCATGTGTGTGCATGTACATAAAGTGTGCACCTCACTTGAATTTGATATAACCTGACCTTATGCCTCCAGGAGGCGCTAAGAGCGGTGTATGCAACATAACTGGTAGTCATTCGTTTAATAAAAGTCATGTCAATGTTTTGGTGGTTTAGAGAAATTGTCTCATTTTGAAATTCCAGGAATAGTGATACGATCAAAATATGTGATTGAAATATGTTCTGCTTTCCTCAAGAAATGAATGTGACATTCAACTGACAAGTCTATTACTTCAACGGTATCACTGTTTTTATCATTGATTTTGGCAAAAAACAGTCTATCAAACAAAATTTCATTCTTCTGTCATGACCGGCACTGCCTGGTCATTTCAGCTTCTCAGGTGTTGAGTTCTAATTGCACATAGCTGCTATCATGGGCAATTCCTTTTCGCTTTTATGTTCCTGATGGGAATTCAATGTCATTTTGTCTGATTATTTTCTTGTGTCAAAACACACAAGCCATGATATGATTTGTTACTTGAACTGTCTGTTATTTCCTGTCACTGTAAGTACCTTTTTCGAGAAAAAATATGTATTTTTTAAAATCACTAAAACACATTTTTTTGGACAAAGCATTTGTTCAATACAAACTAATTTATGAACTGAGGTATCTCTGTTCTAAAGATACTTATGATATGAACTGAGGTACCTCGGTTCAGAAGATACTTATGATATGAACTGAGGTATCTCTGTTCACAAGATACTTATGATATGAACTGAGGTATCTCTGTTCACAACATACTTATGATATGAGCTGAGGTATCTCTGTTCACAAGATACTTATTTCTTATGTTTCCAGTTTTAGGACAAGACTTCATTCTCTTTGTGGATGACTTCTCAGTTGCCAAGGTTCCATCTGGTAATGGCAAGAAGTTCTACATATCAAGTCCAGGTAGATATTATTTTTATTGAAATATAATATTTAAAATACAGTCGTGGGATATCAGTTTTGGACATTGGTTTTTGGGTGCTACTGGCAATTCAAAGATATTGTACAAAGATCCTAAACAAACATGCATATGGACATGAGAGGAGATATAAACATCTTGTAAGTGAAATAAATAATACAGATATTACAAACATGTATTTGTTATCCAATCTTCATGACTAGTATATTATGAACTCATAAGATTAAGACACAAAATATTATTTGGTCAGTTGATTTTGAATACTAGATAATGTGGCTCAAGAAAAGTCATGCAGTATTCACTTGTTTGAAAAAAAAATAAGAACCCAAAAATATCAGTGAGTGTAACTTTGTCTGCAACCCCAGTAGGCATTGAAAGCAGTCTATTGGGGACAATCTCGAGGTACAACAAAAGCTATGTGCGCACATGTTTCCTGGAGTTGATGACACTATCGCGCTCTCACCTTGCTTGTTGTCTTGTTTGTAGCTATGTCCAATACAAGCTCTGCTGGTGATCTTAAGACTCCAGAGAACATGTCCAAAAACAAGCTAGCCAGGAGGATGGGCCTCAGTCGACTGCTACAGCTAGATGGTGATCAGACTAAACACAGGTGGGCCACGTTTGGATGAACTACATCGATACTCTTCTTGGTAATATTAAATAAAGATCCTTTTTGGAACCTGTGTACATCCATTTCGCCCATTTCTCTCGGACTTGGTTCACCACCAGGTGCGCCCTCTCTCGCTGTCGAAACAAGATGGGGTATTCCCTAATATCAAGGGGAATCCTGTAGCAGGTCTGAGTACACCGCTGGGAGATCAAGTCCAGGATATCTGTTCAGACTACGCTTCTACTTAATATATGGATTTTTGATTCCAAAGATGATCTTTATTTAATGTTGTCATCATTTAAGTGGAAACCAGGAATATTCATAATCTTACTACTCTTCTTTCTTACTTGACCAAATATTAAGGTCCGTTTCTTCAAGTACAGGGTATCCCAAAATGTACTCCCACTTCATTACGGCAAGACTTCAAATTCAGTGCCTACTGTATGGTTACACCTTGTTGTGAAAGTAGGCTAGTGAGCAGTCTTGTGCTCTGTATGCCTGGGATTGGCAAACAAACAACTCAGTTTTTGAGAACGCAAAGTTAATTCTGAATGCTACTTTAAACACAAAACCATCACAGAAGAGTCAAGGCAGTCATAAACAATGCACTTATTTTAGATGAAAAGTGATTCCTTTTTGATCCTCTCTTCATGAATTTAAACCAGTAATCTGGTTCTGGTCAATTGTCATTTGAAGTGTATATACATTTTGGGACACCCTGTATTTGTACTTTTTCACTGTCTGTCACAGTTTCCAGTTGAATTATTCATTAGCAGAATAGGTCTGTCCCCATGACGGCGACATCCCGTTGCTCCCAACTTGTTCGATTGTATAGTGCAATAACAAGTTGGAAAGTTTACCCCTCGTAGCCAATTAACTCCATTCTGGCGTTGATGGTTGGAGGGCCTGCGCTCTTTTGTTCTAATCTCCGATCAGATCGTATCTAGCCTGACTGGGGTGGGCTGATAAAAATGTAAATTAAGTTAAACCAGATATTATCGCACGTTCAGCACCCCTCACGTCTGGAAAAGTTACTGATCGACAGGACGCTGTAATGCCAGATTACACTGCAACACTTGAATCTCGCTATATTTAC
This sequence comes from Phoronis australis, assembly GCA_002633005.1. NCBI lineage: Eukaryota > Metazoa > Phoronida > Phoronidae > Phoronis > Phoronis australis. Next base: position 174,355 of record NMRA01000263.1, read on the forward strand.
CCACAATGCTGTATATATCTACAGGCACATTTGCTGCCTCGTATTTGTGACATTAGAGTTTCAAGTGTTTTTGTTATTACCAACTACCAACCCATGTTAGCCTTAGGTAAGTTAGACAAAACTACCAACCCATGTTAGCCTTAGGTAAGTTAGACAAAACTACCAACCCATGTTAGCCTTAGGTAAGTTAGACAAAACTACCAACCCATGTTAGCCTTAGGTAAGTTAGACAAAACTACCAACCCATGTTAGCCTTAGGTAAGTTAGACAANTCGGTTTGATTTCTCTATTTGTCCTTCCAATGCTAATAAAGTATTACTCCGACGTGAGAAAGTTTGATAAACTGGACAAATAACCGCGGATGCGTGATGTGAAATTCTTCGAGACACGAAAATGTGCATGATTTCCAAAACGAGGTTTCATGCTTTTTTATCTCTGTGACAAAGGAGAGTTCTCTCACTGTGTAATCCGGGATGGCCCTGTTGCTTAAATCCATTAGAAATTCATCATTAGTTTTGAAGTTCTGTTAATGTGTTCACAAACGAGTGTTTTGGGGAACAAAACTTTGTTTATCCCATCTCAGATATAACACAAGTTTTGATGTTTGGTTTAGTGACTCTGACTGTTTAGTTACATGACTTAATGTTTACAAAATATTCAAAACATTGGTTATGTGACTGTCTAAACATTGGTTTTGTCTTTCTGTTAAAGTTACTTACTGGCAACTGTCACAGTTTTTAATACAGTGGTGGGCTATGCCTTGTCAATTGAAGTACAAATTGAAAGTAGATATTGTCATGGCCTATAAAGATATATATCAATTTAGAGCTAGATTCTTGTTTTCTTAAAGTCTGCAAAATTGTTCATTTCACTACGTTTTTGAAGCTTATTACTATACTCTAAGCTTGCTTTTCTAGAGGCCAACCTGAGGAAGAAGCCATCACTCTTAATGAGTGTATTCAACTGGCGTATCACCGCATGCATCGAAACCACATCATCCTGGTGTACTCTCGGGAGATTCTGGTGCTTGACTTGGACATTAACCAGACAGTAGCGACCATCACACTAGAGAGGGCATCCTCACCTCTCATTCAGGTTTAAATCAATCACTATATTGCACGTATCTGAAATGGTGTTCACTTTATGGCAAAATGAATACCACCCTTGACCGTAGTCTCCACAAATGCATTTTCAATGACTATGGCATTTACCTCGGTGAACACTTTCAGGAATTTCAGAACATGAGTTCAGCAGAAACTAGGTTCCCATGCATTGCTGACTACACCCTTCACAGCATGATTGGAGATACTGTCATACCTTTCATTGGTTTGCTCAATGCCATACAGTACAGTCACTGATTTATTAGACTTTCTCTGGTCTCTCTCCGGTGTGGCTAGGTGTGACCGTAACCAGAGACAGACCGGAGAGTGAGGCGTGAGTCGACCGTGACGACTAGCATGAGCGCAAGCGTGACTGCCCGGAGCTTAACGTGAGTTGGGCGTGAACGAAGCGCAAGGGGACCGTGAGCCAGGCTTTAGTCAGGCGTGAGCCATGCGTGAGTTTCCGTGCCTTCTTTACAGTCAGGACAATTTTATTTGCTATTCTCACTCGTTACCGCAAATAGAACAAAGTGCTGTGTCGCATTTTAAGAAACGTTTCTCACTGCTAGAATCATCTAGTAAACAACTGTAAGAACTTCGACAACATTGGCAAAAAAATTCCCTACAGTGCTTGCAGTATATATGGTACTGGTCAGCTATCTCAAGGCAACTATTCTATATAACCATTACCCAATATAGTTTACTATATGGTTCATTAAAGCGTGTGGATGCACTACTTACTGAACTGGAGGCCAAAGCATCAAGACGCGGTAAGTGAGTAATACTGTATATGTTGCAGAAATATATCATGAATATGTAACAAAAGTTACTGACACAGTTAATTATTCTCCTGTAGGGGTTATCAGTTCATTCACGTCTCCAAATCACTGTATAGGTCTTGCCATTGACTTTCATCTTTACTGAACCATCTGTGGACTAGGCAGCTTGAATCTTTCCATTTTGTTTCAGCTGTCGACATTGAAAGAGTAGTTTGCTTTGCTTTTTTGTGGTATTTGTTGACTAAAGTGCTGCAGCCTATTTCTTTTATTAGAAAATTCTTGACGCGTGTTGTAGGTAGTAAATTTAACAACAATTCTGTCTCCAAGTCGATGAGTGCGGTAAAGATCTTTTTCCGTGATGACGTTATTTAGGTTAAGTTTGTTAACAATGTCCATTACATGCTTATCTGTATTGTCGTTCTCCGTTTTCTCGACGCCAGTAACCAGTCAACAATTCCGACGGGAATACTGTTCTAGAATTCATCTAATTTCATCATTAGGCTATGATTTTTTTCATTTGGTTAGATTTCTCACGAAGCTGTGACACTTCGAAGTTTAGCTCGTCAATTTCCTAGATTTTTTAGACATTACTTCTTAATTTTTTCTTGGATTTTGTTCAAAAATTCTTCCAAAGTTTTTGAAAGTAGTACGCCCAGAATCATTTGTTGTAACTTGTCTCTGAAGGCGTCTGATTCCAACGTAACAAATAGAGCTGCTTCTTCTTCTTTAGTCAGCATTGTGTGTCAATTTGCAGTATCCGTGTTTGTAAGAATAAGACCAAACTATGATATTTCCCGCCATTGTTGTACAAGACTGGTAAAACGTGGTGTACTGCACAAGTTAAAAAAACATTTCCTCAACATGTTCTTTTGATTTATAAATCTGGCATTTTACCACATTTTACTCATGCTGTAACACGCTGGTGTTTCCACAACTGCCATAGGCTACAAGTTTTACAAAAATGTGCTGTTCAAAGTATACCTCATCATACTTGCTCTCTCAAACTGACCTGTTATTTTGGTCTCTGAATCATCTTTCCTTAAATGACATTTTTCAATTTTCCTGTTTAAAATTTCTTTCCCCATATTTCTCAGATTTTCATAATGATATCAATCTTGATTCATCCAAACGATAAAAATGTCTTCTTCCAAACCTCATTAATTGTTAGTTAATAATATATTATTCCACAAACCATTATTGAAAAGATATTTTACTCACTCCATTCACACCTTCTCCTCAGCCACAAAAATTCACCTGTTACAAAACTATCAAGAAAAGTGCTCAATATCAAACTGCAGAATCTATGAATCTCATCATCACTAAACTTTAAAGATTTTAAAAGTATTAGAGACGTGTCTTTCCTATCACCCCTGATTCTTGTTTTCCTGCACTGTGTAATTAAGTTCAATCATATAGTTTTGTCTGCCTAGCCATTTTATTCTTTATTTTTAGTTTCTTTTAATTTACTTTGTTATGTGGTTTTTCTTATAGTATAATATAATGCATAACGTATTCATTCTCTTTGTTTCCTTTTTGAGCCAACCATATTAAAGTTTAGGTTATACAATTCTTAATTATGTACCTTATTTTAGTTTCTCCCATTACTACACCGGTAGTTTATATTGTAATCCCTTTACATTTGTCCCTGTACATGTTCACATTTTACATTGATAAATAATCATTTTGTTGATACTCAACACAGGTTAATATAAAAGTAAATAAATTTTTAACACGGATACTTAGTTCATTTTTGACTAACTACATGTTTAGGTATAGGTGGCTTTTATCTTAGCAGCTCCTTGCCTTGTTTTGATATTTCTAAAGTAGTCAATCACTATTATACGCATAGTCTTAGTAAAACCTTAGTTTAGTTGCTAAATAAACTATCTGTCTATCTGTCTACCTATCTATCTATCTATCTATCTACCTATCTATCTTTACTCTCTAGTGCCTTGAGGGTGACACCCCGGGTATATGAGAGAATTTTGACTTTCAAAGTCCAAATTCAAGTTTGCCATTTTCACTGAAATGGCAACCGCGTGTCCGCGTTCCTATAAAACGATACCAAAAACTATAAATGAAAATAGACCAACTGCCAGAAAAATACAACTTCAAAAGTGACAATCAAATCACGTCTAACTGGTACACATTCTGTACTTCTTTCTGTGCGGGTGTTTCAGTCTGTATGATTCGGCCATTCGGAAAATAAAACCAAGTCAAGGTTTTAGGGATAATAATACAATATTTGGTTTCATTTCATTTCATTTTGATTGATTTGATAATTGATGTTCACTTCTTTTAGGGGTAGTTGTATAATAAAGCTACATTATCACAATTTAAAAGATTTTAAATTTTTTGAAAAATTGCACATTCAGTTGTACCCACTATAATTCCAAATCAAATATTTGTTATCAAGTGTATCCTTTGATTGCTCTGCCTTTTGTCATCCACCAGCGTGTCAATTTGTAATGCTATTATTATAATGGGTATCTTGTCGCCTATCTTAATTACTTATCATTATTGGTTCTCTGTTTAATGTAAGCTTTATTAAACCTCGCGCTTGCATATTTTCTATGATTATTTAGCACTCTTAGCACTGTATCAAAATTATTATTCACGGAGATGATTAAACTGTCAGATATTTTAGGTGAAATTACTTCTGAATCTTGCTGCGTATTTACTAAATCCCTAACTGGTCTTGTATTTGGTAAACTACGGTGTAAATTGTATGCGAACTTTTCTCTTGGTCGGGTTTTTGAACTGTAATTCACCCTCAGGATTCACCACCAGTAATTTGTCTACAGAATAGAATCGTGTAAACTTTGATACGTATTTGGCAATGACAGCGACGATTCCATTTGATTTCACTTTCGATCAGGTAACCTTCAGTAACAGAATTTTGAACAAAATAATTAACAACTGAACCTGCGATTGGCCTGCTCGACCAAGTATGCGTTTATATGGCTTTTCAAGAAGCAACATCAACATCTTGAAGGAATCAGTTGTCAATGTATACAATGAGAGGCTGAAGTCAGTGACACCTGTTGTGTGGCATGCAGCAATAGCCCCATTGTACAAGTTATTTCTGTTGACACATGAAGACAGTTCCTGGATCCCTTTCATAAAAGCAAAGATTTTATAGTTACCAGTATCTTTGATAAAAGTGACTAAAAGACAGAATCTCAGTCTTACGCTCTCATTTCATGATTGCTGATATAAAGTTTAAGTCAAGTAATTATTAGCTCATCACTGTCGAAAACTAATGTACAAAAAATTCTCAGTAAGTAGCAGTGACGTGTATTTTCTCATATAATTTTGCTCAGGTGAGTTTGAACTATTTTTCGGTACCTGGAGCGAAAGGCCAAATTCCTTTCTCAAATCTTAAGTCACTTCATGAAACATAACGCCATTTTGCTTTTGAAATAAACATATAAAAATGTTGACACACGTGTGCATGAGGGAAGAATTCAATTGTCTTCACAATAAGCCAGAGCGTATCGAATGAATTCTTCGCCCATTAATCCCAAATTCGGGCATAATGGGGAGAAAGTGAACTCGACCATTCGATGATTCAGACAGGTAGACTACGTGGGCCTGAAATACTATGGGCATATTTTTATTAGCCCGGCGCACCATCTTGGTATGTTATCACAGCTACCAAAGGCGTGAGACAAACGTGAGGGAAGCACGAGAAAAGCATGAGAAAGGCGTTAACCAAACCGGAGGCAAGCGTGAGAGCTACCCGGAGAATAGGCGTGAGACGACCGTGACTGATTTCTCTCACGCCTGCGTTTCGGTGACACTCCGGTCTGGCCAGGCATGAGGTAGACCAGAGGAAGTCTAATAATTCAGTGGCTGTACTGTATGTTAATAGTAAAAGTTTTGTTCTGAGCCCTGGGCAATAGCAGTTTTGTTATCAGTCCTGGGTAAATTCAGGTAAATGTAGTAGACAACAGTTTAAATTAATTTTGCTTCGTGCTATAATCAGGAAAGGTACAGTAGTTTTCAGAATGAACTTGACAACATCGAAATTCGGCAAAAGTTTCGCTGCTCAAAATTGTGACTAAATTTCCATTTGTTTTTTGACAGGAATCCATTTCAGTTCTGGCGAGGTCTAGACAACATTTCCACAGGTGTTGCCCCACACGCATCGAAATGGTGGCTAGGCACATTCATGTCATATCATATTCATCAAAAGTTTGACAAGAACACTATCTTGTTGCACCAAAATTTCAACTGAAGTATCATTAAGAAGAAGTTTATCCAAGTTTTAATAACAAAATCTGGCCGAGTTCTGTCAAAATTTATTTTAAAACTGCTGCACCATGAGTTTGTTTTTGAGGGTTCGTCTTAAAATATGGGTTTGCTCAGCTATTGAGTGAATGTATGATGTAGTTGTTTAATTGCCAAATTGCCAAAGTAAGCTAACTCAATACAAACTTCATTTTTGATTGTTAACATCATTACGGTAAAAAGTAATCAATTGAATTATTCAATCCAATGGTGAGGTTGCGGGAATATGTAAACACAGCAATAGCCGCCCACCTTTGTCCACTTATGTTGGTTGTGCATGCGAAAACATTGAGATGGTTTTACTATTTACCTGGAGCACTTGTAATGCAGATCAATGATATATGGAGAACCAACTAGTAAAAGTGCCTGTCGGTGATAATAGTGAACTTTTAAATGCCGTCAAATTGCATTTACCATCCCTTAGCTTTATCTTATCATCATTTGTGCTTACTGAAGCTTCTGATTGTGTTGTTGATCATAAATGTTATGTGAGAGTGACTACTACATCTACATTGTCTGTTTGAAGCAATCAAACATTTGTATGAATTTAACATAATCTAAGAGTGGGCTCAAAATCTTGGTGTTATGGATATACCACAATGTGCAACAGTCGTTCCCCTCCCCAGGTCCCATGTTGATAGCATGGCTGTACATGGCAACAATGTCAGTGAAATCTCACAAACTCATAGTAGGTAATCTGTTGCCAGTGCTGGCATATGTATATTGGCTCTGAGCTTGTATGACTTCTCAATAGTGACTACTGCCTAACTGTGTTTGTTGGAACGCTCCATTGCTGATGATGGTGTTCAGGGCTATGCCTGTCACACACTGGGGCCACTTAATGGTGCTCTAACGAAGAAGTCGTAAGGACTTCTGTCCCTGTCACCTGCAGCACAAGACAAAAGTAATCAGACAAATTATGGTTTCCCTGTCATGACTGCAAATTCTGTTAACAAAAAATTGCTGGTTATAAATCCAAAATTCTAATTACAGAATGGCTTAATCACCAGACTAACCTTTTTGTTAATTAACCTTCGTTCTCAGTCGTGAGAAAATAGTATTCTGACGATGAATTCGGCTTCTGCCCAGCTGCTATGACAGGGAATTCTAGCTAATTTTCTCTAAATATTTTTGGCTTGCACAGTATGCAGTTGGGATGGAAACAGTGTTCACACAATGTTGCATGAAGATGGCCATCAATGTTTGTCTGTTTACTTCAGATGATCCCTTGCCAACTACGTGATGCCATGTTCTTACTGCATGAAAATGGTAGCATCACCATGAGAGTACGTCGTCGAGGGATGGCTAGTGGCTTGAATGGGGCTGACCAAGGGTTTGGCAGTCAAGGTAATGAGGGATGGCTAGTGGCTTGAATAGGGCTGACCAAGGGTTTGGCAGTCAAGGTAATGAGGGATGGCTAGTGGCTTGAATAGGGCTGACCAAGGGTTTGGCAGTCAAGGTAGCGTAAAAGCATAATTTTCAAAGACAAATCATTTGAAAGTGAACTCTTTTCTTTCACCTATATATTATTGATTGTCTATCTGACTCCAATCACTGTGTGAAGTGTTGTATAAGTGTTACTTAAAGTTCTATAATAGGACCTTAATATTTACAAGTCTGCACACTTAGCCAAATATCTGCTTGGCATTTCATGTTCAACAAATGCTTTCACAATTCTTTTTTGATAGACGAGCTGTCTTCGGTCGCTTCTTACGACATGATGTATGACACCAGGTGTCAGTCAGATGCAGTGCGTATCACTAAACACAGCCGCGTGTTCGGTATGGTGGCTAACCCGGTGAGTGAGACATCTGTGGCTCTCATTGTCAGCGACAGCCGTGTGCTTGTCTGGGAACTCAAGACCATTGACTATCAGGTATATAGCACCTTTGCTTGTATTGTGTTACTGAAACATTGACTATGAGGTATATAGCACCTTTGCTGGTACTGTGTTACTGAACCATTGACTATCAGGTATACAAAACCATTGCTGGTGTCTTATTTCCCTATTGTAAAAGTACTCTCTTATGACTTTGCAACTTGGCACAGCTAAAAGTTTCCAATCTGTAGTTTTGTCTTTTCTCCATAAATTATTCATAATTTTGTATAAAAGGGATTTGGTATGAAAATGGATTAGTTGGCAACAAAAGGAATTACTTGGTAACAAAAGGAATTATTTGGTAAAACAAAAAGGATTATTTCAGTGGGATTTTATGATTCAGTAGCAAAAGGGGCTATTACACTTTGAGTAAGTGACTTCTTGTTCACTCCAACACTTTCAGCAGAAGTTAAGTAATGTGGTGTCTTGGATTGATTTTGTTTATTTATTGATTAATGTAATATTTACAATGAGGTAGCCCCATCAGTTCACACTGCTTTCCATGGGGGGCCCTCAGTAAAAACAAACAGACAGTAAGACAAAAACAGAATTACAAAATGAAAGACAAATTTTAGTAATAAGCAAAGAATAAGAAATTAACACGGAAAGACTGATGAAGCAAAATAAAAAATAAAATATAATAAATAGAAGATAAAGAAATTAAGACAAGAAAATTATTAACTAAAATATAAATATGAATATAAAAAACAGACAATGGATAATTAATAAAAGTAAGACATCATAAAAATAACAAATGTATAAAAATGCAAGTCTTACACACTACATGAAGTTAAATCTGACTATTTCTTATAATTCTTTTAAAGGTTAGAAAGGATGATGTAGATTTGGCATCTGCAGGGAGAGAGTTCCATAAAAATGGCTCGCTGTAGGAAAATGATTTTTTCCCAGTCTCGCTTCTGTGTTTAGGAAGATTGAAATCAGATGATGATGAGGACCTAGTATTGTAGCGAAAACTTAGCACATAAGTAAGATGGGACAAGACCTTTAAAACATTTGTACATACAACAAGCAGATAGGAATTGATGTCTTGTTTAATACCAGTGAAAAGTTGTTGTCCAGTCTTGCTTTGTCATATGTTTTCTTTGTGGGTATAATGACGAAGGTTTATTAATGAAGTCAAAATAGAAAAATGTTGAATAATCCAATTTTAAAGGAATCTATTTTCAAGTTGCTTCACATTTCTTTCCGTTCATCTTGTTAGGACAACATGGCCGTCCTGTCGTCGTCACAGACTCTACAATCACCTCTATACACACCCGGCTTCACTACTACCAGTTCTGCAGACCAACCACAGTTTGACTTCAATGAGATGGCCAGTGACACACTACCTTTAACATGTCCCTTGCCATACCCAAAGCACACTCTCTCTGACCTTATTGAACATACTCAGCAATTTGTCCAAGAGAACAAACATGAAGGTTGTCGCCATGGTGTTCTGCTCAAGTTTCTGTTGACGGGAATGATCAATGGAGTTGCTCCCCCGCCGCTCGTCATCCGTATGTGCCCCCCATTGACCACAAAGAATTGGCAAAACTACCAACCCATGTTAGCCTTAGGTAAGTTAGACAAAACTACCAACCCATGTTAGCCTTAGGTAAGTTAGACAAAACTACCAACCCATGTTAGCCTTAGGTAAGTTAGACAAAACTACCAACCCATGTTAGCCTTAGGTAAGTTAGACAATGTGTGATGTATGGAATGTAATGAGTTATTAAACCAACCTTGACTTAATGTTACTTGTATGGCAAGGCAGCTGGCATTTCATATTCAGTTCAATGTACTTGAAATTTGCTCACATTAAGTTCGAGCTATTGTTTTTGGTTAAAATTGCAGTTTACATTTTATTGTCTTTAGAGAAGATACGTCATTTGAGTGAGATGTCTGTTTAGAGCAAGCTGATGAAGTTCTGTGTAACAAAATACATGTAACCTCTATAAGCATCGCAGGTCGCAGACTTCCTCAGTCTATAAATGGCGCAGACTTCCCTTCTCCAACTTCTTACAATATTGTTTGCCATGTTGATGGGTTACACATTTTGACCATTTGAAATTCATAATTTAGCTTCACTGACATAATGAGGGTTTACATTAAATTAGTCAACTGTGCATTATTTTGAATGTGTGTTGCTCCTCATCTGTTATTTCCAGTGTGTGTTTTAGCTTCCATAACTGTGATCATACACATGATAAAGTTTAAGTACTGAGGTGTGTTTGTGGGTTCATTTGACGTCTTCGTTATTTATTGATCTCATTTACAGGCACCTCAACTGGCTTGGTTCAAGTTTACAATTTGAGTAGTGGTCAACTGTGGCGTGAGTACAGTGTTCACTCATGTCAAGTGAGGTATGTTGAAGTATCATCCCTGGTTGGTAACACGCACATGATCACATCTATATTTGGGGTTCATTCACCTTATTGTGGGACAATGAACGTATCTTGTAGATAATATCCCACATTCTGTAGCTACTGGTGCCTGGGTTATGTCTCCTACTGTACTGTTGCCTGGTTATGTCCCCTGCTCTACTGTTGCCTGGGTTATGTCTCCTACTGTACTGTTGCCTGGTTATGTCCCCTGCTCTACTGTTGCCTGGGTTATGTCTCCTACTCTACTGTTGCCTGGGTTATGTCCCCTGCTCTACTATTGTCTGGGTTATATTCCCTGCTCTACTGTTTCCTGGGTTATGTCCCCTACTCTTCTGTTACATCCATAGCAGAATTTCAGTAATACATCAGTGTAACTGTGCTTTTTACCCAGAGTTGATACTTTCACTTCCAATAGTGGGCGCTTTCTTGATAATCTTGTACTTTTCTGTCCAATCTTGACTTTTAATGTAATATATGTTGGCACACTTACAGGGGTATTGAGTGGGTGAGTCTGCAGAGTTTCTTGTCATTTGGCTACCCCGCTAACAGCAGCAGTGGTCTGGTGAAGAATGAACTAGTGTTGGTCAACCTACAAACAGGTGAGTAGATTATAGTGAAATAGTGCTGTTCAATGTATAGACAGGTGAGTAGATTGTAGTGAACTAGTGTTGATCAATCTACAGACAGGTGAGTAGATTATGGTGAACTAGTGTTGGTCAATGTACAGACAGGTGCGTAGATTATAGTGAACTAGTGTTGATCAATCTACAGACAGGTGAGTAGATTATAGTGAAATAGTGTTGTTCAATGTACAGACAGGTGAGTAGATTGTAGTGAACTAGTGTTGATCAATCTACAGACAGGTGAGTAGATTATGGTGAACTAGTGTTGGTCAATGTACAGACAGGTGCGTGGATTATAGTGAACTAGTGTTGATCAATCTACAGACAGGTGAGTAGATTATTTTGAACTAGTGTTGGTCAATCTACAGACAGGTGAGTAGATTATAGTGAACTAGTGTTGGTCAATCTACAGACAGGTGAGTAGATTATAGTGAACTAGTGCTGATCAATCTACAGACAGGTGAGTAGCTTTAGTTAGAGAAAGGCTGTGTAACACAGTCCTGTTTTCGTTGAGTTATAAGGAACTAGTGTTGGTATGTCTACAGAGTGAGCAGGTTATAATTAGAGAAAGGCTGGCTGCATAGGTAACACAGGCCTGTTTCCATGGAGTTGTAATGAACTAGTGTTGGTGAATCTACAGATAGTTCGGCAGAGCAGTTCTATAGCCAAAATCGCATGCTCTCATTGAAAATACATGGCAACATCTTGCGTAATCTATTGGTCTACCAACCTCTAGCCGTATTAACGTTGAACTTGACACATCATTTGGTGAGTCATTTCTCTGTCTTCTAGCATTGTAGCATTCTTAGTATACGGCACACTCACGGTGGTCAATGATTTGCTCTTATTTAGATTTTTTTTTCCGGACAAAGTGGGATTTAAATTGGAGACCTTTCGATTGTGTTACCACTTCACCACTGGGTCTTAGAAATAGACCAATAGACTGAAGCTACTTGAGGAAGTTAGCATTGCGTGTAAACATTGTAGAAGTCAGTTCACTATAATAGCAGCATCATCTCAAAATACAATAATTGTATTTTGAGATGATGCTGCTGTGATTCTAAAGTTTACATATCCCTGATGATCATTGAATGGACTTAATAATGTCACGTGTTAGAGTTCTCATTTGTATTATTTTTGTAACATTTAGGTAAATGTACCAAGTATAGAGAACATAAAGATGAAGAGAGTCCAATAGAAATGATTCGAGTGTCTCATCTCAGGTAGTATAATCTTGGTGGATATGAAATTTAATTTGGATTAGTTTGATAAAAAGTGCCATCAGTCAACTGATATTTTTGTTAGTTGGAGCAAGAGATGAGAACTGTTGTACTAATTCAGGCTTGGTAATAGTTATCAAAATAATCTGAAGCATTTTGTGAAATTTGAATGGAGTCGTGGAGAAAATTACGAAGAAAATGGAACATAAGTTTCAAATCAATTTTGAATTTTAAATTTTGTTGGCAAAGTTGAAGAACCTGTGTCAGAGTAGATGAATGACCTACATAGAGGTAGAGAACAGTTTACGTAAAGGGCAAGGTTAATGGCGGGGATGTTGGAAAATTCTGTTGAAAATTTTTTGCTGATTGTCTATAGTAAGTTTCAGGACAGTTAGAAATTATTTTTCAAACAATGTGACAAAGCGCTGAATATCACTCACGTAGTGTGAACATTCTATTTTGGCAGCATAGTACCAAAGCGTTTGTTATCTCTGGAACCCGTGTGAACATTCTATAATTGTGCATGTATCCTTTGTTGTTTATAGACAGTACTTCGTCGTGACTTTCAAGGATAAGCCATTTGAATTGTGGGACCTGCGACAGCGTAGCTTGCTGCGTGAAATGCCACGCAACTTTCCCCACGTGACGGCTGTTGTAAGCATGCTCTTTATGAAGTTGCTGGAACCATTTGTAACACATGGTGTTCTCAGACTCAGTTAACTCTCTGTAACACATGGCGTTTTCAGACTCTGTTACCTCTCTGTAGCACATGATGTTCTTAGGCTCAGTTAACTGTGATATTGACCTATTATCACTTTATTCGCACAGAATTCAGCAGTTTTGTGTTGTTTTTTTTTTTTTAATTTGAAGTACAGTATTTTCTTTACAGCAATGTTATTGAGTGTCAGTTGTTCCAAGTTGTATAAAATAATAGTTCAGTGCAAGTCATGATTGTTTTCAGGAATGGTCTCCATCACACAACATGAAGTCTTTAAAGAAGAAGCAGGACTCAGTGACCAGTTCTAACTCCCAAACAGACACCACTCAGCACTCTGAAGCTCTCATTAGGCAAAAGTAAGTGCGTGAAATACAGTTAATTTTCTTCTCAAAGTCATCCAGTTTCCTGCCACGATACGATGAAATTGAGGAAAAGAGAAGTGATGACTCTAGATAAGTAACTGGAAACTTTTGTACCGATTATGTGGTGCTTAATTATAAAGGGGCATTTTGTTGAATTCTTAATCTAAGCTTTTTGGTGTTAAAAAACATTACCAAACTCAACCTATCTTGAATTGTTGCTAAATGAGCTCACCTGGCAACTCAAGTTACAGGCAATGCGTACATGTGCCAGACAAATTAAAAATTTTAGGTTTGCCTGACCCCAATAAAGTCTGAAGCGTTTTCTTGAGTTGCTAATGGTTTTGATGTTTTTGTTGGTAACTGAAATAAAATGCTGTCATAGGATGAGCGTGAGATCGCCTTTATGAGAGTAAAAAGCCTGAATAAATGGACTTGAGATCAACTTTATGAGAGTAAAAGGCCTGAATATAATGGATGTGAGATCACCTTTATGAGAGTAAAAGGCCTGAATAAATGTCATGGACGTGGGATCACGTTTGTGAGAGTAAAAGGCCTGAATATGATGGACGTGAGATGGCCTTTATGAGGGCCTGAATATGATAAACGTGACATCACCTTTTTGAGAGTAAAAGGCCTGAATACGATGGACGTGAGATGGCCTTTATGAGAGTATAAGGCCTGAATAAATATGATTTTGATTTTTGACCAACTAGACGGGGTCAACTGGTGCTTTAATTTACATCTTTTGAGTGTTCACTTGTTGTCTGAATAATGTGTGTATTGTTTATGACTTTTGCCCTCCACTTGCAGGCACGACAGTGGTAAATCAGTGCCCCCTAATGTGACTGTGAAAGAGCATTTTGTATTCACGGACACAGACGGCCAGTTGTACCATTTTATGGTGGAAGGCAATGTTATCAAAGATGGATCACGTATTCCACCTGATGTAAGAATCTTATTGCATTAAATGGTTTTGTTTACAAATATTGATCATCATTTTTCTTCTGTCATTGACGAAACGTCTCACATCTCGTTGTTTCGTCTGTTCACTGAAGGACTTGATTGTAACAGCCATGTGATCTAACAGGTCATCAAATAGACTTCTTCAGTAGCCTACATGATTATCTCTCACTTTACCTCCAAAGTTATTCATTCAGAAGTTGTACATTACAAAGAAGCACCGCACAGTATATTACATCAGCAGTCCAAAAAACTTCCTCACTTTTCCAGGTTAGTGCAAAATATATAGATAAGCACGATAAGCGAAAAATGCTTAATACTGTGAAATTAATGTAAACTTTGTATGCAAAATATCAAACAGAGAGATTGATATTTACAAAAAGTGGAATTGGATCTTTAAAAGGGGATTAGATGTGTTTTTAGTACACAGGTACTAATGTATCGGCCTTTTTATAATTTCTCTCATCTGGAATATTAGAAATCTTTCTAGCCGGATGAGTTGTACTACATGTATGTGTTTGGCATACTTTTAATGTCTTTAGACATTTTTTGTTTTTGTTTATGATTGCTATGTGCTGAACTCTATCATGAAGCTATATTTGGCAAAGTTTAAGATCAAGTGAACATTAAGTTTGTGGGCTCTATTAATTTCCATCAGCAAAATGTCAAAGTAGGGGATATTTGTATGGACAGCTGATAAAACTACTGCATCTGGTTGAAGTTGCTGTATCGACATTGTGTTTGGTTTATAGATGACTCATGCAGTGTTGCTGGTAAGTCTGTCATGAGCTTTGTTCAAGGATTCATGCAGTAGGTGCTGAGCTATGTTCATCAGGGCCCGGCTTCTAATCCTTTTACTCAAAATCAACCTTGAAAATATTTTTGGCATTTTCCTTTCCAGTTGAATATGAACTGAAACTAATTGTCAATAGTTTTGTTCTGGAATATATTATGGTTTATGTGGATGACTTGTGTAATCCTATTTTGTACTTGATGACCCCACCATTAAAGCAATAAGTTCGAGTCTTAATCTTGAATTTTTACTTTAATTTTTTTTCTTCAATCTTGGGTCATCAAGTACAAACTTGGACTAGACACGGAACCCTAGTTATACTCGAGACTAGAATAATAGACAGTTATTTTGAGTTTGTGTTAAAGAAGAATGGAAAATGGCAAAAATATGTCTGAGTTCAATTTTGAGTGAGAAGTTTAGATCACGGACACAGATGTATTCATCAAGAGGTTGTTTTGATTGACCTATTCTTAAAACTAAGTGGTGTGGGTGGTTTGAAGTTTGCTAAAGCATGCACTTGTATTGTATTAGACAATGTTCAAAGTCTGTTGGACCCCTATACATGGTTTGCTTTGATCTTGTCTCATTACTATGACGTGCTTACTGAGTACTGTGAATATAGTGTGATGCATCTCAAGCATTACTAGCAGCATCCAGTTAATGGCATGAATATGTAGTTAACCTGTCTGACCCATACTCAGTCTAGTCTTCTCTTCCAAAATCCACTTTTTTTTTCATCCGAAATGTTGGATAATGAAATTGTGTTAGTATGGAGAGAGAGAGAGGGAGGGAGGGAGGGAG